>WOAB01000028.1:6137500-6737500 GCA_027886185.1 Rheum nobile | reverse complement strand
TAAATTTACACTTCATATGTTTAATCAAGTCTACCAAAAACCTGGAATCTCTTACTCTCTTCCAAATGAAAACACTTTCCGAGAAAGCTTGGATATTTTCCATCTATCTAACTCCTTCAACCTTGAATTAGCTTATTTTTTATGGTGGAATATTTGAAACCACAGAAATAATGTCTTATTCAAACCATTTTCACCCAATATAGCTGCATCCCCATCTCACTCCGCTATCACTTCTTTCAGAGAATGGAATCCACTCATTTGGATAAACCAAAGCACAAGAAACCACTTCGAAACTCCAAACTATTGACTTGGAAGAAACCTCCCTCTCATTAATTTAAGTTAAATTTTGATGGATCCAAGAGTAATAATCTCACATCTCACATTGGTTTCAGCATTTGGGATAGTCAATCCCAAGTTATACATATTGATAAAAAGCAGATTTCAAATACGTCTATACTACAAACTGAGGCTTACGCATTCCTTGAGGGTCTCCGTCAGGCCTTACGCCTAAATATTAGAAATATCATCATTGAATGTGACAATTTAACTATTATTAACTTCGTTAATAAAGTATGGAAAATCCCTTGGAAAATACGAACAAATATTATTGACATATTTTCTCTGTTGGATTGCTTCGATTTTTTTCGGGTCTTTAATTGCTACAAAAAATGCAACAAAGTTGCAGACTTCCTGGCATCAAATGACAATAACATTGTTCATATTCGGGATTAGATCACCAAGAACATGCCTTTGGCTGCAAAGTCCGAGATTTGCAATAGAAGAAGGGAACTCCACTGATGAGTGTGGACCCCACGGTCCAGGACTCTAACCTGTGGTCGTGGGCTGTCAACCCCCGACCAGCCCAAGACTCTAACCTGTGGCATAGCCGGCGGGCCTAGCCCAAACTCAACAGGCCTGCAGGCCATACACCCCAACCCATTCACAGGGTGTTAGCCTGTAGGTTGTTGGAGGTGGGACTCGAACCCACAACCTCCCTTTAACAAGTGGTCTTATCACCACTTGCTAACCAACTACACTGCATCAAATGACAATAACATTGTTCATATTCGGGATTAGATCACCAAGAACATGCCTTTGGCTGCAAAGTCCGAGATTTGCAATAGAAGAAGGGAACTCCACTGATGAGTGTGGGTCGCTTCACTTACCCCCCCTCCCCCTTTCTCTCTCTCTCTCTCTCTCTCTCTCTCTCTCTCTCTCTCTCTCTCTCTCTCTCTCTCTCTCTCTCTCTCTCTCTGTAACCCTACGCTGAAGCCAGGGGAGGACACATGATTTTCATTGAGTGGGGGCTAAATTTGTCGGAATACATAAAAGTAGTATCATAAGCAATATACAAAAGTAGTAATCTAAATTTGTCGGAATGCTTCTTGTGAGTTTCTTGTTTTGTATAGACCGTAATATAAGACATAGCTACTAATGTATTATCCAGTTACATTGAATTGCAAAGCTAATTGTAATAAAATACAAAAGGGTATTAATCTACATAATTCAATAATGCCAAATGTCTAAATCATGGTGTTACGTAAATCCCCAAATTCTAGTATGATTTCCTAAATTTGGGTCATAAAATCTAATTTTCAATCAAATCCCGAAGTTGAAAAAAAAGCCAAGAAGGTAGAAGAAGAAGCATAAAAAGCCAAAAAGACAGGTAAAGAATCACATAAAGCCAAGAAGACAGCTGAAGAAGCTCAAAAAGCCAAAAAGGCAGCTGAAGAAGCACAAAAAGCCAAGAAGGCGGCTGGATAAGCACAAAAAGCCACGGATGAAGAGAAGAAGATTGTCAGGTTCATCACAGTGGATACTAAAGATACAGGGTAAATTCATTTACCCTACTTTTTAAACGTTTTAAATTATACAAAAACATTTACGAACACATTTCAATAACTAAAAACATGTATAAATGTAGGGAGATAATGTTTCAACACGAAATTATTTTAGCAGACTTATCTGACATGAGGAGTACCATATGTGAATCATTGATCTCTATAAATGTGATAATGCTTGGGCAATGATCCTAAATGAGCAAGAGAAGTACAGAGCCAGTAGCTCCACAACAAGATTTTCCCTAACTCCAACAACTATTGTGAGTACATTAAGGAATTTCTAGCTTAACAAACTAGTCACGGAATAATAATAACACTTTTATCTTTGCAAGGCTTTCACCGTGGTGACTCTAGAAAAAAAAAGCTATCACACAAACTTCAAGAGATTCACATAAATGCTTAATTTTATTCAGGAAATGACATTGCACACAACAATCGGACGTGCAAAATTGGTATATCCTCCAGAATTTTAAAACTTATTTCAATTCATATAGAACACTTTGTTCCTAATTAACAAGGCTATTTGTAATACAGGTCTTCTTCTTAATATGTGCAAGCGGTCATTACTACGCCTTATGTTTCAATTTGAAGAGATTGCACTTTGAAATCATTGATAACTCGTCGACAGGGGGATCAAGTTGATACAAGTATGGAGAAGTTCCAGAAAGACTGTAAGCAACAAAGAATTGTTCAAATAATATAAATAGAATGCTTAAATTCATATCTATGGAGTTCAAATTGCTTGTTGTTCAAGTTTATTGCCTTATTGTTCATTATTACTATTTGTTCAACTATGTAATATGGTTGTTCAAAGTTGTTTAATTAAATGTTCATTATCATCTCTTTATTGTTCAAGTTCATCCACTCAAGTGTTCATTTTTGTAGTTGACAAAATTGACCCCATAGGAAAATATATGGAGACTACTTAAGGTTGAAGGGCAATAAAGACATAGCAAAGGAAATTGATGGAATGCCAATTGAAGTTTTATAAATGAAATGATGCAATAGCAAGAACAAGCGTGACTATGGTATCTATCTCATGCACCATATGGAGACTCACAACGGTGGAGGTTTAGACGTCTAGGAATATGGATTCATAAAAGGAAGAACATGACATCGTTGCGAACAAAATACCTAGCAGCCATCATTACATCAGAACTGAATGGAATCCAAGCACGTGTTATGGGAGAAGCCTTGGAAACCACACTTCCTTGATGTTTATTGATGGACTATTTATGTTCCACTGCCAGTTTGTTCTTAGATCTTGAAGACAAACACTTTGTTCCAATGTTTGCAGTTTGTTTTTGAAGCAACTTTTGCAAGTTTCGTTAAACATTCACGATGAACAAGTTTGTTGAACAATTTAAACTTTTGGTTAGTTTGATGGACTGTTTCAATCAAGTTTATTCAACAATTTCTATTATCAACATAATGTGTTTCACTATACACATCATTTAACTATTACGTCGAACCATGATTTTTCAAATAAGTATAGATATAGTTCAAATATAATCGACAATTGTTCAACATTGAAATTAGTTCTACGTTGAAAGAATTGTGTTCAAAATTGACAGGATTTTTTTCAATCCTAACACTCTTTTGCACAAGTCCAACAGAACATATTACTCGAGCTACTTCGAGCAAATCATCACTGAGCAAATATGAAAACATATTGAACAATGTGTAATCGCAATGTGTCCAACAAAAATAGATTGTTCAACAATAAACACAAATTGTTCAAGAATAAAACACAAATTGTTCTAGAGCGTAGGCAAATAGTTCAACTACACAACAATAACAAACTTTTATTCAACTCCTAAAATTTATTCTCTAGACATGTCCTACTATTGTGATCAACATATTTCTTGCATACCCAACTCTTCCTCGTCGCCTTTTTTTCTTTTGAAATAACAACCTCTCTATTGGGCTTGATACGACGACCACTTCCCTTATTCTTTGCTTGTTGTGGAGGCAAAACAGAAATATTGGTAGGCAGACTAATACCCACAAAAGACTTAAAAACATTTTCTTTGCTCGATCTAGAGTTGCTTGATGAAGCCTTGCTTGATGAAGCCTTGCTTGATGCAGCGTTGCTTGATTCAACACTTACATTGCATGGAAAGTACTTACTCAAACAAGATTTGTGATCCTTTATCATACCTAGAAGTTCTTTCAGCTTAACACAATCATTGCCAATCAAATCGACACAACAATGGACCTCCGACCAGATATCATTAACAACAAACTTGCTTTCAACCATACCAGCACCAAATATAACACCATTTAACACCGATTGAAGATTTGAGGATAGCATTTTTTTGTCCACCGGTTAAGAACAACATTGCTTGGAAACTCTTTAAGACATTTATCTTTAAACACATGAACCATATGACGACATGGAGTCCTGATCCTTACAAACAGCTTGCAAGTGCATGAAGAAACTTCATTTGATGTATAAATTCTAACCTTGAAAATCATGCCACCAGGGTCTCCGATGGCATATAGTTCACCATCAGAATCAACATCTTTTCTTATAAATCGAGATAAAAAAACATGCAGCATATATCTCCTCTTGAACATCATAGAATAGCTTCAATGTAAACACATCGGTTGCATGCTTCTCCAAAGATAAAGGAGTCTTGAGATCCGGGTGCTTAGACTCAGATTCGCTATTCAATCTTCATTGTTCATGCCTATAATGCAAACATTGCATTAGTTCATAAACAATATCATATTGTTCAAACATAACAGAGGGTTGTTCAATGATAACAAAATGTTCAACAATATGTGTTGTTTATTCAACAATTCTAATAGAATGTTCAGAAATAGAGACAGTTTGTTCAAACCTAAAGAACCAACTAGGGGTGAGCATCGGTTCAGAACCGGACCGAACCGAAAAAACCAAAAACCGAAACTCTTAAAAAATTGAACCGAAAACCGAACCGAATAATATTGGATCGGTTCGGTTTGACTCGAATCCGGTTCGGTTCGGTTTGGGTAAAAACCGAAAAAACCGATACACATGAAGGCCAGTTGCACTTCCATTATTTAGCACTCCCTAATTCCGATTTCCGTATGAATTTAATTAAATTAACTTACATAAACCAAAAAGTAAAGTAGAGTAAGCTGTGAAGTTTTAAAAAATTATTTGATTCCTGTATATATATATGAGCAATTGGACGTTAATCATGTGAAGAAAGAAGCAGCACATGGAAATCAGGAAATGGCCAATTGGCCATAGAAGTTAGTTTCGTGAAGAAAGAAGCATGGCAGTGGAGAACTGGAGGCGGATGGTAGCAGGCGGTGGTGATAATCTTGGCGGCTTGGCATTGCGGCGATGGAGGTTAGGGCGTCTTCCGTCGGGACTCGAGGCGATGGAGGTGGATGGGTGATTTGCAAAGCAGGCAAGCCGCAAGCACCAGCCAGCCAGGCGCAGGCTGTGCAGCCACCGCAAAGGTCGGAGGAGGGTTTAGGGTTGAAACGTTGAATGATCGAGGGTGATGACGAAGGAAGGAAGGTGATGGCATATGGGCTTTAGTTATATGGCCCAAATAGCAACAATATATCCACTATCACAATGGCCCACAATCCACACAACTTTTTTTAAAAAACAAAATTGGTTTAACCGAACCGAACCGAACCGAAAATAAACCGAACCGAAAACCGAAGCTCAAAAATATTGAAACCGAAAACCGAACCGAATTATTTCGGTTTTTTCGGTCCGGTTCGGTTAAAATTTTCGGTTTAACCGAACCGTGCTCAGCCCTAGAACCAACCATGTACAAAATATATTTGGTTCAAACTTACTGAAACAGCTAAATGAAAAACGGATTTGTTTTAATACCTTTGTGAATCCATGGCACCGTCAAAAAACATTACAAGCTCCACAAGGCTAAAAGCACGGTTGATATAATCTCCAAACAAGTGATTCTGGGACTCAGAAATCGATGTGGTCTGAGAGTACCAAGATAGAAGCACATCACGAAAAAAAGTTGGGATCCAATTGCTACGAATTTCAAAATTTTGTCTAAACCAATTGTGATCTTGCATATTGAATTCTAACATTAATGCAGTCCACCTCTCCTCAAACACTTCAGGTTCAATCGCATGGCTCTAAACCAAACCATTCAACTTTGTTAAAAAATCACATGACTTATTTATTGAAGGCCAATCTTCTCAGATGCCTTGGTCATGATATGCCACATACAGAACATATGACGAGTATGATTAAACGCCATTTGAATTGCAACTTTTATTGATGGATTTTGACCAGTTACCAAAATTCTCGGTTCTTTGCTACCCATAGCTTTAAAAAATGTAACAAACAACCAATTGTAAGAAGGAATGTTTTCTTTCGATAACAATGCAGCACCAAACGTCACACACTTTTTGTGACTATCCAACCTAGTAAACGGTGCAAACACCATGTTATACCTATAATAGTTAAATTGTAAGCAAACAGTAAACACATAACAATTAAGAAAGGATTAAAATCAAATACCAATAAAACATCCGTTCAAAGGTTATGATACATTGTTCAACAATATTCATGGTTTGTTCAAAAATGAAAACAACATGATAGTTCAAACAAAATCACAGAAATTTCAAATATCGAAGGACATTGCTAAACAAAAAATTACATGTTTGTTCTATATGTTGAGTCAAATGAAATAACGTCTCCAAATATAGAATAATTCTTAATCGACATCGGATCGGCCCAAAACAACCGTGTCAACTGATCTGCACTGTCAACATTATAGTCTAAGAAGAAAGTTGGACATATCTCCCTTTTTTGGAAGAATTTGTCAATAACCCTCTGAGCATCAATACCTCCAATAAAATCCAACAAGTCCCTCTTCACATTTTTTAAGTCTGGCGACAGAGTACCAATGTTTGGATAGCCTCCAACCAACTGTTTGTAAAGTCGATAACTCTTAACTGAACCCATATTTGCCTTCACAAAACTCATGACAAATTTTTGATGCGCAACATTCAGGATCCGGTTTGATCTCATAAAGTGCCTATCAATCTTCTTCACAAATGTATATGTGTGACAATCCTCAAATGTTTTGACAACATATCGACCATCACCAATAAACTTCAATATGATTTTCGCAGTGCAACTAACACGATTAGTACCACGTCTATGCTTCTCGGTGTTGTTCTGATGCGTTTAGGGCTCGACTCAAGCCGGACAACGACGAGCCCAAGACGACCAAGACCGTGGCGTCCCCCTTGGTTTAGGACTTAGCTTATTTTGTGTTATTTACCGTTTTAGCAAGTTTCTTGTTTTAGTAGTTTCCGTTTTTAGCATTGCTATTTTTGGGACTTTCTATGTTTAGAAAGTTCCCACATTTGGCACTTTCCATTTTTATCAGTTTATATTTCGAGCGTGTGCACAAGAGTGGGCTAGCGCATTAGCGTGTCCGCGGCCCAAGCCCATTAGGGTTCTTGGCTGCACCACATGTCTTTAAATACCATTGTCGTTGTACTTGTTTCTTACATTGAAATTAAAGCTTAAGCCTTGCAGTTGAGATCATCTCCTCCTCTTAAGCCTCGGCGTCACAAAACTGGTTAGACGCGATTGAACCACGTCACGGTTCACAAACACAACCTTCACTCTCGCCCCACCCTCGCCCAAGCGAGCATTAGAGAGCCGCAGACCATCCTTCCCGGTGGTTCATACTTATTCTTTTACCAAGAGAAGGATCTGAGACCACTTCTTGTCTAGATCCGGCGTCAAACGTGGTCCGAGCCCCTCGGATCGCATCATGTTCTTACCAACTTTTGTAACCAACTCTACTGCATGACATGTACTTTAAAACTACAACACCATCCCGAGACTTGCGAACAATGTTGTGACGAACCTCAAAACTAGATTAATCAGCATAACTTTTGTAAAAAGAAATGGCATCATCTAGAGTGCCAAATTGTTGGCCAACAAAAGGCTTCGATTCAGCTGAACAGTTTGGGATCCAATATATGGTATTGTTATTAGAAGAGTAGTGTGCAACAACATCAGCGACATCAACATCATTACATCCCATAGAGCTTGAAGCATTATCACTTGATAAACTACTACCACCTGGAAAACAGATTGCTCAAATATAATAAAAATTTATTAAAACTTCAATAACCTTAACAACATGTCACTTAGCAAATTATCTACTTAAATGGTTCAACTGTATCACCATATTGTTCAAAAATAACTCTTGGTTGTTCAACTATGTAACTTGTACAACGATATCAACATATTGTTCAAAAACAACTCTTAATTGTTCACTTGTAATAGACTTCAAACTCAACTTCAAAGAATCATATAGAACACGTGAAATTCAAATAAAACATTAAATAGTTCAAATACGTATACGTATTGTACAACAATAATACTACGACTTAGACAAGCACAGAAGCAAACAACTTTAACACAACAACGAACACACATCCAATCTCAAAACAGAAACATCATCAACAAAATCATACAAAAAACAAATGAGAAACAAAACAAATATAGCCAAACCATTTTCCATTGCAATTTCGCAGTGTTATGAGCACAGATCTTCAACAAAATAAGTCTTCACCAAACACAATCTTTGACAAAACAATGATCTTCAATAACCTAAATCGGAACGAATAAGAAGAATATCAAAACTCCATAAAAAGTACGAAATAGTAAGAACAAGACATGAGAAAGGATAACTTACATAATAAGAGCAAATCGATTGAGCGAGATTCTTCAAACTCAAAGATGGAAGCAACAATATACCATGAAAAAGGAAAGTGAGGCGGAATTGATTCAGCGAGCGAAGAGGGGAAGAAGAACTAGACCTTTGAATTCACTGTCCCCAAAATAACAAACCTAACCCTAAAAAATTACGAAAATGTCATTAATGACACAATGGCAAAAATATTACAATTTTGTCATTAATGAAACGACCGTTAAATGCTCTCAACGTCTCCCCTCCCCACCGTCTGATCCAGCACATGTAACGCTCCACAACCCTCCTCACTTTTCACCCTAAGCTAGCTCCTCACATGAAGCTAACTCTCTCTCTCTCTCTCTCTCTCTCTATATATATATATATATATATATATAGAGAGAGAGAGAGAGAGGCGCTCAAGTAAAACGAGTCTTGTGGTAAAACGATTGGACAATTTTGGAGCGTCAGATTAAGGGTAATGGACGGATGGTCTTGAATAGAGATATTGGGGTGTAGTGGGGCGTGTAACATAAGAGTGAATATCACAATGGTAGTTGACGAATTTTTCTAAATCAAAAAAGGGAAGATTTGCACCGAGATTGGAGAGAGAAGACGAGAATCTCATCCCAAATCTTCAGACCACTTTGATGATATTTAAAAAAGGGAAGAATTTTGGTTTTGTAATGATTGCAATCGTGAGAGAAGACGATATGATATTCGATAACTGATATACATAGTACTATAACCGATATTCATGAATCGTTAAAGCATATTCAAGCCACTGTAATGGTATTCAGGAATTGATATACATGATACTATAAATGATATTCATCATATTGTCTTTAATATTCACTCTTTTATATGATATTCATGTGCGTCGTGTTACATTGATATTCATTATCTTATATACGGAGTGCGTTGCTGAATGGATATGCACTTTGTGGTATTGATATTCATTGTTCACTAAGTGGTATTCATCATGCTTTTAAATTCTCATATTAGGATCTCACTTAGACAAGTTCATGAATATCTCAACGTACAATTTGCATAACATAATAAGAAGTGTGCATATCATACACAAACAAGTGAATATCACATACATCGTATAGAAAGTGGTTCGACCGCTCAGAACCTATTAGAATCAAATATTTTGTGTGCACAAGGGAAGAATTCAATAACATAGCTAATAGTTTGGGCAAACCTAAGACCACATCTAATAGTACGAGCAAACGTAAGACCATATCTAACGGCTAGTCTTGTCCCATTCACAACCAGCCCTGAACTTCAGGCATCTATTCATCGTTCGAGTGGTTGTAACATGTGGAGACCCATCTCCAACTTTAGTGTTCTCAATAGCTTGTGGAGATTTAGTGTTCTCAATTGGCTCAGTTACATTATCAACTTCAGTTTGTTGAACAGCTTGTAGGGATTCATCATTCGACCTTCTTGTAGGCAAACATGAATATAAGAAACTAAGAACATGAAACATAAACATGAATAACAATACTTCCAAACATGAATACCATATAAAAGAGTGAATGAGTATCAATGCATATGTCATTAAGAAACTCAATATCTATCTTGCATATCAACACAAGAAGCGTGAATATCATATCTATACAGCTGCATATCACATATATGACTCTCTTTTGCATATCAACACATGAAGTGTGAATATCAAACCCATACAAATGAATATCATTTACACAAATCCATACCCATTTCAAAACGTATGAATGAATATCATACCCATATCAAAAAAGGAATTGTGACTCTCAAATCCGTAAATGAAAATCAATCAAATATGTAATGGCGAAAATCTCATGATTCTCTTCATTTTCCATCTTCTACCGTAACTCCATGTTTCACTAGAGCCTGAATATCATACTCATATCAAAAAAGGATTAGTACACTCGTTTTACCTTAACTGCCTGTTTCACTAGAGCCTAAATCTATCTAGATATATATATATATATAGAGAGATAGATTTAGGCTACAGTGAAACAAGGAGTTAAGGTAAAACGAGTGTACTAATCTAGAGCGTTGGATGAGGAATCAACGAATGGACCAGATTGAATCATTAGGGGTGCAAAAAAATTAAAATAAAACAAACCCATCTGATTAAATCACAATCCCGATTTAGTGGGATTTATTTTCCCCCAAAATCACATATGTGATTTTCTCTCCCTAAAAAAACGCAGTCTTCTCTAAAAAAAAATACGTTGCCTTCTCTCCTCCCAAAAATCGCCCTCAACCTCCATTAATGTTCATTGTGAAGCTTGAAGTTGTATTCTCCCCGAAGTTGTCTCCCTTGAATCGTCTTCGTCGACAATCTTTAACATTTGTGTAAGTTCGTCATCTTCCTAGAACATGTATTCATCTTCAAACTTGGATTTTTGCCATTAAATTTTAGGTTTTTGATGTTGATTTTTTGGTTTAAATTCGATTGTGTTTGAAATTCCCGATTTGTTTATTATGGTTGATGGTTTCTTGATTTTAGGGTTTAGGATCATCGATCTAATTCGCCAACTGATTCAAAAATTCACCATTAGTCTGCATCCTCAAGCTTCAAGATCTATATTTCATAGTCGTTAAATAAAAATAAAGGTATGCAAAGTTCGTTTTATTTTGATTTTTGTGGATTGTGCACTGATATTTGCTTGCTTTGACATAACTATTTTGTTTGTTTTGGTGTGCACTGATGTTGGTATTTTTTGCATTGATATTCGCCATAACTTTTTTTTTACTTTGACATAACTTCATGTTGGATAACTTTTGGTGTTTTGTTTGTGTTGTTTGTACTGTTTGCAATTAATATTCAAATTCTTTCGTGTGATATTTATACAACTTCTTTTGAAATTCATTTTGAATTCGGGTTTCATGCTCTGAGTAGTTGATATTCAAATTTTATGATGTGATATTCACGCTTCTTGTATTGATATTAGAGCTGTCAAAAAGTGACCGAACCCGTTTACCGACCTAACCGACCCGCTCGACCTGACCAAAAATTTTGGTAACCCGAAGTTACCGAACCCGAATTTACCGAAACCGAACCCGACCAACCCGAACCCGACCGATTAACGAATAAATGTGGATTATTAATAAAATATAACACAAAATATATAGGAATAATGACATATAAATAATGGTAATATGCTCAATTATCCTAAAAAAAGAACATTGTTGTACTTATATGATTTTTATAATTAAGAAATTTATAAATAATATATAATATAAATTAAAAATAAAAATAAAATATGATTTTGGTTTACTAATATAATATTATTAAAATAATGAATAGTATTATTATTTTTGTAATTCATTTCAACTTATTTTGACAAATTTAAATTAGTTTTTAACTATTTAATAATATTTAAATAGTGAACAAAGTATTTATAAAATGACGCTCTTGACCCATTGGTCAACCCGTGTGATACCCCGTAATTCTGTAAGGATTATTTTGGGAATTTTTGGAATTTTCCCGAACACCCGTTTAGTACGTCGGATTTAAATCAGAAAGTTGGAGGCATTCTGTAATGCGCTCTGTATCTGTAATACTTTTCTCAGTGAAATAAAATACAGACGACGTGCTTTGGATGTTAATTACTCGTTCGCGTACGATAATTTTTATCCCAGGTTAATGTCATGACCGTTCAAAGCTGAACGGACGGGAAAAGCTGGTCACGGCGACCGCCGTACAGTCACGGCGACCGCCGTCGCGGAACCCAAGAACGGCGACCGCCGTGGGTATGACGGCGCCCGCCGTCGCAAGGCTCGAGGAGCCGACGAGTCTCCTCCTAGCTGGGGACGCCAGGTCTATGGCGGCGCCCGCCGCGTTGGTAACGGCGCCCGCCGCATTGATGACGGCGCCCGCCGCATTTATTACGGCGCCTGCCGTCGTTGTTGTCTGGAGGTTTTTGCCCGATGGTCGCCGGAGTCGTCTGACGATCGCCGTTGTAGCCCTCCACGTCGCCTTCCTAGCCATCATTATGCTCCCTGGCACTTGGCTATAAATAGAGAAGGTTTGGGATCGGTTTCCACACAAAATCAGACGCTTCAATCCCTCAAAATTGTCTCGCCAGAGTTTGGTGCCCTCGCCGGAAATTCTGAAGCTTTCGCCGATATCGTTTAGTGGTGTTTCTAGCAGCCCTTGTGAAACCTTTTGGTTGCCTTTGGAGGTTGGAACCCAGGCAAGGCAAAAAGGGGACGAAACGCGCATCATTTGGGTGAGTTTTTCTCTCGTCTGTCGTCGGAGTTCTTCACGGCGACCGTTGTGTTCTTTACGGCGCCCGCCGTGATGAGAACGACGACCGCCGCCAAGAACGGCGACCGCCGCCAGTGCCCAGAATGCCTTCGTGGCTTTGGCTTGGTTGGTTGTCGTCGTGTCGTCGTTTCTTTCGGGTTCTTTCGTCTTTCCATAGATTCGTACTAGTTTATGTCGGATCTAACTTAGGGTTTCCTTATGGGTCGACTCGAAGGTCGTTGTGCTGTCGGAGCTATACCTGTGTCGAGCCCGGAATCCCGTTGTCTCTGCTTTGTTCCAGATTTGCGGACTAAGGCAAGTGGCGGTTCGCTCTTGCTCATCGTTCCATATTTACATTAATTATCAGCTGTTTATCTGAGTAATTAATTTGGAATGATTACTGTGTTTATCTGGGAATGGTTTTATAAACTGTTTTGGAAACTGTAATAATGACATTATCATAGGTTGTATATCTGTTAGAACAACGCTATCATATGTGATAATTACTGTGATGGTATTGTTGTGAAATTAATCTTAATGCTAGAATGGCATGTGGGTTAATAGGAAAACTAATCCAAGTAAGGATTAGCTGTTTCTGTTATCTCTATGTTTAAGTTAATTGCCTGGATGGCTTTAATGTGAATAATTGTTGTGTTAGACTGTTTAGTCAACACGAATGTGCGTAGGAACGCTAATCCAAGTAAGGATTAGTCGTTTCTTTATAATTTAATATTCGTGGGAACGCTAATCCAAGTAAGGATTTGTCGTTTCTTTAAATCATAATATTCCTCGGGATTATTTCCGAATAATTTAAGGGTCATGACCTATGCTTCTTATCCATATGTAAGGATCTGAAGTGTTTAAGCGCCTTGCTAGCGCCAGTGGATGAGCTTAATAGCAGTCCTGTGTATTAAGCACTTAGCTAGTGCAATTGGGGTGGACGTAACTGTCACCCTGTAAATTAAAGTGTAAGCACTGTGGCAGTGCAATCAGGGTGAACGTAAGGTCACCCGGTGTAATAATAACTTTCGTGTTCTCGGAATAATATTAAAAGCCTCAACAGTGTGTGTGTGTGTGTGTTGTAATTTAATAAGATAAGTGCAGTTAAGCACATAATTAATAAGTGTAAGCACTATAATAGTGCAATCAGGGTGAACGTAAGGTCACCCGGTGTAATAATAACACCGTTGTTACTCGGCATAATAAGGTTAAGTCCCGCGTGTGTGTTGTGTGTGTTTTAATTGGGTCGACATGATTGTCACCCTGTGATTTAAGCCTTGTTGTTGCTCTTAATAACATTAACGTGTTTCAGTAATGTGTGTTTTATAATTAAATAAGATATGTGTCCGAGTGCACATGATTAATAAACCCATGGCGAGTAGTACAGCTAAGTAAATAGTGCAGCTAGGAAAGCTCGTCTCGACTTTGATCATAGTACGTTCTCTTTCCGATCTGGATTCGCTGTATGCGATGAGGTTGGTCGTGAACTGAAGCATCTCAGTCAACTTTTAAAATCATTGTTGTATGATTCTTTAAACATTCCAGATTTGTCATATTTCCTTAAAGACTCATTCTCTTGGAGTCTCTTTTCGAGTTGATTTCTGTGAAGATTCAGTCTTCCAGAATCTTCTCTTGTGCATACCTCTTGTTGTTATTCCGTGAAAGTGCCGGGTTATATATCATCCCTTCGGTTATTATTCGAGGGACAATGATAGTAAACGGTTACGATCACTCGAACCACTCTGCTTTTTACCCTTGCTAGTCTATTTAAGTAGACTAACCCACGAACTTTGTTCTCCGCATGTGGGCTGGTGTCATCCGTTCGATTCGGCACATCAGATAGAGTATAGATGAGAAGACTAGAAGGACTATGGAGTCGACGGTGGTTTTTCGACGTTTTTAATAATTTATTTTAATCAGGTTGAGATTCTTGGGAGATGACCATTGTGGTCAAGATCCTTGTTTGTAATTCATTTAAAAGACTTCCGATGTACCTTGTTTAAGATTTCCGTTGGAATTTATTTAAACTCTGTGTTTGTCCTATTCGGGATTGGGATTTAATCCCGGGACTCGTGTTTTATATGAATAAGGTTATCATTTTGTATCATTGTATTTCATGATTTGTATTTAAACGGTAAAGCCTTGGGTGATCTCGGTAAGGAACACTGAGGTCACTGGCGGTAATACCTTTCCAAAAGGGTTAAGTTTTGGGGGTGTTACAACCTGAACCGTCCGCCGACCTGTAATGACCCGACCCGACTTGACTTGTTATCCGAAATGACCCGACCCGTTCTCAACCCGAACCCGAATTAACTGAACCGAACCCGACTTGACCAACCCTATTGACAAGTCTAGTTGATATGCATTTATAAATATTAAGTTTGTACCGATTTGATTGATTTTCGTTTACGGATTTGAGAGTCACAATTCTTGTTTTGATACGAGTATGATATTCATTTGTATGTTTTGATATGTGTATAGATTTGTGTATGTGAAATTCATTTGTACGGGTTTGATATTCACGCTTCATGTGTTGATATGCAAAATATAGTCATATATGTGATATGCAACTGTATGGGTATGATATTAATGCTTCGTGTGCTGATATGCAAAATAAATATTGAGTTTTTAATGAATTATGCATTGATATTCATTCACTCTTTTATATGATATTGATGTTTTGAAGTATTGTTATTCATGTTTAGGTTTCATGTTCTTAGTTTCTTATATTCAGGTTTGGCTACAAGAAGGTCGGATGATGAATCCCCACAAGTTGTTCAACACACTAAAGTTGATAGTGTAACTGAGCCTAGGAACACTAAATCTCCACAAGCTATTGAGAACACTGAAGTTGGAGATGGGTCTCCACATGTTACAACCACACGACCGGTGAATAGACACCAGAAGCTCATGGCTGGTTGTGAAAGGGATAAGACCAGCCGTTAGATGTGGTCTTATGTTTGCTCATACTGTTAGATATGGTCTTACGTTTGCCCGTACTATTAGCTATGCTATTGAATCATTCCCTTGTGCACACAAAGTATTTGATTTTATCAGGATCTGAGCGATAGAACCACTTTCTATACGATTTATGTGATATTCACTTGTCTGTGTATGATATGCACACTTCTTTTTATGCTATGCAAACTGTATGTTGTCATATTCATGAACTTGTCTAAGTGCTATCCTAATATGAGAATTTAAAAGCATGATGAATATCACTTAGTGAACAATGAATATCAATACCAACGAAGTGCATATCCATTCAACAATGCACTCGGTATATAAGATTATGAATATCAATGCAACACGACGTACATGAATATCATATAAAAGAGTGAATATGTCTTAACGATTCTTGAATATCATCAATAGTTTCTTATATATCATTTCATGAGTATCATTAAAGTGGTTTGAATATGCCTTAACGATTCCTGAATATCGGTTATAGTACCATGTATATCAGTTTCCGAATATCATCTCGTCTTCTCTCACGTGAGATTGCAATCATAACAAGACCACAATTCTTCCATTTTTTAAATATCATCATATTGATCTGAAGATTTGGGATGCAAATTCTCATATTCTCTCTCCAATCTCGATATATAAGATAATCTCAATTTCTCTCTCCTAAATATCATATCCTTTTTTTAGTTTTTATTAATTAACATATATATTGTAACTGCTTTCTATCCTAATTCCATACATCACGCACACAAATGACATAATACACCCCAATTTTCTAATCTAATCCATCTGTCCATGAACTCTAATCTAACGATCCAGTTTTATCCACTCATTTTACCACAACACCCGTTTTATCAGAGCGTCATACATATATCTATATATATAAGATATAAGATAGATAGATAGATTTCAAGTTTCAATCCCATGTTTAAAATAGGTATAGAAAACCAAAATAAAATTTTTTATCTGGAAATATATTATCGCACCCATAATGTAATTCAATTCAACTAATTACCCAAATTATATCAAGGCTTATAACAAGGTACCTACATGAACTTAATTAGGAAAATTTTATTAATTTAATTCGTAACTCTAAAACAAATGAAAAATAACACAATAAAGCTTATATACATTTACTTGCTATGAAAATGTTGTAGAAGATCAAAGCACTAAATAATCGCATTCAATTTGTTATGAGTAATGCATTGGTATTAGACTATTTCAATCCAATTTGTATACTTGCTTATAAGTCTGCTTCTATAAGAATCGTCACACTGCCAGTAAAATAAATGATCATTTATTTTATTTTATTTTATTTTTGAGAGCATAAATGAACATTTATAAAAACCAGTCTTTGGGTCATTTCAAATTAATTATCTTTGTCTCAATTTACATATTTATTTTTTATAATTATCTAATCATTAATTAAATGAAAATTATAATATAACGAAGTAACTTTGTAATTAATACCTATCTGTCTCTTCAATTATTTACAAATTCTTTAAACCTAATGATTTTAGAACTAATATAAATATAATAATAGTTTGCTTTTTTTTTCCGATAAGGAAATGATTCGAAGTACCAGACAGACCTGATAGATCGAGAGACCGAGAAACTCGATAGCCGGGCAAACCGGCGTGACAAACAATACAAGGACAATAAATAAAAAGGAAACAAAACAATTCGAAATGGAAAGCATACAAGATCCAGGGAAGGGGTGAGAAAGACACAAACGCAAGTGAGTAAAAACTAACGCAGCGCCGTGTAGCCGGGGAGCAGGCTAACAGGAGGCAATACTCCTGGGGAAGTGCGAAGAAACTCCTGGGAAAAGCCACGTCTCGAAGGCCAACAGGAGACACACAACCACAACCTCATCTGAAACACAAACTCGATTCATACGCCCAAGACCAGCTCCACACGAAAAGAATGCTTCTTGAAACATGTGTGACATGACGGATAGGAGTTGGTTAAAAATCAAGGTTTTCTATTTGCTTCTTGTTTGGTCATAAGCGACAGCAAACAAAAAGTGATGGGTAACATGGAGGTCAATTTTGTTCTACAGTGTTGTTGTTGTTCTGTCTTTCAGAGATTAAATTAGTTGCAAATTTAGATGCTTCTAATTTATTTAATCTCTTCCATATATTTAGTAGTGTTTTGATATTAATGGGTTTATACCGTCAAAGCTTGCACAACAAGCTCGACTACTGAATTGTTAGATCTTGTCAGCAACATTATTGTTCAGAAAGAGAGAAGATCTCTTGAGATTCTGTTTTTGAGGGGTATTGTTTCGAACTGCATCATCGAAGTTATGCTGTTAAGCAAACAAAATTTTGATTTGTGTTGATAACAACAAGGGGATTTGTTTGAAATGTCGGCTTGTGAAGCCTATCTTTGAGATGGTTCAGAACATAGTATGGTAGAGACGAGGGTGGCGAGGGCGAGAGAGGAGGATCTCCGAGCGGCGAGAGAGGTGGATCTCCGAGCGATGACGCCGTGGACAAAGAAGAAGCCAACACCGGCACCACCACCCTCCAACGCCAAACTTCACAGGCGGTGTCGATAGGGGTCGGTCGGAGCGGACACTCTGAGCAGAATCAGGGCTCGGTCGGAGCGGCGGGGGAAGGCAACCTTTGTCAGCCCCGCCAAAGGCTAGGGCCGGCTCCCGGCATCGTCGATGGTTGGTCGGAGCGGACACTCAGTGCGGAACCGGGGCTCGGTCGGAGCGGGTGGGAAGGTTCAGACCAAGCCAGGATCTGGGTTCATCAGTGGCGGTGGTGTGGGTTCGGTGGTGGGGGGCTGGGTTCGCCGGAACCCTGGTTGCGGCAGAGAGTGCCCAAGGAGCGGGGGCTCAGTGCTTTTCATCGGAGCTTGTGTGCCGGTGAGGCGGGTTCCGGTGAAGTGGGTGCCGGTGAGGCGGGTTCCGATGAGGCGGGTGCCGGTGAGACGGGTTCCATAGTAGTGGCGGTAGTTCGTCTCCGATGGGCGGTGGCCTGGCTGAAACACTCCCAGAAGGGAGCTTCTAGGGCCGGCGGGTTTCTCCCTTTTCATCTCTTAATAATAGTTTGCTTTAATTATTCATAGGAGTTGGTATAATTTCATATTTCAAAAAAATCTTAAAGATTGAAAATAAACATTATGAAGTATTTTGCAATAGTATAGTATGCTTTAATTTATAGTATATTTATAGAAATATTAATATTATGAACAGAGAAGGACAGATCGCGTAGGTAACACGACATGCCTACCAATATATATGAGTATATGACAAACTTAATTAATTAATCTACTATAAAATTACGAGCCTGCTATATACCCGACATTTTTCTCCTATGCGCATGACATTCTGTACGCTAATTCATTGCGTACACATTAAAAAATGACCAAAAAGTACAAAAATTATACAAAAAGTACAAAAATTATACGAATACGTATTTTTTTGTACGTTGTATTCTAGCGTACAAAAAAATACGTATTCGTATAATTTTTGTTTTCTAAATAAATAAAAAAGACTTGTACGCCAGAATATGGCGTACGCCATATTCTGGCGTACAGGCTAGGTTAAGAGGCCGCGTCGACGCGGCCTCTTCTTCTTCTCCCCTTCTTCCCTTTTTCTACAGACGGCGGCGGCGATCTTTGCTCCTTCTCCTCCTCCATTTCGCTCCTTCTTCCTTCTCCTCCTCCATTTCGGTCTTCTTCATTCTCCGACGATGGCGAGCAGTGGCGGTGGCGACCACTCCGGTGAGGCTCCTCCTGGCGGCGAGATTGGCGGAAGACGAGGAGACGACGGTCCTCCAGGCGGCGTGGAGAGCGCGGCGGCTGGCGGCGGTGCTCCTGGTGGTTCTGCAGAACTGGCCGATAGCGGAGAGGTGGCCGTGGAAGTGACCGGCGGCGGTGCAGATGGCGGCGAGGCGGCGGTACCTAGTTCTCCGTCCAGCGGTGGCGGGGTTGAGGGTGAACGAGGTACTGTCCGGACCCGACTTATCCGAGCCCGTGGCAGACGAGGAGGCGGACGCGGAGACGTTCCTGTGACACCCGGTCAGACTTCTACCTGGTGTAGTCGAGAGTTATGAACGGAATAGAAATTTATTTGAATTTATGAAAATTTAGAATGAAATAAGTATTGAATTTAGAAATTGTTGGTATGTATTTAATTCTAGATTTTTTTATAAAAATTAGGTATTGAAATTTATATTTATGTTACAAAAGTTGAATTTGAATTTAGGTATTGAATTTTGGATTTTAGTTATAATAATTAAACTTGAATTTAGAAAAACAAAGGAGTCTACTCTTCCAGGTTGAATTTAGGATATGAAACTAAATTTGAAAATTTTAGATATTAAAATTAAAATTTTGAAATTAGGAATTTATGTTTTTATTAAATTGGGATTGAATTTAAAGAATTATATTTGAAATTAGCAAATTAAGTCTATATTTGAAATTGGCAAATAATATAGGTATTGAATTATACAATTTATATTATAATGTTGTAGTTGTTTATGAATTTAAAATTTTGATTAATATGTTATAAAAAGGCTTTACAAGTCTCGATGCTGTCTGTGAGACGGCCCCGACGTGGGTCCCGTCAGCTGGCACGGAGGAATCCGGTCACAGCATCGGCTCGTCGGGCCGCTTCGGTGGATTTGCTTCCCGTCCTACAGGACGTCGCGACGGGAGTGCAGGAGGGCGCGGTTGACCCGTCGCTGTCTTCGTCATCGGCCTCGTCCATGGAGCTGGACGAGGAGGCACTTGACGCGTCCCTCCACCGCGACTATTATGAGGGATTTGAGGAGTCTCCCGGACCCGCAGCGGACTTGGGGATGGACGAAGCTCCCCAGCAGGCGGATCCGGCTCCGCAGCAGGCGGATCCAGTTCCCGAGTAGGCGGATCCGGTTCCCGAGCAGGCGGGCCCCGCAGAGCCTTGGATGCCAGGAGGGCCCCTCATTCCTCACCTCCTCGGTACGTATACGACCCACGTCGCCAGGGTCCTAAGGGACATGACATTGGCGTTGACACTTTCGGATCCCCCACCACCCGTTGCGCGCGTGGATGATACTATACGTCTTTGATTTAGTTTAAGATTTTTAAATAAAAATATGAAAATGTTATAAGTATAATACTAATTTTGTTATTTCTTTTTCAGATGAGGAAGGTTCTGAAGACGTACACCAAGAAGCCATGGCATTGAGAGATGAACGAGCACATTATAGCGGCTCCGGACACCTGGTGGGATTTTGCGCAGCGGAGCCGTATCACCTCTATGAGGGAGGTGGACTTCAGGAGGATCGACGACGTGCTTATTTCTGCGTTCGTCGAGCGCTGGCATCCGGAGACGAGCTCGTTCCATTTCCCGTGAGGCGAGATCACTATCACGCTCCACGATGTCGCGCACATCTTGGAGATCCCCATCGACGGGTTGAGCGTCACCAGTGATATGGCGGACCCCGTCGTTAGAGATCATGTTTGCGCCATTACTGGGGCGAACCTGGAGTTGGTGGCCCAGTGGTTCGGTGGTGGCGGTATCCCGATAGAGGCCCTCTTGCTGAGGTCCCGTGAGCAGTTGTCCAGTCCAGAGAGGGATGACCGGCGCATAGCGTCCATGTACTTGATGATGCTCCTCGGCTGTATCATTTTCCCGGACAAGTCGACGAACGCCGTCAAGTACAAGTACATGGCGCTAGTCGTTGACCATGACCGCACCGGTTGTTATGCCTGGGGAGTCGGCGTATTGGATGTCATGTATCGAAATTTGGGTGAGGCGTCAAGGGCCAGGGCGAAGGGCATTGCAGGCTATACACTTCTTCCGAGGGTAATTATTAATTTAATTTATTTTTGTAATATATGATATTATATGCTAATGGGTTTTTATATATATGTAGGCCTGGATTTGGGCGTACTTTCCTACTTTCCGAGGTCACGCTGTCCTTGACCTGGAGGCCATGGCGGATACGAGGGCCGCTCGGAGAGACGGGAGGGAGGCTCCTCAGGGACGGAATCCGGAGCGACTGATTGCTATTCGCCGCATTTTAGACGGCTGATTGCAATCCAGACGGAATCCTGTCGTCCCTCCAGCTCCACCGGTGTCTACTCTCATGGTATGATACATTTTATTTATCGCTTATCATTTTTACGTGCTTAAAATCGGTTTAGTTGTAATGGAAATCTTTGTCCTGTATTCAACGGACCCAGATTCTCGCTGGTCGGATGCGGCATTTTTTGGAAGAGAGGGACGGGCTTCCACCAGATGTTACCGCTACGATTATTTCGTGGATTCAGGATTTGATAGGTCACGAGGCGCCCATGACTGATCCCTTACCGCGTGCTTCCCAGAGATTTACTGATTCACAGCACGAGAGAGGAGAGGGCAGCGGTAAAGTCCTTGACGATGACTAGATTGTAGGATCATGTATTTATGTCGATTAGACAGTTGTGTTTTGGATCATGACGAAATATTATAGTATATAAGTGTAACTACATGAAATATAATGAAATACTATAGTATATAAATGTAACTACATGAAATTTAATGAGAAATACTATAGTATATAAGTGTAACTACATGAAATACTATAGTATATAAGTGTAACTACATGAAATTTAATGAGAAATACTATAGTATATAAGTGTAACTACATGAAATATAACGAAATACTATAGTATATAAGTGTAATTACATGAAATATAACGAAATACTATAGTATATAAGTGTAACTACATGAAATATAACGAAATACTATAGTATATAAGTGTAACTACATGAAATATAACGAAATACTATAGTATATAAGTTTAACTACATGAAATATAACGAAATACTATAGTATATAAGTGTAACTACATGAAATATAACGAAATACTATAGTATATAAGTGTAACTACATGAAATATAACGAAATACTATATTATATAAGTATAACTACATGAAATATAACGAAATACTATAGTATATAAGTATAACTACATGAAATATAACGAAATACTATAGTATATAAGTATAACTATATGAAATATAACGAAATACTATAGTATATAAGTATAACTACATGAAATTTAAAGAAATACTATAGTATATAAGTGTAACTACATGAAATATAACGAAATACTATAGTATATAAGTGTAACTACATGAAATTTAATGAGGAATACTATAGTATATAATAGTGTAACTACATAAAATATAACGAAATACTATAGTATATAAGTGTAACTACATGAAATATAACGAAATACTATAGTATATAAGTGTAACTACATGAAATATAACGAAATACTATAGTATATAAGTATAACTACATGAAATATAACAAAATACTATAGTATATAAGTGTAATTACATGAAATATAACGAAATACTATAGTATATAAGTGTAACTACATGAAATATAACGAAATACTATAGTATATAAGTCTAACTACATGAAATATAACGAAATACTATAGTATATAAGTGTAACTAGATGAAATATAACGAAATACTATAGTATATAAGTGTAACTACATGAAATATAACGAAATACTATAGTATATAAGTATAACTACATGAAATATAACAAAATACTATAGTATATAAGTGTAACTACGTGAAATATAACGAAATACTATAGTACATAAGTCTAACTACATGAAATATAACGAAATACTATAGTATATAAGTGTAACTACATGAAATATAACGAAATACTATAGTATATAAGTGTAACTACATGAAATATAACGAAATACTATATTATATAAGTATAACTACATGAAATATAACAAAATACTATAGTATATAAGTGTAACTACATGAAATATAAAGAAATACTATAGTATATAAGTGTAACTACATGAAATATAACGAAATACTATAGTATATAAGTGTAACTACATGAAATATAACGAAATACTATAGTATATAAGTGTAACTACATGAAATATAAAGAAATACTATAGTATATAAGTGTAACTACATGAAATATAACGAAATACTATAGTATATAAGTGTAACTACATGAAATATAAAGAAATACTATAGTATATAAGTGTAACTACATGAAATATAATGAGAAATACTATAGTATATAAGTGTAACTATATGAAATATAACGAAATACTATAGTATATAAGTGTAACTACATGAAATATAACGAAATACTATAGTATATAAGTATCACTAGTAGAAAAAACCCTTTTAGAGGCGAGCGTTTTGACACTTATTGAGGCGGATATCGTACGCAGCAAGTGAGGGGGCTGCAACAAGTAGGGACCCTTTTTGAGGCGGGCAATATACGCCTCTAAAAGTCACTTTTTGAGGCGGGCATCTATAGGCCCGCCTCAACAAGTGCCTCACTTTGGTGAGGCACTTTTAGAGGCGTATAAATGGAGGCCCGCCTCTAAAAGCCACTTGTTGAGGCGGGCCTCCATAGGCCCGCCTCTAAAAGTGCCTCATTGGCGCCGAAGTGAGGCACTTTTAGAGGCGTATATATTAAGGCCCGCCTCTAAAAGCCACTTGTTGAGGCGGGCCTCCATAGGCCCGCCTCAAAAAGTCTATTTATAAAAAAAATAAAATCCGGACCCCGGTTTTTTGTAATACCGGGGTCTCATTGCTGATTTTTTTTAAAAAAAATCAGCTGGCCCCGAATCTTCAGCAGATTATCAGCTTTCAGATTCAAAATTGAATACACAACAAGTGTACTTATTAAATGGTCAAAGAAGCAACTACAATTATGATTACATTTCTCACATCAGTAATATGAAGTGAAGAAAAATTGAACATCAAACAGAACAGAGCAGAGCAACTGAAGAAGGGTGCTTTGGTCATAATTTATATAGGTAAAACTACAAACAAGCTAGTTTTTGATGATGACTACAACCTTTTCTCAAGGAAAACAGAACTCACAAATTGTTACGCCCTTGACTGCCCTCCATTGCTTGTTTTGGAGTCTGAAATCAAGGCCTTGATATTAAGTTTCGGCTTCATGGAGACTAGCGACTGAGGGAGGACCGATACAGCAGCTACTAATGAGTTCCGTGGAACTCGAAAAAGCCTATCATATACAAGCTCATGAAAAAGAGTTGATAATTTCCAAAGGGATCACCTTGGGTAGGGAAAATAGCATTTCCACTTTCGTTAGACATAGTGGCTAGAATTCCTGCAACAAGCACACACAAAAAATTACTTATTATAACATAAAGCTTATTGTAAAAGAACAGTTTTCAGGGGAAAGCTTCAGTGATCTTGCCTCTGCAAACAAAAGCTTCTTGCTAATGACTTGGATAATTGCAGCTGAGCCTAAAACCTGAAGAATTGTTTCTATCTGTAGAAGTAAAAGAAGATAATTGATAAGAAAGATTAACACAGATATGTAAGTAATTGTTAGATAATGAATAGAGGAAGGAACTCATAAAAACGCATATTCATAGGGGCATTTCATCAAACACCTTCAATGCACGAGCAAGTTGACAAAAATACACAAATTCGTACAAGCTTTAAACACAAAATACACAAATTAGAAATCAGTACATTAGGATTTGCATATTCGTAGGGGCATTTCATCAAAAAATCTGCTTAGACAAACGCATATTCATAGGGGCATTTCATCAAACACCTTCAATGCACGGGCTTTAAACACAAAAATAATCAAATTCGTACAAGCTTTAAACACAATACAGAGAAACGCATATTAGAGAAACGCTTACCGGCCAGAGGAATCGGGTGACGAAGTCGGAGTTCTGGTGAAACCGAGTGCTCGGCGAGAGGAGAGGAGACGAAGTCTGAACGAAGCGAAGAGGTGAATGTTCTAGTGAAGCGCGCGGAGAAGCTGAAATTTCTAATTAAGTATAGACCTATAGAGGCGGGCCTATTTATGCCCGCCTCTATAAGTCCAAGTTATGGCCGAGAAAGAGGCAATAGAGGCGGGCCTCCTTATGCCCGCCTCTATTGCTTACGTTTGTTGAGGCGGGCTTATGGAGGCCCGCCTCAACAAAACTTAATAGAGGCGGGCATTTTCGCCCGCCTCAATTACTTACCATTAGAGGCGGGCCTTTAATCGGCCCGCCTCTAATACTTTAGCGGGAATAATTTTTCGGAAACTTTTTGAGGCGTATAAATGTTTGCCCGCCTCAATAGAATTTTTTGAGGCGTATAAAATAATTATCCGCCTCAAAAACCTGAAAAACTGATTGCGTAGGACGTTGTTGAGGCGTTTTGTTATAGGCCCGTCTCTAAAAGGGAGCCTCAACAAGTGTTTTTTCCACTAGTGTATAACTACATGAAATATAACGAAATACTATAGTATATACGTATAACTACATGAAATATAACGAAATACTATAGTATATAAGTATAACTACATGAAATATAACGAAATACTATATTATATAAGTGTAACTACATGAAATATAAAGAAATACTATAGTATATAAGTATAACTACATGAAATATAACGAAATACTATAGTATATAAGTATAACTACATGAAATATAACGAAATACTATAGTATATAAGTGTAACTACATGAAATATAACAAAATACTATACTATATAAGTGTAACTACATGAAATATAACGAAATACAATAGTATATAAGTGTAACTATATGAAATATAAGGAAATACTATAGTATATAAGTGTAACTACATGAAATATAAGGAAATACTATAGTATATAAGTATAACTACATGAAATATAACGAAATACTATAGTATATAAGTATAACTACATGAAATATAACGAAATACTATAGTATATAAGTGTAACTACATATTGGGCCCAATTTTGAAATTTTCAGTTTTTCACCCGTTTCTTCTACAATCCTTCCTATTGGGCCTATTTAGGCCCAATTTCTCATTTTTTCACCCGTTTCTTCTATAATACTTTCTACTGGGCCTATTTGAGCCCAATTTCAAAATTTTTAGTTTTTCACCCGTTTCTTCTACAATCCTCCCTATTGGGCCTATTTTGGCCCAATTTTGAAATTTTTCAGTTTTTCACCCGTATCTTCTACAATCCTTCCTATTGGGTCCAATTTTGAAAATTTTCAGTTTTTCACCCGTTTCTTCTACAATCCTTCCTATTGGGCCTATTTGGGCCCAATTTTGAAATTTTTAATTTTTCACCCGTTTCTTCTACAATCCTTCCTGATGAGTGTGGACCCTACGGTCCAGGACTCTAACCTGTGGCCGTGGGCTGTCAACCCCCGACCAGCCCAGGACTCTAACCTGTGGCATAGCCGGCGGGCCTAGCCCAAACTCAACAGGCCTGCAGGCCATACACCCCAACCAGATGCTCACAGGGTGTTAGCCTGTAGGTTGTTGGAGGTGGGACTCGAACCCAGGACCTCCCTTTAACAAGTGGCCTTATCACCACTTGCTAACCAACTACACTGCACTTTTTATGATGAGTGTGGACCCCACGGTCCAGGACTCTAACCTGTGGCCGTGGGCTGTCAACCCCCGACCAGCCCAGGACTCTAACCTATGGCATAGCCGGCGGGCCTAGCCCAAACTCAATAGGCCTGCAGGCCATACACCCCAACCAGATGCTCATAGGGTGTTAGCCTGTAGGTTGTTGGAGGTGAGACTCGAACCCAGGACCTCCCTTTTACAAGTGGACTTATCACCACTTGCTAACCAACTACACTGCACTTTTTATGATGAGTGTGGACCCCACGGTCCAAGCCCAAACTCAACAGGCCTGCAGGCCATACACCCCAACCAGATGCTCACAGGGTGTTAGCCTGTAGGTTGTTGGAGGTGAGACTCGAACCCAGGACAGTGTAGTTGGTTAGCAAGTGGTGATAAGGCCACTTGTTAAAGGGAGGTCCTGGGTTCGAGTCCCACCTCCAACAACCTACAGGCTAACACCCTGTGAGCATCTGATTGGGGTGTATGGCCTGCAGGCCTATTGAGTTTGGGCTAGGCCCGCCGGCTATGCCACAAGTTAGAGTCCTGGGCTGGTCGGGGGTTGACAGCCCACGGCCACAGGTTAGAGTCCTGGACCGTGGGGTCCACACTCATCATAAAAAGTGCAGTGTAGTTGGTTAGCAAGTGGTGATAAGGCCACTTGTTAAAGGGAGGTCCTGGGTTCGAGTCCCACCTCCAACAACCTACAGGCTAACACCCTGTGAGCATCTGGTTGGGGTGTATGGCCTGCAGGCATGTTGAGTTTGGGCTAGGCCCGCCGGCTATGCCACAGGTTAGAGTCCTGGGCTGGTCGGGGGTTGACAGCCCACGGCCACAGGTTAGAGTCCTGGACCGTGGGGTCCACACTCATCACTTCCTATTGGACCTATTTGGGCCCAATTTCAAAAATTTTCATTTTTTCACCCGTTTCTTCTACAATCCTTCCTATTGGGCCTATTTGGGCCCAATTTCAAAATTTTCAGTTTTTCAGCCGTTTCTTCTACAATACTTCCTATTCGGCCTATTTGGGCCCAATTTCTCAATTTTTCAGTTTTTTACCCGTTTCTTCTACAATCCTTCCTATTGGGCCTATTTGGGCCCAATTTCTCATTTTTTCACCCGTTTCTTCTACAATACTTCCTATTGGGCCCAATTTTGAAATTTTCAGTTTTTCACCCGTTTCTTCTACAATACTTCCTATTGGGCCTATTTGGGCCCAATTTTGAAATTTTCAGTTTTTCACCCGTTTCTTCTACAATCCTTCCAATTGGGCCTATTTGGGCCCAATTTCTCAAATTTCTATTTTTTCACCCGTTTCTTATATAACCCTTCCAATTACAGCTTCAGTGTGTTACAGTTGTGTCATAGCTGTTATGCACAATCTGAGTGTTTTACATCTATTATTCGCGTTTCTGCACAACTTCAGTGTTTTACAGCTTTGTGCTAGCTGTTATGCACAACTCTTCACTTGTATAAATAGTGTTACCCCTAGGGTTACTGAGTTCTCACAATTCCAACTGAAGCTCTGTTGTTCATCACCATTATTCGGTAAGGTTATCCTCTTAACTTAGATCTTGTTTGAGTTTTATGTTTATGAAACATTTATTAATGGATTTATGATATTGATAGGAAAATCAAGCACTACATCGCATAATGGCATCTTCATCGTCAACAAACGCTGGTTGGCTATGCAATTGTAAGAGATCTGCGATTATCCGTGAGTGGCATATGCAGTTCAACTATAGAAGGAGGTATTGGGGATGTCCGACTATGGAAGGGGGGTGTCGCTTCATGAAGTGGATTGATCCATGCTACGATGAGAGGACACAGAGGGTTATAGCACAACTGTGGAATGAAAAACAACAACTTGCTAACCAAAATAAAGAGCTTGGTAACAAAAATGAAGAACTTGTTAAGGAAAATGAAGAACTTGTTAAGTTGATTCCCATTCACACAAGGTTGATGTGCCTTAAGGAACAAGGGAAGTTAGCGATGGGCAAATCTAAGTATGAGCAGTTATTAAGAGAGATACAATGGCGTAAATAAGTTGATGTAATGTTTATATCGCTCTTGTAATTTGTTTTGGATTTTATGTATGTTAAGAAAACAGATATATTATCAGGATTTTCAAATTGAGATTACACAAGTAAATCAGACCCAAATGTGAAGGTGATATCTGCTCTTAAAATAAATTACATCTGAAATTATATCTAAAATTACATATGAAATATAATCTACATCTTAAACTACACCGGGGGATCTGGAGGACGGTTATATCTAATGCGATAATCCCGAAATAGTTGAATCCTCGACTGAAATTGAGAGTCTCAACCATCGACACTTGGGTGTTTGAATCGACGCCAAGCGTACGGAGGGGGAGGTAGTGGACAACCATCCTTCAGCGACACCTACATAGAAAACACAAAATATGATCGAGCTTTGTGTTTTAGGGTAAGCACAAACATTACTAGCTATTTAAAAACAATAACTATACCGGTACGTAGTGGTTTCGGTTTCCTACGAGGACCATCGTCAATATCTGTGTTGGAGGGCCGAGGCTTTCGTCAGAGGCCCTCATTGGTAAGCATAAGCATGAGCCATCCCAGGATAATAGGACAATAACAACTTGGTATAGCGTGGCAAACACTAAACCAATCATCGGCATGTCGAGCCAGTACTCCTCGCTACAAGGACTGATGACATAGTTGACCCGAAATATAAGGTCCTCGTAAGTGATCCCCGGGTGTAGTACAGGCAAGATGGGCATGCACACATCTCTGTTGTCAAACAACTCGCCCGTCACCTGCATTCGAACCATGGGGTATGCAGTCTCTTCTGATCCCAACAATACATCCAGTGTTCGATATCCACAATGCCCGTCTGGACATACATCTCTGGCCCCGTTAATGTACGGAAACCAAAAGTAATCCACATTCTTAACCCCAAAGTTCACCCCCATATAAATCATGGGTTGTTCAGGGAGCTGTTACGATCCTATCCCTTCGGATTGGCTCCCTTGGGTCCCAATGCCCGGCGAAGCTCCACTTGGCTTCCACTGGCCTTATTCTTCTCAATCTCTTCTAACTCAGCCCTCCGATGCTCAAACAAGCTCGGCTCCCTCTTGGTGTCGTACTTTGTCGAACCCTTTGGCCTTCCTTTTGAAATGATTCTTGTGGGCTCCTGCATCGAAGTTTCATGCGGGTGCTGCGTGTCCCAGAACAACTCGGTGATTTGGTCTATTTGGTCCTTGCTCAATGTTTTTGTAATATCCCTCAATTTTTAGTAAGGTTATTTGGGTAATTTTTCTCAACCTTCACTAATTAATTGTTTCGCTTTCGGTGGAGTTTGGATTTTTTTGAAATTTCCATGATATCCATAATAATTCCCTGAGTGGTATAATATACTTTTAATTTATTTTTGGGTTTTAGAATATTTGTTTGGAGACAAACAGATAATTTCCGGGGTTAAATACACATCCCCATTTTAATATTCTAAACCTTGTCTCCCCTACGCTTTTCTCGAGCCTTTCCCCGGCTTAGCTTTTCTCGAGCCTTTCCCCGGCTTAGCTTTCTCGAGCATTGTGTTGGTCGGAGTAGTTGCCCTCCTCTTGGGCTATATATGGAGGTGGTCTTGAAGGCTTGAAGGACACGAAGGTCAAACCTCTCGATCTCCTTCTCGTCTCTCGTCCCTGCTCACTCCCTCCTCTGTTTCGGTCTTCCGCCGGCGAAGCAGAGCCCGATCTCCAGTTCGCCTTCCTCTCGCCTCCCGCTGAGTTGCTGTTGGTGTCGCCGCCCCATCTCCGGCACCAAGGAGCCCAGTGAAGTCGTCGAGCCGCCCCGCCGTGCTCCGCTGAACCGCAGCTGTAGCCATTGGAGCCCTGTTCGCGTCCCCGGTTCGAGCTCGTAACCGCGCAGCTCCTCCTCCTCCGCGCTAGGTCGTGGTTGCGGTGTAGTTGTGGTGGCTCAGACCCGACGTCGTTTCCCTCCCAGCTCCTTCTCGTCGTCGCCCCTGCTGAGCTTGTCACCCCGGTGTCGACGTAGGCCCCGATGAGCCACTGTTGAAGGTGAAGCCTTCGTCTCCAGTGTGTGCTGCGGTGGTGTCGTGGTGCTCTTCCTCCCCGTCGGTGCCGCTCCATCCCCGGCGTCGTTCGTGTCGAAGACGAGAACCCCCCCTGTTGCCCCTCTGTTTTTCTTTCATGTGAAATGGCAGGTTTGAATTGGAAAGATGATGAACAGTGGCCGTGGGGCCCTTCCTTTGCTTTGTTTCGGTATTGGGCCGAGAAGCCCATTTACCCTTTCAGTCCAGATTCGACCCGAAATCATTCGAGCGTTAGAACGTGATTTGCTGGATCGCGTGTGGACTCGTTTTCTGCTAGGACTATTCTGAAGCTTAAGCCATATCCTCGGAAAGGATATTTTCCATAGTCGTCTCGTCTAGATTCATCGCCGAATCTACTCCAGGAAAGTGGCGGTTCGCTCTTGCTCATCGTTCCATATTTACATTAATTATCAGCTGTTTATCTGAGTAATTAATTTGGAATAATTACAGTGTTTATCTGGAAATGGTTTTATAAACTATTTTGGAAAATCATATAATAGGTTGTACATCTGCTAGAACGACGCTATTATCTGTGATCGCCTTCCGGGCATTTATGTGGATTAATAGGAAAACTAATCCAAGTAAGGATTAACTGTTTCTATTATCTCTATGTTTAAGTTAATTGCCTGGATGGCTTTAATGTGAATAATTGTTGTGTTAGACTGTTTAGTTAACACGAGTGTTTGTAGGAACGCTAATCCAAGTAAGGATTAGTCGTTTCTTTATAACTTAATGTGCATAGGAACGCTAATCCAAGTAAGGATTAGTCGTTTCTTTATAATTTAATATTCGTGGGAACGCTTATCCATATGTAAGGATTTGTCGTTTCTTTAAATCATAATATTCCTCAGATTAATTCCGAATAATTTAAGGGTCATGACCTATGCTTCTTATCCACATGTAAGGATCTGAAGTGTTTAAGCGCCTTGCAAGCGCCATTGGATGAGCTTAATTGCAGTCCTGTGTATTAAGCACTTAGCTAGTGCATTGGGTGGACGTAACTGTCACCCTGTAAATTAAACTGTAAGCGATGTGGCAGTGCAATCAGGGTGAACGTAAGGTCACCCGGTGTAATAATAACTTTCGTGTTCTCGGAATAATATTAAAAGCATCAACAGTGTGTGTGTGTGTGTTGTACTTTAATAAGATAAGTGCAGTTAAGCACATAATTAATAAGTGTAAGCATTGTAATAGTGCAATCAGGGTGAACGTAAGGTCACCCGGTGTAATAATAACGCCGTTGTTACTCGGCATAATAATGTTAAGTCCCGCGTGTGTGTTTTAATTTGGGTTGACGTAATTGTCACCCTATGATTTAAGCCTTGTTGTCGCTCTTAATAACATTAATGTATTCCAGTAACGTGTGTTTTATAATTAAATAAGATATGTGCCCGAGTGCACATAATTAATAAGCTTGGGTAGTTGTACTAATTGGGTGGACTTAATTGTCACCCTAAGGTTTAAAGCTGTATATCTGCTCTTAAGCTTGTTGTATGCATTAGTGCGGATAAAGTGTTGGGAAGGAATAATTGATTAAAGGGGTAATTCTTCAGGAACTCGTTTTCTCTATTGTGGTCTTGAGTAAGACTGTGAAATCCGGAGTTAGAAAGGTCAGGATCATAAGTAAAGTATGACCCATGTAGGACCAATGGTTAAAGCTTTTGGGTAAGCCAAGTGTACGAAATCATAGGTATCCTTTGGGGAGATCTATTTGAGATTAATTTGAGGTAACATAAGGAAATGATGCGATTAAGTCCTGGATGGATAGTAGATTATGTGCAAAATGTAGAGTAATGACTCTTGGCAACTGTTAAAGATCGGCATCGTGTGAGTATGTCGTCTATAAGGCTTAAGGTGCAACTCTTGGAGGAGGATTAAGTTGTAAAGTGATTGTGTTATAAGGTGACCACTTTAATAGAAAGGTCACAGTTTAAGGATATGATATGTTGATGACCTTGAGGTAATAAGGATTCGGTAAGAATTATTACATGATGTGTAGTATGGAGATAAGGTTGTGAGATGATGAAGTGATTAAGGATAAAATGTGTGGAGTTAATCTTCTAAGAGATTAAGGGTCATCTCTTATAAGTGAGCTTGTGTTATAAGCATTATTATAGATGAATCATTTCAGAATAATGTCATAAGGAATTAAGGGTAATGTCTCTTGGGTTACGTTTCGAGGAACGTAGGAGTTAAGTTAGATGTGAATGTTATTGAATCGATGAGAATGAGTAATGGATTGTATTAATGTAAATGTCGCTGCTTTGTGCCCTTGCTAGTCTATTCTGTAGACTAACCCACTGTTTTGTTATCTGCTTTGTTGGCTGGTGTCATCCGTTCATTTCGGCACATCAGATTTGTTGCAGGTCCAAAAAGGCTAGAACGACTATGACGGCAAATGGTGTTTTTACAAGTTTATTCAGATTAAGATCCTTGACGGGTGATCATTTCGATCCAGACCCAGTTGTTATTTCAAAGATTTCCGCTGTGTTAAAAAGGTCTTGTTTTAAGACTACTCTGTGTTTTCAAGACTTCCGCTGTATTAAATTCTGATAATGTATTTTAATGTCTGGAATCACGTGTAATTCCGAGACCTTGGTTTTAATGAAAGTTATGATATTTGGTATTGTAACTGTGGTTTGATAGTTATATCATTTGGAAAAGCCTGGGGTGACTTCGGGATTTTATATCCGGGGTCATCGGCATGTAATGCTTTCAAAGGGTAATCATTTGGGGGTGTTACAAAGATGGTATCTGAGCCGAAAGTTTTAAACGGGTTTGGGATTTCATGAACCATTTACTCGTTTTTGAAAATGTGTTCAAACGACTCTTGTGGACTCACCAGCGGCACCAGTACCGGCACCGGCACCGCTCAAGTGGGTGGGTGGCTTGGTTGTTGGGGTAGCTAGGCTTGGTAGTGTTACAGATCCGGTTTGAAATATTTTCACTCGTTTGAAATATGTTTCGAAGGCTCTGAATTTTCAAATGAAAATTTTAACCGTTCATAGTCGTGCCTTTTTAAGTCTGTTATGGTGAACCTCTAGATAGGTTTGAGTTTTCTATTTCCTTGTTATGCTTTGAGGTTATTAAGGATATTAAGTTCAGTTGGTAAGTTTGTTGCTGAAGTAGGTTCCTCTTTGGCTTGTTGCAAGTTTCGGGGTCGAAACTTTTCTTAATGGGGTAGTAATGTAATATCCCTCAATTTTTAGTAAGGTTATTTGGGTAATTTTTCTCAACCTTCACTAATTAATTGTTTCGCTTTTGGTGGAGTTTGGATTTTTTGAAATTTCCATGATATCCATAATAATTCCCTGAGTGGTATAATGTACTTTTAATTTATTTTTGGGTTTTAGAATATTTGTTTGGAGACAAACATATAATTTCCGGGGTTAAATACCCATCCCCATTTTAATATTCTAAACCTTGTCTCCCCTACGCTTTTCTCGAGCCTTTCCCCGGCTTAGCTTTTCTCGAGCCTTTCCCCGGCTTAGCTTTCTCGAGCCTTGTGTTGGTCGGAGTAGCTGCCCTCCTCTTGGGCTATATATGGAGGTGGTCTTGAAGGCTTGAAGGACACGAAGGTCAGACCTCTCGATCTCCTTCTCGTCTCTCGTCCCTGCTCACTCCCTCCTCTGTTTCGGTCTTCCGCCGGCGAAGCGGATCCCGATCTCCAGTTCGCCTCCCTCTCGCCTCCCGCTGAGTTGCTGCTGGTGTCACCGCCCCATCTCCGGCACCAAGGAGCCCAGTGAAGTCGTCGAGCCGCCCCGCCGTGCTCCGCTAAACCGCAACTGTAGCCATTGGAGCCATGTTCGCGTCCCCGATTCGAGCTCGCAACCGCATAGCTCCACCTCCTCCGTGCTAGGTCGTGGTTGCGGTGTAGTTGTGGTGGCTCAGACCCGGCGTCGTCTCCCTCCCAGCTCCTTCTCGTCGTCGCCCTTGCTGAGCTCGTCACCCCGGTGTCGACGTAGGCCCCGACGAGCCACTGTTGAAGGTGAAGCCTTCGTCTCCAGTGCGTGCTGCGGTGGTGTCGTGGTGCTCTTTCTCCCCGTCGATGCCGCTCCATCCCCGGCATCGTCTGTGTCGAAGACGAGAACCCCCCCTGTTGCCCCTCTGTTTTTCCTTCACGTGCAATGGCTGGTTTGAATTGGAAAGATGGTGAACAGTGGCCGTGGGGCCCTTCCTTTGCTTTGTTTCGGTATTGGGCCGAGAAGCCCATTTACCCTTTCAGTCCAGATTCGACCCGAAATCATTCGAGCGTTAGAACGTGATTTGCTGGATCGCGTGTGGACTCGTTTTCTGCTAGGACTATTCTAAAGCTTAAGCCATATCCTCGGAAAGGATATTTTCCATAGTCGTCTCGTCTAGATTCATCGCCGAATCTACTCCAGGCAAGTGGCGGTTCGCTCTTGCTCATCGTTCCATATTTACATTAATTATCAGCTGTTTATCTGAGTAATTAATTTGGAATAATTACAGTGTTTATCTGGAAATGGTTTTATAAACTGTTTTGGAAAATCATATAATAGGTTGTATATCTGCTAGAACGACGCTATTATCTGTGATCGCCTTCCGGGCATTTATGTGGATTAATAGGAAAACTAATCCAAGTAAGGATTAGCTATTTCTATTATCTCTATGTTTAAGTTAATTGCCTGGATGACTTTAATGTGAATAATTGTTGTGTTAGACTGTTTAGTTAACACGAGTGTTTGTAGGAACGCTAATCCAAGTAAGGATTAGTCGTTTCTTTATAACTTAATGTGCGTAGGAACGCTAATCCAAGTAAGGATTAGTCGTTTCTTTATAATTTAATATTCATGGGAACGCTAATCCATATGTAAGGATTTGTCGTTTCTTTAAATCATAATATTCCTCGGATTAATTCCGAATAATTTAAGGGTGATGACCTATGCTTCTTATCCACATGTAAGGATCTGAAGTGTTTAAGCGCCTTGCAAGTGCCATTGGATGAGCTTAATTGCAGTCCTGTGTATTAAGCACTTAGCTAGTGCATTGGGGTGGACGTAACTGTCACCCTATAAATTAAACTGTAAGCGATGTGGCAGTGCAATCAGGGTGAACGTAAGGTCACCCGGTGTAATAATAACTTTCGTGTTCTCGGAATAATATTAAAAGCCTCAACAGTGTGTGTGTGTGTTGTACTTTAATAAGATAAGTGCAGTTAAGCACATAATTAATAAGTGTAAGCATTGTAATAGTGCAATCAGGGTGAACGTAAGGTCACCTGGTGTAATAATAACGTCGTTGTTACTCGGCATAATAATGTTAAGTCCCGCGTATGTGTTGTGTGTGTTTTAATTTGGGTTGACGTAATTGTCACCCTGTGACTTAAGCCTTGTTGTCGCTCTTAATAACATTAATGTATTCCAGTAACGTGTGTTTTATAATTAAATAAGATATAAGCCCGAGTGCACATAATTAATAAGCTTGGGTAGTTGTACTAATTGGGTGGACTTAATTGTCACCCTAAGGTTTAAAGCTGTATATCTGCTCTTAAGCTTGTTGTATGCATTAGTGCGGATAAAGTGTTGGGAAGGAATAATTGATTAAAGGGGTAATTCTTCAGGAACTCGTTTTCTCTATTGTGGTCTTGAGTAAGACTGTGAAATCCGGAGTTAGAAAGGTCAGGATCATAAGTAAAGTATGACCCATGTAGGACCAATGGTTAAAGCTTTTGGGTAAGCCAAGTGTACGAAATCATAGGTATCCTTTGGGGAGATCTATTTGAGATTAATTTGAGGTAACATAAGGAAATGATGCGATTAAGTCCTGGATGGATAGTAGATTGTGTGCAGAATGTAGAGTAATGACTCTTGGCAACTGTTAAAGATCGGCATCGTGTGAGTATGTCGTCTATAAGGCTTAAGGTACAACTCTTGGAGGAGGATTAAGTTGTAAAGTGATTGTGTTATAAGGTGACCACTTTAATAGAAAGGTCACAGTTTAAGGATATGATATGTTGATGACCTTGAGGTAATAAGGATTCAGTAAGAATTATTACATGATGTGTAGTATGGAGATAAGGTTGTGAGATGATGAAGTGATTAAGGATAAAATGTGTGGAGTTAATCTTCTAAGAGATTAAGGGTCATCTCTTATAAGTGAGCTTGTGTTATAAGCATTATTGTAGATGAATCATTTCAGAATAATGTCATAAGGAATTAAGGGTAATGTCTCTTGGGTTACGTTTCGAGGAACGTAGGAGTTAAGTTAGATGTGAATGTTATTGAATCAATGAGAATGAGTAATGGATTGTATTAATGTAAATGTCGCTGCTTTGTGTCCTTGCTAGTCTATTCTGTAGACTAACCCACTATTTTGTTATCTGCTTTGTTGGCTGGTGTCATCCGTTCATTTCGGCACATCAGATTTGTTGCAGGTCCAAAAAGGCTAGAACGACTATGACGGCAAATGGTGTTTTTACAAGTTTATTCAGATTAAGATCCTTGACGGGTGATCATTTCGATCCAGACCCAGTTGTTATTTCAAAGATTTCCGCTGTGTTAAAAAGGTCTTGTTTTAAGACTACTCTGTGTTTTCAAGACTTCCGCTGTATTAAATTCTGATAATGTATTTTAATGTCTGGAATCACGTGTAATTCCGAGACCTTGGTTTTAATGAAAGTTATGATATTTGGTATTGTAACTGTGGTTTGATAGTTATATCATTTGGAAAAGCCTGGGGTGACTTCGGGATTTTATATCCGGGGTCATCGGCATGTAATGCTTTCAAAGGGTAATCATTTGGGGGTGTTACAGTTTTAGCGTGCCACATGTCATCCATTAGCTTTCATCTCAACTCTTGAACACACATCTGTGTTGTGTCCTCAACTGGATCTTCTTTCGTGTAAACCCTATCCCATTGTAATTGCTTCCAGAAGCGGTGTATCTCACTCGGCGTGATCGGCGTCTTATTAATGATGGCATTTGCGATTCTGTGGACACACGACAGGCCGAAGCAGTCTCTCATCCAATGATCATCACAATCATTAGGGAAATCCTCCTCCTCTATCTGCTTATACAGATCAAACAACATTCCCAAGCACCTATCCGACACTTTGAAGAATAACCTTGAAAACAACACTCTTATTTCTGGCGGCATACCATCAAACATTGTTGGTGTTTTGTTCCGTGACATCTCCATGGTCGCACGCACCTGCCCAATTTGACCATCGATCGCATGGTGTATCCTCACTACCATTCTATTAAAACCACCAATGCTAGAATTCAGAATTTTCTTCAACACGTGATGCATACCCTCAACCCTATCAAAACACATGAAAAGCATTGCGTTAGTCCCACATTGAGCCCTGAACCTAGAAACTACTGAACATTGTACAAGGGTTACCTTTTTGTAGTCCTCGTGAAGAAGTGAAGATGATGATCAGTCCACGCTCTCACTATGCTTTCCTTGTGAGGATTAGTCCACGTCTTCTCAATGTATCGAACGAGGCCACTCTTCCACGATGTCCTCAATTTCACAAGCCTCTCTTCGTAGCTTTCCTCTGTGGTTGAACACCAAAGTGCCCAACATTGGCCGCAAAACCTTTTCACTTGTTTTTTATCCTTCAATATTGGGGAGGCATATGCTTCTATGTTGTGCTTAATATGCACCCAACACAATAGGTGTTTTACTTCATCTTTGAAAACTATCCGAATTGCATTAATGAGAGCCTTCTCTCGATCAGTCATTATGGCGGTCGGCATAACACCCACATCCTTAAACAAGCGCAAAAGTTTCTCCATTATGAACTTGTAATGCACAACTTCTTCTTGTCGTGTAAATGCATACGCAATATTGAAAGTCTTGTGCGTGCAAGTGAAACCGACAATCTCCACCAATGGCATGTTATACCTGTGGATGAATGTAAGAAAACAAATGAATGTAAGAAGTCATAGAATATAAGATATAATTCAAATCGATGATATAAATCACTACTATTAAATTGTGTTGAAATTGTAACACAAATCCATCACATACCTATTTGTCTTGTATGTGGCGTCGATAATTACCACGTACGGGAACATGTTCAATAGGTGGAGCGAGTCCGGGTGAGCAAAAAATAGGATATCAGTCTCTTTCATAGACAACTTTCTAAGCGGAAATACCCGGTAATTATTTTGTTGCAAAAAGTTTAGAGTCCATTGTGTAACCGTCAATTCCCCACGATCTTCGTAATGCATCTTCTGCAGAAAGTTGGAAACTTGTTTCATGGATGTAACATTTCCGGGGAAGAAGTTCCTCAACTCCGCAACAATAGTCCTAGGCGTCACGAACGCCTCGCCCAAACTTTTGGCAAGGCGCTCCTTATCCGGGGTCATTCTGCCAATGTATGCATGCCCAAGAAAGCTAGTCGGAAGCTTATGGTTGTGGCATCCATCTACCACATTCATGATCCATTTATGAGTCACTTCCCCTGGCTTCTTCTTCAATCTAACACCACACAACTCAAATGTGCATCCGGACTTCTTCGACTTTGTCTTACGAATTATCTCAACTTCCTCTTCAGAGTCACTACCTTTCTTTCTCCCCGATCTATATTCACCAAAATGCTCGCACGTCAAACTAACACTTCTGACATTTGAGTTACGAGTGACTAAAATCATCATCAAATCTTTGCCCCTATTCTTAACCCACTCAATCAATTCCTCTCGGCTATCCCACTTCAGATTGTTACGAAATTCATCTCCATAATCTTTCCCCTATACATGTTTACATAATCAATAATGTTATAATATATGGATTGCGATTTGTGAAATTTATATGTTTGTAGCTAACCAATATTAACTATAAAACAAAACTATAATTGTAATACATAACTAAACTAAAGAAAAACAAATTGATAGCTTATCTCACTAAATCATCATCATCATCTTCTCCATTACCATATTCTTTTAACGCTTTTGAAAATAAACATAGGACTTTTAACATATATCAAATTCACAACAATTATCAACTTCTCCACTACTACTAAATACTAATCTTTTAACATATATCAAAACAAATATAGGCCTCTACCGCTAAATCGTCATCATCTTATCCACTATAACTAAATACTAATCTATCTTTTAACATAATAAATATAGGCCTCTACCGCAACATCGTCATCATCTTCTCCATTAATTTCAATTCTAATCATTCCATTATTAACTATATGTACTTAAGCTATATTAATTATAACTAATTTCAATCTTAATCATTCCATAATTACTAACCTCGAAATTGCCATCGTCGAAATCTTCATCGTCGAAATCTTGATCGTCGTATTCTTCATTCTCTTCTCCACTACTCGATGTGTTTTCATTATATGCCATTTCTTGTAAAATTTGTTGTTTTGGATTTTTAGAAAACGAGGGATTTGGCTTGCTATTTATAGGACATAAAATAGCCGTTAGAATAACGGCTAATTCTGTACGCCATGATCTAGCGTACACAATGGACTGGCGTACATGCCATTTCCAACGGTTATTTTCCTATACGCTGTATTTTAGCGTACGCTATAATACAACGTACAGGTAAAAGTACAGAAACTCAAAAAAAAATCAGAAATTAAAAAAAAATCATAAAATATGCTATACGTCAAGACATTGCGTATGCCAATTTCTAACGTACAGAATATCGTGCGTACAGCTAAATTTTATCGTGTATATAGTATGGCAAACCCTCTTTTCCTCCCCCTCCTTTTGACAAGTGACATCATATTCCAGTCTTTTTTCTAGTCTGATTTTACCTTTTCTCCTTTTATTTTTTCTCCTTTTTAGTATTTCTTCTTCCAACTCTTTCCCATCAGTCTAAGACCATTTGCAACGTGGTTCATAGGATGAAACCCATAAAGCAGAAAGGAGAAATAATAGCCATTGCTTTGCTCAAAATTCAAAGAAAATAATCTTTTTCACCGAATTTGTAAGTAGAAAGGAGGAATAAACCGTTCATTCTTCTCTCAGTTCTTTCTTCCGATTTCATAGTTCTTCAATATAATTGATTCGGACTGCAACCCCTTCTCCTCTCTTGCTTCAACATTGGATTTCTTTTCCCAGATAGAATTCAAACTCTCAAATTGTTTAGGTTTTGCTTCGCTCCCGACCCTGCTCCACTTCGCTCCCGCCTCGGCGTCAACTTCGCTCCTGCTCTGGCATCAACTTCTTCTTTCCATTCAACTTCCTTCATCTCTGCTTGTGTTTCTTCATCACAGCCTAAGCAACCACCACCTTCAAAAAGTAAGTGTTTAGATCTCCTTCAACTGATATTTTTAAGGACCCAGATTTCAACTCTCTCACACACTTTGGCCTTTCTCCCACTATGTAATTTATGGATAAACTTCTCTCCAACTCACCAACAGAGGTCTTTTGAGGAGCCAACGGAGCCACTATCGCCACCTGTACAGGTTGGGAAGATCTCTGAACAGGAGCTCAAACTCTATGATGGCTCTGATTCTAGCAAGCCTTTGCTTATGGCTATTAAGGCTTAGATCTATAATGTCTCTTAGAGTAGGTTCGTTTTTTTTGGGCCTTGAATTTGTTATTTGGGTTATGGGTATTTGGTTTAATTTCATGGGTTTTAGTTAATTTTGCAGTTTATTGCGAAAGGATTTTGTAGTCGATCTCTAGATGACAACCGCCTTACAACTTACCTGAAGCGGCTTGCTGCCACCGGCGCCGATCCAGTTTCTACTCGAGTTGTGCAAAGGTAGTATTCGGCCTTCGGACGTAAATTTTTTAGTTGTTCGATTCTGAATTTTTTGAGATTATGTTGAATTTGATTGGCTACGAATACTGTCTTGCTTGAAATAATGGTTTGATTGAAATAAATAACTTGAATTGGTTTAATTAGGTGGAAGATCAGTGATTCAGTGAGATGAGCAAATCTCTGTAAGAAGTCTATTACAAATTCGGTGAGATGAGCAGATCGGTGATTGTGTTCATTATGTTTGATTGTTTGGATTCAATTGCTGCATATAGCAGGTCTTTGACAAATTTTGTAAAATTCCTTTTAAATTCACTAATTATTTATAATTTAGATGTCATTCTCATGCTTATTGATTTAAGAATTTGATCATTTTGATGCCATTCTTACTTACCACTTGAACATTACAAAAGAGATGAGCAGGTCTTGACCTCTATTTTTGTTGCTTATTTTCTATTCTCGAATCACTTTAAAGTATATATTGATGAATGATATTGTTGACATTTATTCTTTCATGTATTTCCACCCCTAGGATGCAGCTCCATAAAGAGATGAACTCAAGGCAATATTTCCACATTCTATTTTGTTCTCTGGAAGAGATAAGAAATCTTGGCTAACAACCCTAAACCTCAATGGTGTTATAAATAAGTTCTCTGAGCAAAACCATAGAAAATAGCTCATTTGGCATTATCCATTGTCCTTTGATGTTAGACCTTGAATTGCTATTTGGTGAAAATCTGTCTCTACGCAAAGACGAATGTTGTTAGCCAAGATTTCTTATCCATTAATAGTTAAATATCCTCCTTTTTTGTTGGAATGTCAAAGATTTTTCTGCTGATTTGTTTTAATTAGACTTCTGCATATGGAATCAATTACTTTATTGTTTGATGGGAGAATTCTTTGATCACTTTGGAATTGAGAAGAGAAAGATGGTGACAGGGTAGTTTAGGATTTTGGAGACGTGGTATTAATGGCTGCTAGGAGCCCACATGAGATTCTTTCACTTTCTTTGTTTCCTTGAATCGATCTTTGTACCTGAAGTGATGTTCAGATCTTTCAAAGTCTTTGACTATTCAAATATGAAAGAATGCAAGAATACATCTATTAGTAACTAAATGTCAGGGATTGTTTATTTAGCCATTTCAATCCATGTTTGTAGAGGAAATATTACGTTTTTATCTCTACGGTTAACATCAAGGAAGGGGTTATAAGACTGTTGTTCTTTTAATTTTCTTACAATACATGCAGGTTTGTTAAAATTGGATAATAGCTTGAACAGACTCTGGATTCACATGTCAATCAATTGGGACTTTCTTCGCAATTTGCGCGCTTTCTACATGTATATATGCTATTGATCCAAATCACAAGTTGGGTCTCAATGTTGCTTCATGCATCCTCAGTCCTCACTAGGTAGGATTTTTCGTCGGCTTTTAAGAGAGAAATGATTTACATGCTTGATAGAAATCTTTAATAAGCTTAATTCTTTCTAAATTTCCAGGGCATCGCTTGGGAGGATGATCAAGGAAAACCCCAATATGTAATTCGATCGTAAGTCTCCTCATTATATATATATAGGATTTTCAGCATATATTCTATGACCATTGATCATATATATACAAACAATTAGAGTGTCTTATATGATATTGCTTGTAAAATGAATATCAATTTGTAGGAGTTTTGTGCTTTTGCAATAACAATATGTGCTAAAATCCTGATTTTCAAAATATGACTGGGTTCTAAGTGGTTTTTTAGATGCTCAATTAACATGCCTTTATCTTCAGGTACACTCCCATATCAACTCCAGATGCTAAAGGATACTTTGATTTGTTGGTTAAGGTTTGTCTTTTTACTTTATGAACCTTAATCAATCTTGCATTTTTCTCCTCTAATACACTTCATCATGTACCTTATGTGATGACCAACCTTTGCTTTGCAAATACAAATATGTTCTGAGGGAAAGATGAGTCAACATTTGGCCAAACTGAAACCAGAGGATGTGCTAGAAGTTAGAGGGTAAACTCCGGTTTTTACTGTTATGTCTACTTGGCTGAAAATCAAATGGACCTTTAAAATTGACTGCCTTATCCTGTTTTTACTTTTTACTTCCTGCAGATTGTTGGTGGGACTGGCATTACCCCAGTGCTTCATCACAATGAAGTGTTGAAGCACAAGACGATATCTGAGGCTATATCTGAATTTTGTGTATTTACTCTTTCTCAACAGATTGTTGGTGGAACTGGCATTACCCCAATGCTTCAGGTCATCGAGGCAGAGTTAAGGAATCCAGACGACAACACTCAAGTTAAACACAAAATTTTCCTGACTTGTCCGTTTGGATTCCCATAATATTACATTAAGTTGCATTATCAGATTTAATGCATGCTAATGCATTTTCCCTAGGAATCCAAACAGACCCTTAGCTTCAAAATATTACCATGCTTATATTTTTTTCAAGAGTTCAATTGTTTTGTGCTCTTGCATATGAATCTTTGTGTTGATAAGTGTTTGGCTTGATACGATTTCAGGTGTCGTTGTTGTATGCCAATGTATCTCCAGATGATATACTGCTCAAGAAAAGGCTTGACATGCTTGCTTCTAGCCATGCCAACTTCAAGGTACTTTTAATTTGAATAGCTAGCAGTATCCCAAAAGGCTATCAATTATGGTTTTGTGATAAGATTAAACGTTCTTCGGCTGCCCAAACACTTAACAGGCTGGAAGACTTGAGGTTGGCTGGACTTAAAAGTGGTGGTTTTCGTTCGAGAGATAACAATGCTCTTGGACACTTTCTATCAGATCCGTGCGGCAAGAGTGTGTTTGTGTGCTCTTTGGATTATCGGAGAGTACTGCCTTTCACTTTCTAAGGTTGAGAGTGGGATTTCAATCATTAAGCAAAATGCCTTGGGGATCTTCCATTTTACACACCGTCTGAAGAGGGAGAAGGCTCTGAAGCTCCGAAATTTAATCAGCCCGTGAGCATTTGGACTTGTGCCACTCAAAGTGCTTCCTTAGAGAATGATACGTCTCCTCCAACACTTTTTACAAGGGTCACAGGCTTCCCTTCGGGCAGTCGCTGCCTGCACACTAACAAACTTGTGTTGAGGCTAGAAGAGGTTCATCAAAGACTGAAGTGAACAGAGCCACTACTCAGACATTGTTGATTTTGGTTTCTATGCTTTAGCTGGGTCAATCATCATTCCTTCCACATCTATTGATAACGATTCTAATGACAGAATAGTTCTTTGCATGAGGCTTTGTGTAATATTGGGGATGAAACTAGGAAAATATTGTTAGACAGAGCTTTGTCAAGCAGTTTCGTTAGATTGAAGAAAGAAAAGATAAGGCACATTTTTCTCATGCACAGCCACATAATCTTATTGACTTCTACCACCTGAAGAGTAGGAAGGTAAAGGAACTCCTCATCTCTTGGTTTTAAAATGTTTATCATTTCAAGCTGTATAAGGATAACTGCATAAAGTTTGTTGGATTTTGTACAGGGAATGAGCCAGGTGGAATTGGAAGATGAGGTTCAAGATGATCTCAAACGTGCTACTGGCGAATTTACCAAGGATAATGATTAATGATGATGCTTATATCACAGTTTAAGTATACATTGGTGTATATGTTTCGTATTCTCATTGACGTTAAATGCATTTAAGATGTTAGCAAATAATCTTGGTTTGGATTATTTGTTATATCATAATTAGTATATTATGTTATCATTTCAATTTATTATCTAATATGTATGCTATATTATGTATTATATAGGATTTAGTTTTGTATACAACAATGTAGAAACTCCAGTTTCATCACTTTTTACAGTACGAGTGCAAGCAAGGGCGGACACAAGATTTCGGTCTAGTGGGGGCTAAATTAAATTATTATTTTAATAAGTAAAAAATATGAATTTTCCATTACATCTTTCTCAATATTCGCAATTAAACAATTATTTATCAAATTATTTCTAAGTCGATTGCGTATTCAACTTCTTGAAGAATTTCATAATTAGAAAAAACTCTTTCAACAATATTTATTGTAACTTGTAACATGTAAAAAATACTAACTTCATTAACGAAATAAAAAATAGACATGATATTATCTTAACTAAAATCAATTTCTTCAAAAACTATCTAATAATTTTAAAAATTTACTATGAGCTATTGAGCTCTCAAAAAATATTAACATATTATAAACATGATGCTTCTAAGAAAAAATAAACACAAAGATTTTATAAAAATTTAAGAAAAAATACACAAAAATACAATTTTTTTTATTTAAAAAAAAACAGCTCCCACTGGGCCTCGAGTGGCTCCGCCATTGAGTGCAAGGTATATAAGTGTATATATTTTTACTGCACGAGTGCAAATTTCATCACTTTTTACAGCGAGGAATACAGGTGTATATATTCTTACAACACTAATGTGAATTTCATCACTTTTATAGCAAGGTATACACATGTATATATTCTAATGACACTAATGCGAATTTTTATAGCATGTTTCACGGGTATATAAATTCACACATTATTGTCATAATGTGTGAATTGTTTTACGACATGTCTGCAAATTTAAATACCTCGCGTATATTTTCTTACGGCACGAATTCCAATTTCATCACTTTTTACAGCAAGGTATACAAGTGTATATTGTTTTACGACATGCATGCAAATTTAAATTTCAGCACTTTTTACAACAAGGTATACAGGCGTATATTTTTTTACGACATAAATGCAAATTTAAAATTTATTACTTTTTTACAGCAAGGTATACAGGCGTATATTGTTTTACGGCACGAATGCAATTTAATTTTCATCACTTTTTACAACAAGATATATAGGCGTATATTTTCTTACGGCACAAAATCAAATTTAAATTTCATCACTTTTTACAGCAAGGTATACAGGTGTATATATTCTTATGACATAAGTTCATTAGAATAAATAACATCTTCTACAAGTGTACAATTGCATATATGGATATCGTCACTTGAGGTATAATGTTACGTACTAAAAATCTACCAAAATATAAGTCTGATTGATTTTACCTACTCAAAATCATATATCATATCAAATATTAGTAAATCTTGCATGATCAATTACAAAATTGGTTTTCAAGATGTACTATACATACTCAAAATGATATCAAATATTACTAAATCTTCCATGATCATTAATAAATTGGTTTCAAGCTATATCTTTCATAAAATAAATGGTTTGATAAATTGGTTTCCAAGATAGATAATTAATATACGACACTTCCTTAATCTGTTTTCTCTCCAAAAAATAAATTCTTCTATTATAGAACTACTTGTAAACTAACCAAATCATGTACAATCATGATCTTTACGTGAAGCGGTTATGAAAAAGGAAGGAGAAGTTATCTTAAATTAATTAATTGTACAATTTATATACCCAATACTATCATCACTTCTTATATAAATGTTACGTAATAAATATTTATTAACTTGCCAAACATATAAGTTTGATTTATTTTACCCTCAAAAGACAATATAATGTACAAAATCTATATATATTTGATTTCTAAAACAAAATCCAGTATAACTAAATTTTCCCATTCAAAAGTTTGACATTAAGAATTCATATATTTATTTATTTTTGTAAAAAATTATATAAATGCATGTGCTAATGAATTACCAATGGAAGTCTACCTCTGACACGTCTATGGTGTCAACTATCAATGAATTAAATCATCCAAGTGTCATTTGATTTTCACTTTCCAATCCAGAACCTTCCCTACGACATCTTATATAATGATATAAGATTATTGTCCTATCATTACAATTAACTCCTTAGACATGTTTCTCTTACATATTTTTATTTTTATTTTATTTTATTATGTTGATAATTACATATCGACATGTACCTTTTTTGATGTAGTGATCTTATCTTAAGTTTAAGTGATATATATGTATATGAAATTTATATATAATTTTATCGTTATTGAAAAATAAAATTTAAAAATAAAATCTACGTTTTAACCCGTGCCTTTAGGCGCGGGCACACACCCTAGTTATTTGTGGTAGATGTGGTTGTTCATCGTGCTTTATAACCCATTTCATAAGCACGCTGGCCAGGTGCAAAAAAATCTTATAAATTTGGGTGATCAACTATGTGAAAAACTTAATGAATCGGAAAAACATTTCCATAAGAATTTTTTCATTTTTGGTGGAATATCCAATTTCCAGAACCAAGTTGGAAAGCAGGGTGAAGTATGGGGACGAGTAAGTAGAGAACGAGCACTTTTGACCGTGAAGGTACCATCAGACGATGGGTACCAAATAAGGGTGTCAGGTGTGTAAATAGTAGGTATGAAAATACCCAAGTCTTTTGGTATAACGTGAGGCGGAATGACCATTTGCAGAGCTCCCAGATTCCATTTCTTGTCCTGAGTTATAAATTGAGAAACTGTGGTCCGACGGTCATGGTCCCCAGCGTACTGAGAAAGAGTAAAGTTTGGAATCCATTGGTCTTCCCAGAATCAGATTTGATTACCGTCACCAAGTTGCCAGAAAAGTCCTTTTCGGAAATCTTGTCGTATTTGCAGAAGCCTGGAAAATTGCCAGGAATCTGAAGGTTTCTTTTTATATGAAAAAATGTCAGATTGATGTAAATATTTTTCCGTGATAAGTCGAACCCAAACAGATTGGGGTTCCGAAATTAATTTCCAGAGCAACTTCATTTGCATTGTTACATTAATGTTGTAGGATAATTCAATATCGAGACTGTCATGACCCTTAGGTTGACAAATGGATTCACAACTAATGAGTGAATGATAATTAGGATTAGCATGATTCCAGAAAAAAACTTTTTGTTAATGTTGTCAATTTCTTGGCAAATGCCCTTAGGAAGCAGGAAGCTCTGCATTAAGTAATTGGACTGAGACTATAAATTAGATTGAATGAGAATACTACGACCTGCTTGGGAAAGTGAATTAGCTTTCCATTTCCCAAGTTGTTTCTGTAATTTTGAAATTGCATCAGCGAAAATTTCATTTTTAACGCGTCCTCTAATAATAGGAATGCCTAAGTATCTTTCTATAGATCGAGTTACTTGTAAATTCAGAATACTTGCAAGAGAAAGAGATCGCTGTCTCAAAATATTACAAGAAGTTTGGAATGAGCTTTTGTGATAATTAATGGAAAGTCCCGATTTAAGAGAGAAGTCATCAAGAAGAGCTTTAATGAAAAGCATATTGTCCTCAGTTGCATTTGCAAAAATCAAAGTGTCATCAGCGAAGTTTAAGAAGAGAATACAAGTTCCATTCTTTGTTATTTGGATGCCAACTTTTCTGTGGGAAGAGCCAGACTCATGAGTAAGTTTGTGTGCCAAATATTCCATTGCTAAAATGAAGATAAAAGAGGCTATAGGGTCGCCCTGTCGTAATCCACACTGTGGGTGGAATACATAGCCAAGTTCGTTATTGAGTAGGACTAATGACAAATTGCTTGTTATACATGTCATAACCCTTTGGATATAGAAGTCACAGAAACCAAATTTAGCGAGGACATGGGTAATGAAATTCCAGTTCAGTTTATCATATGCCTTTTCCATGTCTACTTTTAGAGCCATCCATCCCTGTTTACCCTTTTTCGTTTATAGAAGGAATGAAAAATTTCATGGGCAATTAAAATGTTGTCTTGAATAAGACGTCCAGGAACAACGCTCCTTGAAGAGGACTGATTAATTTATGGAGAAGTGGTGAAAGTCTGTTAGACATTATTTTAGTGATAATTTTATAGGAGGTATTACAAAGGCTAATAAGTCTGTAGTGATTTATTGTACAAGGATTTTCTACTTTGGGAATTAAAGTTATGAAGGATTGAGCACATTCACGAAGAAGTTGTCCTAAATGAAAAAAGGATTGGATAGCAGAGATGAGTGAATTCCCAATTGTATTCCAGTATTTTTGATAAAATTCAGCAGTGAATCCATCCGGACCCGGTGTCTTGTTCGCTGCCAAATTGAACACAGTCCTCTTGATTCCCGCTACTGTTGGAGGACATCACAAGTGATGGTTATCATGATCAGAAATAAGAGGAGGTATGATTGTGAAATCCATGTCTCTTAAGGGAGCATAATGTAATGGTTTAAAACGAGTTGCTAGTTCTTCTGTGATTGTATTTCTCATTAAAGAGTCATCAAACAAATGAGTTCCTTGTTGAGAAGTGAAAGAAGTTATTTTTTGTTTGTAGGTTCTTATTTTCGAAATTATCTGAAAGTAACGAGTATTCATGTCTGCATTTAGGTTATGTTTTATTTTAGCACGTTGTTTCCAATAATCATGTTGAAATTTGAGTAATTTATTGTATCTAGTGAGATAATTATTGTACAGATGCTGAATTTGAGAATTTGTGGGATCATGAAGTAGTTGTGTTTGAAAACTGGATAATTTTTCTTGTGTCATTTTTAGTTGATAAAGTGTATTGGCAGAATTATGTAGGATCCTTTATGTTTGTAATTCCAAACTTTGGACACTAATTTAGAGAAGGAGGGTTGAAATTTGAGTAATTTATTACGTCTTAATAGGCACTACTCAAGGGTTTCATCTCATTGTGTCCTCTGTAATTTTCCTACAGAGGACTCTAACCATCTATTTTTTGGTTGTCCTTTCACTTCTAAGTCTTTCCAATTACTTCAAAGCCTTATTGGTCATACTTTTAATTTTAATGTTACCGATGATTTTTATACTAATATGCAGTTCTTCCACTCAACAAATAGAGATATTATACCAGTGCTTTTCCTGTGGTGGCATATCTGGAAAGATCGTAACACTTTCATATTTCGAAAATATCCTATCCAAATTCAACAAACTGTTAACCGTGCATATATCTCCTACAAAGACTGGATTTCAAGCTTATCACAACAGCATGAATCGATAGCCAATAAAAGGAAATGCTCCACCTCTTTCTCACAATGGCAAAAACCTCCTCCAAACTGTATAAAATTAAATTTTGTCGCATCTGTTAAGCCGAACGGATCTACACATATCGGATACGTTTTTCGAAATCACTCAGGTGAGGTGGTCTTCTTAGATCATCGGCATATTCTCTGCTCCTCACCTATTAAAGCTGAAGCGATTGCCGCTCTTGAGTGCCTTCGCCGGGCTATTTCGCATGGATTTAGGCGGATAGTTCTTGAAGAAGACAATCTTTCTGTCATTAATTCTATTCGTGGAATTTGGAAAATCCCTTGAGAAATTTCAACCATAATTCAAGAAATTCGTTCACTGTTATATGGTTTGAATTATTTTCAGGTTCATCACTGTTATCGAGAGTCAAACAAAGCCGCAAACTTTTTGGCTAAATCAAACATCTCCTCCTCTATTCTACGCAAAGCTATTATGGAATACCTGATGCCACAACATGATTACGTCCAGTTGCAATAATCTCGGATTTCTTTTTTAGATTCGAGCTCTAGTATTTCTTCATCTTGTAAATCTTTGATAAAAATCATCCGCTGTGATGATTTAGGTATGTCTTCTGGTTTGTAAGGATATCTTTTGTTTGCCTATATAATAAAAAAAAACTATGTGAAAAACTTATTCATCCTCGTATCTTAATGTCAAGATTTTTTTAGTAGGAATTAGATTATCCGGTTTTGACATAATTATTGTGAAGTTAGTTGAGTTGTTGATAGGCTGGGTCATTTTTTTTTTTTTTGATAAAGTAAGAATTAGACTGGAAACCACAGAAGAAACGGTTTCTCAGCCTATAGCATCCTTTCGGATGAGAACTACAAGTTCTAAGTTATCTCTAAAATCTTCTGAAAGACCTCGCTGCGCCAGCTTCGCAATGTGGTCAGCAACAACGTTAGCATCTCGGAAGACGTGGGAAATATGCACTGAGGAAAACAGTTGTAAAACACAAAGGATATCAGAAATTAAGATTTCGATATCCCAAGGACAGTGCCAGATTTTGTTCAGAACGTTAACAATTGTAAGATTATCACATTCAATTTCAATATTATAAAAACCCAAGTCATGTGCTTTAAGCAAAGCGTTCCTGAACGCAATATCTTCTGCTTTTAATGGGGTTGATATACCACATTTTTCACCAAAGATAAATAGGGGTTCGCCTTTGCTATTTCTGCAAATATACCCATAACTTGATTCTCCATTAGGCATGGTTGAACCATCTGAGTTAATTTTTATAGTGTTTTCTGGGGGTTTTTTTCCATTTTTTCTTTGGGCGTCTTTTATTGTCTCTGTTATACTTCTTCTTTTGTTGTTGTTCTGCTTCCAGGCAGTCAGGATTCCAAGTCTTTGTTTGTTTCCAGTTATTGATTTGGTTTTTGATGTAAATGGGCACATCCTTAATTGGGTCCCAATCATTATTTGTACTAACAAAGCTTTGTTGGTTTCTGTAAAACCAGATTCCCCACCAAGAATTCAGAAGTTCTACGAATTGGGTTTGGTCTAATTTTTGTCGAATTTCCTCAATCAGTTCATACGGTTTTTTTGTTCCAATGTTCATTGATCTTATCATCCCAAGCGTTTGGACGTTAATTTGTTCAATTGTTTTCAAGGTATGGGTGCAAAGAAATAAGATATGATTAGTATCTTCAATCGGTGCACTGCATCGAATGCATTCAGGGGTCAGTGAAACTCCTTTTTTAGCTAGCCTTGCTTTTGTTGGAAGTCCATTATTCATGATTTTCCAAATAAAGTTCTTAACCTTAGGGTAGGTATCCATTTTCCATATCCAAGAGGAGTCATGGGCTGAATATCGTTTATTTTCATTGATCATGTTCATAGCAGACTTGGTTGAGAACCATCCACTTTTACTGGCTTCCCAATACATCCTGTCCTCAATATTATTAACGGGGATAGGAATCGATGTGATTAGTCTACACAGATTAGTTGATACATGTTGTTTGACTTTTTCTTTGTTCCATGTTTTATCTGGCATCATGAAATCTGCGACCAAGGCATTAATATTATGGATTTGTTGGATATTGACTGTTTTGTTTAAGGGACTATTAGATAGCCAATTATCAGTCCAAAATTTGATCGTTCTCCCATTTCCGACCTGCCACACAAGTCCCTTTTTGAACTCCTCCAAGATTGTAGTCATTTTTTACCATTGCCACGAGGAAGTTCCTGTTTTTTCATAGTGTAAAAGGTGTTTTGTCTTTAGGTATTTTTATGTAATGATTTTAACCCAACAGTTAATTGGTTCTGCCAGTATTTTCCAAAGTAGTTTGAATTGTAGTGCTTTATTCATATCTTGGGATTTTCGAAGCCCTAGGCCTCCTTGTTGTGTTGGTTTACAAATTTTGTCCCATCCTATGAGAGGTTTATAATTGTGGTCTTTGTTCCAGAAGAAACTCCTCTTAAGTTTGTCCAATTCATTGTGTGTGTTTGTTGGCAACATAAAACTCTGCATAAGATAATTTGCTCTAGATGCCAGATTGGCTTTAATGAGGGTTGTTCGTCCTGCTTGGGATAGAGAATTTGCTTTCCATTTAGTCAATTGTTTTTGTGTGTCTAGCAGAATATCTGCAAAAGTATTAGAGTTGACTCTACCATTAATGATAGGGCACCCTAGGTATTTTTCAAGAGACGTCATATTTGTGATTGTGAGAATACCTTGAATCATTTGTTTTTTAATGTTTGAGACTTTCTTAGTCACTTGGAAGGCTGATTTGTGAAAATTAACCTTTTGTCCTGAGATTTTGCAATAATCATCCACAATGTCCTTAATCTTCTTACAATTTTCTGTTTTCGCTTTTGAGAAGATCATAATATCATCTGCGAATGCCAAGAAAGGAATACGGGTACCTTGCCTGCAAACTTGGATTCCGATAGGTTTTTGAGGTCTGTTTGATGCTTTTTGAAGTTTTCGAGCCAGAATTTCAAAACCTAAAATAAACAGGAACGGGGAGAGGGGATCTCCTTGTCGAAGTCCTCTTGTAGGTAAGAAGATTTCCGTCGGTCCATTGTTAACGAGGACCGAAAAGGAAACAGTTGTTATGCATTCTTTGATCCAGTTTATAAATTTTTGATGAAAACCGAATTTTTCCATGGTTTTGAGAATGAAATTCCATTCAATTCTATCATAGGCTTTTTCCATATCCAATTTAATGGCTATGAAGCCTTCCTTTCCTTGTTTCCCTTAGAGAGAGTGAAATATCTCATGAGCTATTAAGATGTTGTCTTGAATAGCTCTATTGGCAATAAAGGCCCCTTGTAGGGGATGAATTAGTTTTTCCATCGTATTTTTTAGTCTTGTTGTCAGGATTTTTGAAATGATTTTATAGATCGTGGAACACAGACTGATTGGTCTGTAATGACTTGTAGAGTTTGGATTGTCGCATTTTGGTATTAGGGATATAAATGTATGGTTGGTCTGTTTGAGTAATTTTCCTGAGAGAAAAAACCCCTTCACGGCTTGAATCACCGATCGACCAACGATTTCCCAATATTTTTGGTAGAATTCTGCTGTCATTCCATCCAGTCCAGGTGATTTATCTGACCCGATACCAAAAACAGCCTTCTTTATTTCTTCATTTGATATATGTTTAGTAAGGTTTTCATTGTCTTCAGCGGATACTTCTTCCTGGATGAGATTCAGGTTATCACTTAATAGATTTTCATTCATTTCTTCAGTTTTGAACCTTTTGTAATATCCCACATTGTGTACGAGTAAATTTTGAATTTTCTTAAGCCCATGTTGCAAGACATATTAATTTCAAGGAAGTACGAACATTTCGTGTAATGTTTGGTCTTTGTAATATTTTTCTGAGCAATATAAAATACAGTTAAGGTATTTTCGGGCTAAAAGATCGTTCGCGTACAAATATATTTAACCCGGGGTTAAAAATACGTTACCACTTAAGGTAAAAACGACAAAGAGTCGGAGGGAGGCACTTTGGCCTTGACCGCACCCCGCGGTGAAGGGAGTGCCGCACCCCGCGGCGCTGGCCAGCGAGTAGCTTCGCCAGCTCGCAGTGCAACTTGGCGGGGCCCTCTCGTAGGCTTGGTGACTCGCTCTGCCTACTCCCTCTAGCTTGTACAACTCAAGGTACATGTGTCCAGCTGGTGTATAACTCGCCTGGCCTAATTAATGAGGTGAGACGGATAAAAAACGAGCCTGAAGTTAGCTGCTCACCATCTCCAACATCAGAAAATATCCATCTTTTTGCTGAACTTTGAAGCTTGTTTGAGAGCTTGTTAGAACCTCTTCTCGAGCAAGGGAAGGGTGATTCTTAGAGGTGGTTAGAAGCTTAATAAGGTGGGAGACTCAATCAAGAATGAATCGAACCCGAAGGGATCGATTTGGGTAAGTTTCTCCCCGACGACACTCTCGTTTGCTGCCTCAGTTGTCGCCACCGCACCCGCGGCAGTCACGCTACCGCACCCCGCGGCAGCCACTACCGCACCCTGCGGTGAGATCTGGCGCGCCCGCGGCGAGTTGCGTTCGTGGTGTGTTCTTGGGTGTTGGTTGGCCGAGGCTTGGTTCTTTTGAACCCCTTTGATTCTTATTCCTTTAGATTCAAATATATAGATATTGAATCTAATTTAGGGTATTGTTATGGGTCATTCCAGAAGGAATTGAGATCCGAGATCTGTCCCTGATCAGACCCAGGAATCATCGTCTTTAGAACCCGTTAAGCTTTCGTCAATCTAAGGCAAGTGGCGGTTCGCTCTTGCTCATCATTCCATATTTCCATTAATTATCAATGGTTTGATTGTTAATTAATTTGGAATGATTTACTGTCTTGTTGGGAACAGTTTTGATAAATGATATGGATTAAAATATAATATTATAATAGGTTGTATATCTGTTAGAACAACGCTATTATAGATATATATTCTATAAGGATTGCCAGGAGGGCAACAATATGAAAAGAATATGATATTATAATAGGTTGTATATCTGTTAGAACAACGCTATTATAGATATATATTTATGATATTAGCCTGGAGGGCTTTGATATGATTATTACTGTGTTGAACTGTTTAGTTAGCACGAGTATTCGTAGGAGCGATGGACTATTCGAGGTCCAGTCGTTTCTTAATAATGATTAATGGTGCAAAGGGTGATAAACCCAAAAACCATTTGGTGGGTCATGACCGATCTCTATACTCGGGTATAGAGATGGTGACACTTAACTGATGCTACAAATCTTGGGATATGTCCCTTTAGGAGTATGTCCCTCATGGCGAAACATATGTCCTATATGTCCCTCATGGCAAAACATATACTCAATATATGTCCCTCATGGCGAAACATATATTTAAAAGCTTATAACGTGATGCGCATTTTGGAATTAAATAAGATAAGTGCCGTCGTAGCACATGATTAATATACCTTGGGCGAGTAGTGCAGCTAAGTATAGTGCAGCTAGGAAAGCTCGTCTTGACTTTGATCAGAGTAAAGTTCTCTTTCCAATCTGGATTCGCATTAAGCGGTGAGGTTGGTCGTGAACCGAAACATCAAGTCGTTATTGAACGCTTGTATGATTAATTAGTGTTCCCCAACATTTGTCATGTTTCCGATAAGGCTCATTTCGTTGGAGTCTTCTTTTGGGTTGATTGCTATAAGACTCGGTCTTTCAGAATCTTCTCTTGATCATGCTGCTTGATATATTCCAGTAGGAGTATGGTGGTTGACTATCGTCATCGGTTTTAATTCGAGAAACGATGAGTCTAACCTAATACGACTACTTCGAACCACTCTGCTTTGTACCCTTGCGTAGTCTTTCATTAGACTAACCAACCGTAATTGTTCTCTGCATGGTTGGCTGGTGTCATCCGTTTGATTCGGCACATCAGATAAGAATCTGAGAAACAAAGGCTAGAACGACTATAAAAGCAAACGGTGTTTTAATGGATTTATCAGGTTGCGATCCTTGGCGGGTGATCATTACGATCAAGACCCTTGTATTTATACTTTGCAAAGACTTCCGCTGATTACTCTGTTTTGTCCTATGGGGATTGGGATGTAATCCCCAGACATATGTTGTAACCAAAGATTTTGGTGTTTACATCATGATTGTTGTTTATGATTTGTATTTAAACCGGTAAAGCCTGGGGTGGCTTCGGTGTGGAAACCGAGGTCACTGGCGGTAATACCTTTCCAAACGGGTTACGATTTGGGGGTGTTACACCTTTTGATAAAGTCATTTCTGATTTCATTCCTGATATTTTCTTCTCCAATAATAGTCGTTCCTTCTTGTGTAATGATTTCTTTGATCATTTTCCTATTCCTTCTTCCACTAGCTATTCTGTGAAAGTAGCTAGCATTAGTATCCGTGAATTTGATGTGTTTTACTTTTGCTCTTTGGTTCCAAAAAAACTTTCTAGAAGCTTAGAAGCTTTTTCTTTTTCTCAATAAGTTTTAGCTGTTTTTGGATGAGGTTGTTATTGCTTTGTGCACAGATTTCCACTTGGATATCTGTGAGGTCCTTTTCTAGTTTTTTCAATTGGGAGAATACATTACCAAAGGTAGTTTTGTTCCACTCTTTTGCATGTTTTTTTTAGAAGTTTTGTTTTTGATACAAGATCATACATTCTTGATCCATGGAAGTTTGTTCTCTAGGCTTGTTTGACAACGTTCTTGAAATCCTTCCTAGTCATCCAAATCTTTTCAAAATTAAAGGGTTGATTTTTGAACGGGGTAGAAGCTGAAAGATCAATCGAGATAGGGACATGATCGGAGCTTGTAAATGCATAGTTTTTGGTACAAATGTCGGGGTACCATTGCAAGATCTGGTGTTGGACAAGAACTCTATCAAGTTTTTCATAGATGTTATTAATTTCAGTTTTGTTTTTCCTCCAAGTAAAGGTATTCCCAGTGCTTGGAATATCCAGAAGTTCGCATTCATTTTTGAAGTGTCTTAGTCTCTCAAATTTTGTTAGTGTAGGAATCAAACCTCCTATTTTTTCTGTATGGTCTTGAATCTCATTTAGATCACCCATGATGATACAAGGATGAGCACAATTCTTGATGTAGGAAGTAATGGAATTCCAAAACTCATTCTTTCCTGCTTCATTTGGGGGTGCGTAGGTTAGGATCAACAAGATAGTAATGTTTGAACATAGAATTTTGTATTTAATGCATACAAATCGTGGGTTAATTTGATCAATCTCAAGAATCTCATTTGTGAGCTGGTAGGACTTCCACATGATACAAATACCACCTGAAAAGCCAGATGCCGGTATGCAATGAAAATTGTCAAAACCAGCTTTTCTCCATAATTTTTCACTGGGTTCTTTGTTTGTTCTGGTTTCAAACAATGCTAGCAATTGAATCCTTACAATTTTGCAAAAAGTTTCCATGTCCGTCCAAATGGTTTTTTTACCAATCCCTCTGCAGTTCCAAGTTGTGATCTTCATAAATAACCAGTGTATTGTTTGCCCCTTATTCTAAGATTTTGAGGGGTCTTGGTACCAAATAGTTGTTGTTGCACCTGTTTCTTTTCCAAATGCCATTTGTTATTAATTTTCAATTTTCTACCTTCCTTGGTAAGGGTCTGTATCTCGAAAGGATTAATTAGCCTTAGATTAACGTTACCCCTAGGAATCATCCTAGCACCTTGCTTGTTTTGGCTCAGACTTTCTGAATTCGTTCTCACAGACTGCAAGAGTATTTGTTCCTTGTGGTTGGCTTGCTTAAGCCTAGATTCTAGCCCATCCTGGGAAGCAAAATAAATGCCATATTTATCCTTAATGGCTGTCTTCAACCAAGAATAAGCAATTAAAGGATTATTGTTTGTATAACTGAAGTTTCGAATGGTCACCTGTCCAAAAATACATCTCATATAATGATGACAACCAAAGGAAGCTAGAAGAGTGCCCTTTCTCAGGGCGTGTTCAAAGGGTACCATGGAAGGCACCCTAATATTTTGTTCACTTATGTAAATTTGTTCGATGATACAAGTAGAAAGTAAAGGGAAGTAAATATGCAAAATAACGTTCAGATAGGGAATGCTCCTAAGAACATTTTTGTTCAGTTTGTTCAGTTTTTGTTCGGATTGTTGAAGGGCTCCTTTATTTGTGCTCCTTTCCTTCAAATGGATGCAACTAGAGCTTCTCTGGACACCACAAAGAGCAACCAAGAGACCAAAGGTTAGATAGTAAGCCACCTTGATGACATACAACATCAATGAAAATTCAGACTGTTTGAGAACCCAACAGAGGCTACTACAGTTCACCAGTAAAATGATACTAAAACAGACACAACAAGTCTTCAGAGAAACAAGAAGAGATCTCAGCCAATAAGTGTTAACAGGAATTGAGGAAGTAGAAATACAAATTAAGTACCCTTTCCACATCTCAGATTGTTCATTTTGATCAAATTTCAACTTCAAGTAGACATAATTCGGGCAAAGCATCACAGATACCGTAAGGAGATCAAGCGAAAACAGGTCAATGCAATACTTAGAGGAATTCAGGAAATTCAAAGCAAACAAGCAACTTGCATTAAGGTAGTAAAGAGGAGCATACATACTGCATACACATTCATACCCATACAATTCAAAGGTCCTAGCAGCCGAAGCTAAATCAAAAGGCCAAACAAGTGGCCAGTGATTCACAAAAGCAGACCTAGAAAGTTGATAAGTAACACTCATCAAGGTGGTTCTAAACCCACAAAACCAAGTCAAAAGGCTAGATAAAGGGATAACCCTAGCACCCACATTTTCAGCATTGTGTTCAGAAGATCCTATGTCTTGATAAGTGCAAAGATACATAATTATTTCTAAGGTTTTTTGGCACCCTTCAGCACAGAGGAGGCGGTGGCTACCTCACAGTTCATATCCTTGCGTTTAGTGGACTCAGGGGCCACTAAAATGGACATATCTGCAACACCTTCAGACCCAGGGAGCTTTGGGGAGGCACCCTTGGGTTTGTTGGAACTCAGAGGCAGCTTAGATTTTCCAGGAATCTTCACTTCAATGTTCAGATCCTCCATATCCTTTTGCGGGGTTTCATAGCATTCCACAAATTCATCCAAAAGATCATCTTGGTTCAAGAAGCTCTGCAGCTCCTTCTCATCAAGCACATGCATTCCATCCTTGCCCAACACAAGGATATGATTTGTGGGAGCCTCCAAGCCCACCTCAGTGATATCATCATTAGGGTGGGGTAACTTAAAGGGTGGGATCAAACTCTGAGGCAGATCAGAGACAGGGGGAGCCTCACTAGGAGCAACCACCTCTTCCATTGTAGGCTCAGTAATCGGGTTAGGGATAGAGTCTTTTTTAAGCCCCTTGTCACCCATAGGCTGGGGAGCCGAGTTGCCAGGGATCTTGGAAAGGAGAGGAGTTTCAGAGGGCATGGATAGAGGGTTTTCAGCCTCCTTATTGCTTTTTTTCTTGCTAGAGGTAACACGTTGCCACTTGTTCTTGGCATTTTCAGGGGATTCTTTCACCTTCAGTTTTTGAAAGGAAAGTTGAAGAGACTGTGGCTTAGCAATCCTTAGAGGGCATTTCTCAAAGGGATGCTCAAGTTCACCACAGTTTCCATAACCCTTCGGGGCCTCTTCATACCAAATTTTGTAGGTTTTCTCAACACCTTCTTCATTAGGGATGACTAAGGTGTTGAGATCCACAGTTTTAGCATCCACGTTGATACACATTCTAGCATAACTAACTTTCTGTTTTTTTTCAGTAAAAGAATCAAGTTTTATAAGGGTGCCCAAGTTGTTCATTTCAATGATTGTGCTAATGACATCAAAACTGATGTATTCCACAGGCAAATGAGGGATTCAAATCCATATGTCAACAGTGGAGGTTGGTTCAAAAAGGGGTCAAAGTTGGAAGACCAAGGCTTAAGAAGCAAGAGTTTGCCAAAAATATGATAAGGTCTCCCATCCCAAGTCTTTTTTTTGGTCTATCGGATTAGCAAAGCGGATTTCAAACCACAAATTTGGCTTTTCAATGATTTCGAAGGACCCTTTCACAAACCTCCAATCATTTTTGAGTTTGTTTTTCAGTTTGGAAAAGTCCACAGGGTCTCCAATGACATACCCAAGTAAAGAAGTTTCTTTCAATTTCAGAATGTTCTTCTTGACACCAGATAACTTTGACAGATAAAGTTTCATATCAATAGCTGGTCTGGGAGGAGGATCAGAATTGGTTTTAGCCATAAGAGGAGGGTTCACCTCAGATTGCTTTTCAGACAAGAACTCAAGGTTCTGGACATTGGTTTTTTCAGAAATGTTAGGTTCCCCCGGAGTGGAACATAACGTCTCCTTCATCGTTCGCTTCCCTTTATCCATAGAGTTGGTAAAGGAAAGGAAGATGTCACCAGCACAAACACAAAAGCAAGAAAAACAAGGGCACAAACAAGATAAAACAGAAAGCAGAAAGGCAAGAAACATAGAAGAGGATAACATGCTCAGACACTCCAGAACAATATATATAGCACAAAACAGAGCAAGCAAAGCACAAAGGAGAAGCCAAAAGAAAGTAAAGGAAAGACTACATCTGGGACTCCAGAGAGGGTTCCTTCCAGGGTAGAGGGTTGAGTGAGGCGAGACGAAGAGCAGCCCATCACTCCCCACAGTACTGAGGACAACAAGGGTAGCACGACTCCATCTTTCACTCTTCACGCAACCTTGGATGGGCTTCTCCAGATGGGTCAGAGCCACCCTAGTGGCATGCGCATCCGTCTGGCTGAGGCCATACCCACTTCGCCCACAAATCTGACCCTGCGAGCCCGGATCCCACGAAATCCGCAAAAAAGCAGCTTGGAAAGATAAAGTGGAGAGACGCGGCGCCAGAATCTCAAGAGAATGACAAGTCGCGGTTAGGTGAGTGACCTGCGATTCTCTGACGGGAAAAGGGGAAAATAGTATCCCCGATTTAGCCTCAGAGAGCTTTTCAGAGCAGGTACAAGCACCACTCTTGGTTTGCTTATCGTGGAGGTTAGAGAGATCCAATTTTTCAGAGATTCCATCTTCACAAGTGTAGAGAAGGGTTTGGAGGAGGAGAACAAGGGGGAGCAGCTGCGGCGGCGACCACCCAAATTTAGGGTTTTTCGATTTCAGGGTTAGGGGTTGAAAAGAGAGCGTTTCTGGGCTCGGGTTCAGATTCATGTTTTACTACTGTAGTAATTTTGAAAATTAAGCTGGGTCATTTGAAATTTATTATCTTTGTCCCAATTTACATATTAATTTTTTTATAATTATTATCTAATCATTAATTAAATGAAAATTATAATATAGCGAAGTAACTTTGTAATTAATACCTATCTAGCTCTTCAATTATTTACAAATTCTTTAAACCTAATGATTTTAGAATTAATATAATTATAATAATAGTTTGTTTTAGAATTAATAGTTTGTTTTAAAAAAAAGGGAAAAATAATTAAAAAAAAAAACACATTTCCTAGACAAACGCACCATCTCCGAGGCTGGGGAAGAGGTTGTCGGTGACCACGGGGGACGACGACGCTGTCGGCGACCACGGCGGACGACGAGGCTATCGGCGACCAAGGTGGACGACGGCGTGGGTTCTTCTTCTTCTTGACGAGGGCTTTTTCTTCTCCTTAGTTGGGCGACAACATGGGAGCTTGGTGGCTAGGCCTTGGACGATGACTAGCGGCGGCGGGGCACTCATTCATATATGCTTTTAATGCTTTTAACAATTTACTTATGATATTGTAGGGTTCAAGTGTTTGATTTAACATATTTTAGGGCTCAAACATTTAGGGCTTTAATTTTAGGGTTTTTGGAATTTAGGGATTTCATACCAAATTAGGTTTTATGAGATTTTAGATTTGGGGGTTTCAGTTAGAAATTCAATTAGGTGGAAAATTCAGACAAAGAACATGCTTAATGAACAAGAATTTTGTTGGGAATTTCATACTCGAAAGTCCAGGTACATTCTTTCAGAAATTCAAATTTGGGCCGTTAAGTTTAATGAACATGATCGGAAGTTCAGGTACGAAATTAATGAACAATAATTTTGTTGGGAATTTCAAACAAGCACTATTTCGGGTCAGACAAGAAAAATGGTTCGCAGATGGAGAAGTCCTCTTTGTGTTTGAGGGAGACGTGGGTTCTTTTTGAGGGAGAAGTATTGGAGATGATGATCACGTGTATAGCACGTGTCACTTGTAACTGAATTTCCTTCTATATATTTTCCTCTCTGTAACAGATTTATCTCTCAATTCAATGAAACAATGCTTTCTCTGGTTCTGGCTCTCTCTTCCTCTCATTCACAATACAAACATGGTATCAGATTAGGTTTTCTGATTTTCTTCTGCTTCCGCTCATTTCTTCCTCGATTGATTCAGTTTTGTAATTGATCGAGCTTGTTTTCGATTGATTTCTTGTCAATCTCTTCTCTTCATTCTATTTGATCGAAGCTCTTCGTTGTCATGGTGAATGGCAATTCTGCTGTAATCACTGATCTCAGTGATCCTCTTTACTTGCAATCATCGACAATCCAGGGTTGCATCTTGTTTCTAAACCTTTCAATGGAAAATGTTTTCTCTCATGGAAGCGATCGGTTTTGGTATCTTTGAGTGCCAAGAACAAGCTTGCCTTCATCGACGGATCTTTTCCTCGCTCTTCAGTTCTTGACGATCCTATGCGACTTGGGTTATGGGATCGATGTAACGATCTGGTTATTTCTTGGCTTTTGAGTGCTCTTGACAAGAACATTGCCGACAATGTTCTCTTTGCTACGACTGCCCAGACAATTTGGAAGCAATTGATTGCTCGATTTGGTCGCACTAATGGAGCTCAGAAGTTTGCGATTCAGAAGGAGTTGGCTTCCATTGCTCAAGGTACTGATGATATCACTTCATATTTTACTCGGATTAAGAAATTGTGGGATGAATTAGACTCTTTGCGTATGATTCCTTTATGTTCCTGTGATACTGCTGTGGCTATGAAAGCTTATGAGGAAGAACATAAAGTTTATCAGTTCTTAATGGGGCTTAATGAGACCTACTTGATGATTCGTGGGAATATATTAATGCTGAATCCTACTCCGGATGTTGATCAAGCATATTCAATGCTTGTCCAAGAGGAACAACAGAGAGAGGTCAAGTCTGTAACACCCCCAAATATATCCTTGAAAGTATTACCGCCAGTGACCTCAGATTCATACAAATCATAAAATACACTGATAAAACGAAATATCATAATCTTTATTTAAACGAAAGTCTCGGAATTACATCCGTAAATCCCAAATACAACAGAAATATAGAATATGTTTAATACAGCGGAAGTCTTTAAATAAACAACATAAGGGTCTTGATCGAAGCGATCACCCGCCTAGGATCTTCAACCTGGATAAAAACTCTTAAAACTTCATCTGCCTTCGTTGTCAGATTCTAGCCTTCACGGAACGGAAGTTTACTTGATGTGCATATGAGACGGATGACACCAGCCAACCATGCAAGGAAAAATAACCGGTTGGTTAGTCTAATGAAAGACTATGCAAGGGTAAAACAGAAATGTTCTAAAGTAGTCGTATTAGGTTAGACCTATCGCTTCTCGAATGAAAGCCGATGACGATAGTAAACCTCAATACTTCTACCGGAATATACGAAACAGAATGATCGAGAGAAGACTCTGAAAGATTGAGTCTTAAGGAAACATATGAAGAGAAGACTCCAAGGAATTGAGTCTTATCGGAAAGTATGACAAGTGTTCGGGAACATTATATTTTCACACAAGAGTTTTAAAAATGACTTGACTATTTGGGTCCACGACCAACCTCACCGCTCAGTGCGAATTCAGATTGGAAAGAGGACTTACTCTAACCGAAGTCCCGAGCGAGGTTCCAAGTTGTACTTCTCGCCCTAAGGTTCATTAATTATGTGCATAACGGCACTAATCTTATTTAGTGACAAAAAGTACAATTACGTTATAAGCTTTTATCATTTAAATATATCATCTCGATACGAGAGATATCTTGGGAGCATATCCCAAAAGAATTGGCACCAGATGTGTGCACCTCCCCTATACTCGGATAAGGGATAGTTTTGACCAGGGAAATGGTGTTAGGGCTTGGTCATCCTATCCACCATGGTTATAAAGAAACGGCTAGACCTCGTAAGGTACATAGCATTCCTACGAATACTCGTTCTAACTAAACAGTTAAAATCACACAATAGTCCACATCAATGCCGTTCTGGCAATATATATATATAATAGCATTGTTTCTAGCAGTATATACAACCTATTATAATATCACTTTTTAATCGTATCATTTATAAAATCTGTTCCCAACAAAAACAATAGTTCATCCCAATTTAATTAACAATTAATAACAATTGATAATTAATGGAAACATCGAATGATAAGCAAGAGCGAACCGCCACTTGCCTTAGTCTAGACGAACGATTGAGCGACGCCGGGTTTCTGGGTCCGGAACGGGGACATAATTTGGATTACAGATTCCTACAGAAATGACCCACAACGAAACCCTAGGTTAGATTCGATAATAAAATATACGAATCTAAGGAAGAACGAACCAAATCGAAAGGACGAAAGTCCCGCCCGAGACCGGCAATGCCAAAAGCCACGATCGCGATTGCCCAGGCAATCCGCGGTCGCGATGGCACTGCCGTGGTCGCGGGCGTCGAGGACGAGTGTCCGCGAGCGACAAGGCAATGCACGCGGTCGACTGGCTGATGACCGCGATCGCGGTGTTCATGTCCGCGGTCGCGGACATGAACACGGCGACCACCGATTGGCGAAATACTCACCGACGAAGACTCCTTAGGCTCGATCCGCGGTGGCTTCACTTCCGGCCTCCTTTGCGCCTCCAATGCAACCCACCACGAGCACCACCACCTCCTTCGAAAGCTCCGACGACTCCACAAGAAAATCCGGTGAGAGCTTGAAGATTCCGGCGACAAGAAAATCGAGAGGGAGAGAGTGTGAGATTCTCAAAATTTGGTGTGCTTCAAAACTCCCCAGATCGGCTCCTTTTATAGGCCAAGGAGAGAGGGAGCAGCCGACAAGATCAACGACGAGCAAGGAGATCGACGACGAGGGTGGAGAAGACGAAGCGTCGCGCGTGTCTGTGCCATTCCGAGATCGCGGTGACTTTTCCGTGGTCGCGGAATATTCGAATTTCCAGCCCTCTGTGCATGATTATTCCGCGGTCGCGGTGGCTCTGCCGCGATCGCAGAGTTCTCCTTTTCGCGCCTAAATGCCCGGGAAAAGGTTGGGCATGGGTTTTCAAACCCCGGGCTAAATATTTTGTACCCGAACAAATATTCAAAGCCCCGAAAATACGTCGAATGTATTTTATTTCACTCAGGAAAATATTACAGAGCTCAAACATGATACATAAATTCCGAACTTCTCTGAAAACGATCTGACTACAGTACGAGGGTTGGAAAAATTACCCAAATACCCTTTCTAAAATGAGGGGTATTACATCACTTCCCCCTTAAAAGAAGTTTCGACCCCGAAACTTGGCCGAATAAACTAAAAAAAAATGAGGCGTTACAACACTACCCCCTTAAAAAGGTTTCGACCCCGAATCTAGGCCGAAAATAGCTCAGAAAAGCGACTAAGCATATCCTCCTCAGTCTCCCAGGTTTCTCAAGTAACTTCTTCAGATCCAGCCTTTGACCAAAGAACCCGTACCAATGGTACTACCTTGTTCCGCAATTGCTTCTCACGGCGTTCGAGAATACGCACATGTATCTCCTCATAGGTACCATTTGCCTGAATCTCGATGTCTTCATAACTCAGCACATGAGACTCATCTGGCACGTACTTCCTCAACAAGGATACGTGAAACACGTTATGCACTGGATGTGCTGATGGCGGCAATGCCAAACGATACGCTAGAGACCCCACTCTGTCAAGGATCTCAAACGGTCCCACGTAGCGAGGGTTGAGCTTCCCATGCTTGCCGAACCTGAACACACCCTTGGATGGCGACACCCTGACAAACACCTTGTCACCAACCTCAAACTCGACATTCCTGCGCTTCAGATCTGCGTAAGACTTCTGTCAACTCTGAGCTGTCAACATCCTCTGTCGGATCAACGCAATGTCCGAGGCAGTCTTTTCGACTAACTCCGGTCTGAGCAGAACCTTGTCGGCATTCTCATCCCAACAAATCGGAGATCTGCACCTTCGACCGTACAAAGTCTCGAATGGAGCCATCTTAATGGTAGCATGCCAACTGTTGTTGTATGTGAACTCAATCAGACATAGGTTGTTCTCCTAGCTAGTCGGACGATCGAGTACACAAGCTCTCAGCATATCTTCCAAGGTCTGGATGGTCCTCTCAAACTGTCCATCCGTCTGAGGATGAAACGCAGTACTGAACCTCAACTCGGTTCCCATGGCCTTGTGGAGTTCCTTCCAGAACCTCGACATGAATCGGCCATCACGATCCGATACAATGGTCTTTGGAGTACCATGCAAATGGACAACCTCGTGTAGGAACACTTCCAATAGCTTCTGGATTCCCCATGTTGACTTGATAGCCACGAAGTGAGCACTCTTCGTGAGCCTGTCAATGTTTACCCATATCGCATCCTTTTGACTCTGAGTCTTTGGCAACCCTGTGACGAAATCCATAGCGATATCCTCCCATTTCCACTCTGGTACTGGAAGAGGTAGCAATTCACCACCTGGTCTACGGTGTTCTATCTTGACTTTCTCACAAGTCAAGCATTTCGCCACAAATTCCGCTACATCCCACTTCATGTTGGGCCATCAGAATTTCTTCTCGAGGTCCTTGTACATCTTGCTAGAGCCTGGATGTACAGAATAAGCTGACGAATGGGCCTCCTTCATCACCAACTGGCGAAGACCATCAACGTCAGGCACACAAATCCGGTCCTGAAACCAGAGTGATCCATCCTCCTGAATCACGAATCCGGGAGCTTTCCCATCCATCACTTCACTGCTTAACTGTACCAAGACCACATCATCAACCTGCTTCTCCCTGATTTGATCAAGTAGCGTAGCCTGGATCTCCATCATACTCAGGTATCCTCGATGCTGATCGTACAAGACTTCAATCTCGCATAACCCTTGGTTCAGCTTGGTCTGAGTAGTAAGTAGAGCCACTACAGTCTCGTGCGGTGTCTTCTGGCTCAATGCATCGGCTACAACATTAGCCTTGCCCGGATGATACAGCAACTCGATGTCGTAGTCTTTGAGTAGCTCTAACCAGCGACGTTGTCTCATATTCAGCTCCTTCTGAGTGAACACGTACTTGAGACTCTTATGATCGGTGAAGACTTGGCACCTTACACCATAGAGATAGTGCCTCCAAATATTCAACGCAAATACTATAGCTGCTAACTCCAGATCATGCGTCGGATAGTTTGCCTCATTGGTTTTCAGCTGTCGGGATGCGTACGCAATAACTTTTCCTTTCTGCATCAGTACACATCCTAACCCATGCTTTGAAGCATCACTATAGACCACATAACCATCAGTTCCTTTCGGTAGCGCTAACACTAGTGCGAAGGTCAGACACTTCTTCAACTTTTGAAAACTGGTCTCGCACTTGTCATCCCAGACAAACTTCTTGTGGACTTTGCGGAGCAAACCGGTCATAGGTAGGGCGATCTTAGAAAATCACTCCATGAACCATCTATAATATCCAGCGAGTCCTAAGAAACTGCACACCTCCTTCACATTCTGAGGCCGCGTCCAGTCGGCTACCGCTTCAATCTTCTGGGGATCGACCATAACCCCATCCTCATTGATCACATGGCCTAAGAAAGCCACTTCTTTGACCCAGAAGTCACACTTAGACAACTTCGCGTACAACTGCAACTGTCTAAGGACTGACAAGGTGATCCGAAGGTGTTCCTCGTGAGCCTCCTCACTCGGGGAATAGATCAAAATATCATCGATGAAGACCACCACGAACTTATCCAGGTATTGGTGGAAACATCGATGCATCAGATCCATGAGAACCGCCGGAGCATTGGTAAGGCCAAATGGCATGACTATGAACTCATAGTGGCCATACCTCGTCCGGAACGCAGTCCTCGGAATGTCTTCTTCACGAATCCTGAGCTGATGGTAACCAGATCTCAGATCGATCTTGGAAAAGACTTTTGCTCCTTGCAATTGATCCAACAGATCATCAATCCTCGGCAACAAATACTTATTCTTGATTGTGACTTTATTCAACTCTCGATAGTCGATACAAAGTCGGAACGATCCATCCTTCTTCTTGACGAACAAGACCGGAGCGCCCTAAGGTGATACGCTCGGCCTTATATATCCTTTCTCAAGAAGGTCCTCGAGTTGCTTCTTCAACTCTTGCATCTCCGCTGGAGCCATCCGATACGGTGCTTTAGAGATTGGAGCGGTACCAAGCTAGAGATCAATGGTAAACTCTACGTCACGACTCAGGGGTAAACCGGGAATCTCTTCCGGAAAGACATCCGGAAATTCGTGAATGACCGAAATATCAAAAACTGAAGGCTCATCTCTCTTGGGCTTGTCCAGATAGCATAGGTATCCGACACAACCTTGTCGAAGTAGCTTACACGCAACTATCGTATTGATGAGCCTGCCGTTATCAGCGTCGTTACGACCCTTGAATTTGCATACAAACTGGCCCCCAGATGACACCGTCACAGTCCTTGAATTGAAATCGATTACTGCCACATGACGCGTTAGCCAATCCATACTGAGAATAATGTCGTATGGAGCCATGGCTATACAGATCAAATCTGCTTCGAACTTCTTACCCTGAATGGTAATCGGAAATTTTGACAGACACTTGATTCCAACCAAATGTTCACCATTGGGATGATTCACAACAAAAGGCTCACAAGCCTCGTTGCATACTAAGCCTAGCTTACTAACGCAACTCTCCGAGATGAAAGAATGGGTAGCACCCGAATCAAATAATATGCACACATAAGTAGAATGGAGGTATAAAGTACCTTGAGCAATAGGAGCATTTGGTCCATCAGCCTTACATATCTCGTAGAGTCGCTGACCTTGACCTCCTGAAGCAGCTGGGGCTTTCCCCTTGTTCTGCACAGTTGTCTGCGTCGAAGGGCTAGAGGCCTTCACTGGTCTGAATTTGGGTCGGTTGTTATGACTAATGGACCCTTGCTGTGACTCAGCTCCTTTCTGTCTCCTCTGCGGACAAAATGTCTGCAAGTGCCCCTCCTTCTCGCAGCCAAAGCACGTCTTCCTCCCCTTCGGACACTCATTGCTCTTGTGCCCGGGTGTACCACAGTTGTAGCACTGGATCGGATTCTTGCCCTGACCCGAACGTTGCGTAGACCCTCCATGAGTCTTCTCTGTTCTCGCCCGGCCAGATTTGGCAAAGTTTGACGGCGGCGCAGGACGCTTGAACCCACTCGCCTGAGGCTGGCTCTGTGCCGGTCTCTAGCGATTGCGCTTCTTAGCCGACTCCTCCAGAGTCACCTCCAATTTGTAGGCAGCATCCACGTACTGCTCCAGAGTAGGGCATCCATGGCGTACCATCAGTGGCTTGATGTCTGGATTCATCCACTCGTGGAAGTGCCAGATTTTCTGCTCTTTACTGGACACCTCCGGCCCAGCGTACTGCAACAGGTGATTGAACTTGGCCGCAAGCTCAGTCACTTTCAATCCATCCGTCTTCGGATAGAGAAACTCCTTGTGCTTCTCTTTCCTCATAGCTCGGGAAAAGAATCGATCAGTCATCTTTTCCTTAAACATTCCCCAGTTCATTCCGGGGTGATCAGCTAGACCGATGCTTTCCCACCACTCACTAGCCACCTCCTTCAGCTGAAGGGAAGCAATGTGCACTTTCTCAGCTTCAGTGCACTCGACATTTTTGAATAGTCGCTCCAAGTGCGAGAACCAATATGTCACTCTGACTGGCTCTCCTTTCCCATCATAGCTGTCAGGCCTCATAGAGCTTATGGCCTTCAGTGCTCGGCCATAATTGCCTCTATTCCTGACCGCTTCCTCATGAGGTACATGGACATTGGGCTCCTCGAACCTAGGAACCACAGGAGGAATTGGCACACCTTGTGCCTGAGGCGCGATTGGTCGCATAATATCGGTGACTGCTTGCATCACAATCCCCCGAATAGCCTCATTTACCGCAGCATCGAACACCATTGGAGCATTGACTGGCGCATGGTCATTGCCCACAAGATTGTTGTTAGAAACAGACTCGTGTTCATCCACGGGGTTCGCGGCATTCCTCTCATTTGGTCTAGGGTTATTGCTTGGCCCAACACCAGCACGAATGGTGTTCCTTGTATTCACCATCTGTTTACCGATCAAATTCCAAGTATTTTATAATATTAATATCATTTCATCATGCAAAACAATTTTTTTTTAACTCGGAATAGATCAAACTGGTAAACTTTCATTGATGAACTGAAACTGAGTTGAAATGGGCTACATAGAAAATTTCTCCCCAGTGACAAGGCAAAATTGCTCGGAGACTACAATTCCATCTAAACGAAACAACCGAAATACTAGAAAAGAAACTGCTAAACTTAACACTGGCCCCCATCATGGTGCCCTGAAAAGCTTCAAATAATCGGGAACTCTCATGCACTGCTTCTTCGCACGGGGTCTATCATCGGGGTCTAGTGTCAGACTTCTTGACCTACTTGGCCCTGGAGCACACGGCTCATCTCTCGGCCTCGGTACCCTCGGCCTTTCTCTAGGCATGGGAACACTTGGTCCAGCCTCATCAGATCCCGGTGAATAACCAAACTCCTCCAGAAATCCTGGTTGGAAGTCTGCCCGGTCCACCACATATTGCGGATCAAGTAGCAATCTTGCTTGGCGGATATACTCATGGAGTTCGTGGACGTTTCCACGCATCCGAGAGAGACCGAGTTCTGTCTCGTATGTCCTCTCCTCAATGTCATACAGGGTGTTAGACCACCCCTCCAGAAGTTCCTCCAGCCTTTGGGGCCTTGGCCTGGCCTACTGGGTCGGGACCACCCTCGGTGTACCCATCGATTCCCACGGCCTTGCCCTCTTACGAGCATTCTCAACCGCTTCGTCCACCAGTCGACGCGCTTCAGAGGAAGCCATCTGACTCTGGCGAAACACCTGTCGCGAGTCAGGACTCATCACTGGCCTCCTCCTCTTGGCGGTACTTTCACCACTAAGTGCCTCCCAAGTGGCAGGGGATAATGGCGAATACTCCCGCTCAGGTGGCAACTCTGGACTCGGGAAGATGAACTGCATCCCCGGGTCCTCACAATCTACCAGCAAGTTCTCTAAGCCATCAGACTCATAGCCTTGCTCCTCGAGGTCCTCCTCGGGGTCCTCCTCCTCCGGGTCCTCCTCAGGATCCTCCTCCGGGTCCTTGACGGGGCTAAAGATGCGCAATGCAAATATCGTTGATTAGCCTTATCAAAGTAAAAAGTCCTAACAGACCTACTAAACAGATGTATAGTAAGAAAGCAAGGGTCGAACCCACAGGGAAGGTCTGATGCAGTATACAATTGTGAATGACAAGTAACAAGCAGGGGGGTTTAGTTATCACGAGAAAGCAAAGCAAGCAAAGCAAACAAGTTTAGTTGAGTTGAGAAAATATAATGGGAAAGTAGTCCTACTAGAGCGAGATCCACAATACAGAGATATAATTTGATCACAGAAATCTATGTAATCCAAGTTCTTTTACTATCCTTATAGTTGTTCCCACCCTGATCTTAAGTACTATCGATTCTCACAGTTGTTGATAGACTTATCACTATGTCACTGGTAAAGTACATCCGATTCTCACAGTTGTCGGTATACTTTACCACTGACGCAGCAATAGCAATGCACACAAGGATATAAGATACATGCAAATAGAAAGACGTATTAATACTCGCATGCAATTGACTCTCACTCACAATTGTACGCTCGGAACCCCTATACGCACAATTGTGTATGCCACTAGATATGCACTCGGAACCCCTATATGCAATCCTAGCAATTGACAAAAAGTATTCAACCTAGTTGATCAGGCTAAGAAGAACAACAAGAAATCAATATTCAATATAACCAAGAGAATCAAACCAACATTTATAAGGATAAGAACAAGGAATAAAAAATCTCACAAACACATCAACTGTATTGCTTCAATCGTCTAGTAGAACAGAGGGAAGTTAGTTCTCCATTCAAACCAGAATGAAAACTAAGGGAAATAACGTCTGAAATAAAGCAGTAACGAGTTGTGTTCTAAGTGTCTCCCTCTTAACCTAGAAAGAGGGCTTAAATAGTCTTCAGAAAAAACTAGGTTAAACTAATGAAAATAATAAAGGAAACAAAATAATAAAATAACAAAATCTGAAAACAATAAAATGAAATAAAAGTCTTCAGACGCGCGGCACTTAACACGGCCACCGCGGGGCGTCAGGCTTTCCACCGTGGGGCGTCATTCTTCTCTGAGAGTCACCGCCGGGCCGCGATGACTCTGGCGCGGGGCGGTGAGCTAGCTCACTCTCTTCTTCTGTTGTTCTTCATTACTACCCAGTGTTGGTAGTCTTCTCCATGCATGCTCCAGCAGCTCCATCTCCATCCTCATGTCTCCATCTAAGCTGTAAATCCAGGAATATCTTCACTTCTCTCCATAACTTCTGGATCACAGACTTAGCCTAAAAACCACTCATAAATTCCTCCAAATCATGCTAATAATTGCTAGTAAAGGTGTATGAAATAACACCTATCAAATTCCCCCATACTTAGACCTTTACTCGTCCCGAGTAAGCTAAAGAAAAACCTACTCTCTCAATCAAACACCAAGGCCTCATGAAGTACAAGAAAATAAGACACTAGCAATTACAACATATCAACAATAAGCTCCAGACAACCAAAATAAGGGATGCAAAGATAATTCTAATCCTAACTCCAATCTAGCTCCTTATCGCTCCAGAATGGCCTACCCGAACTCCTTATACCACCTCTTCTTATGACACCTTGCCAAGAAATAAAGAAAAATCCTAAAATCACTCTTCTTCTTTTTCGCTCATCTTGCCAAGGCGCCCTTTCGGGTTTTCACCAAGCCACTCATTTCATTTTGCTAGATATCTCACATATACTCACATTACTCCAGTCCACTTTTGCCCTGGTCTATACCAGCCGGACTACATGCTTTTTACCTGAACTGTCCTTTCGGGTTTTCAGCTCATCCCATGATTTTGATTGCCTTTTTACTTCTTTTTGGCTTTTTCATTTTTTTTTTGAAATCAAATGGGAAATACAGCACACGAAAAGAAAACAATACGTACAAAGGGTAGACAGATAGCAAGTCTAAATCCCTCCCCCATACTTAAACCGAACATTGTCCTCAATGTAGAAAAGAGAACAGCAAAGGAAATAGGGGAAGAAGAAAATAAACTCACTGCGGGCCTGATGGTGGTGGTGGCGGGAACCTCCCGAAGTAGTCCCTCATATGAGCATACATACCGTCCAGACGCTCATCTAAATCAGCATGGAGCTGGGTCTGCCAAGTCTGCAGACCGGTCTATACTCGGGTGTTCCAGTGCGTCTGCTGCACTGAGAATGCATCAAATCTCGAAAACAACTCCTGCCAAGGTGTGGTAGGACCGTAAGAAGACGAAGGCGCATCATAAAGTGTAGGCATAGGAGTGTCCTCGCCCGCAAACTCAGCAGCAACAGCAGCACCACTAGGGCCCTCTCCATACGGCCCTGAAGGAGCAGCAGCAGGGGTATCATCAGTTGTCATTCTGCTATCATTGGAGATCCACCAATCCGCAAATGAAGGTGAATAGGCGAACTCCCATGGAAGAATCAGAATGTGGCCATCATATGACGACCAGACTAAATCACCATCCTTTCCCAATGGCTTCAGCATCGAGCACACCTTCATGTGTGCCATCACTAGTGGAAAAAACACTTTTTGAGGCTCCCTTTTAGATGCGTACATAGTTCAATACGCCTCAACAACGACTTAGGCAATCACTTTTTTTGGTTTTTGAGGCGGATAATTAATTTATACGCCTCAAAAATATCTTTTGAGGCAGGCATTTTAATATACGCCTCAACAAGTATCCGAAAAAATATTTCCCGCTAAAGTATTAGAGGCGGGCCAGGGTAAGGCCCGCCTCTAATGCTAAATAATTGAGGCGGGCCAAGTAGCCCGCCTCAATTAAAGCTTGTTGAGGCGGGCCTCTTAAAGCCCGCCTCAATAAGTATGTCCAATAGAGGCGGGCATGTAAGGCCCGCCTCTATTATACCAATACTTATAGAGGCGGGCGTGTTAGGCCCGCCTCTATAAGCTCAACCCTAATTAAAAAAAAAAACAGCTGCGCGCGCCTTCATCTCCTCTTCGTATCCGTCTTCGTCGAGCTCCGTCTTCCCGAGCTCCGACTTCATCTCCCTTCGCCGAGCTCCCTCTAATACTCCCTTCAACAAGTATCAACAACGCACTTGAGGTTTCACCAAAATGCCATCCTCAACCTCACCCGATTCCGCTGGTAAGCTCATCTGACACCCTATTTTACTTCTCCAATTCCGCTAAACTCTACACTTTAATTTGCTCGTATTGTCGTCGACCTCAACTTCATCAATCTTAATTATATACTTCTTCTTCGTGCCTTCTGTTACATTAATCATGAATTTCGAATTTGTGTGTTTAAATGTTTTAGTCCTTGCACAACTTTTGTACTAGGTTAAAGTACTAGTATATAAAGTAGAAAATTTATACTGTGTTAACTGCTCATGTGAAAGTCAAATCTGCAGCTCGGATTTTTGTAGGTATTTAATTTCTCTGCTTCCGCACTTCATATATATGCTTGGATGCCTGAATTTAGAGTCCCCGGGAGCAGAGTTTTTTCGAACCCTGATAATATTTGAATGTAGATTTCTCGTTATGAATTTTGGTGGATCTGAGTTCTAATTTATTACTGGGCTTGATTTTGTGATTCACATGCTTCTCTCAGTTTCGAGATGTGCTTGATAGAATTTTCTGTCTTGGCTTTGCTAGTAAGTTGCTGATAAATTCAGAAGCTGTTGAGCTTCTTATTGGTTTATAATTGTTGATTCGATTGCTTGCTTATGTTTCCATTGTGAACTTCACCTTTGTTTCAATGGCTTACATGATTTTTCTTAATTTTTTTACTGATAGAAACTATGTATGGTTCGATGGCTGCTAAACCAGGTTGACTATATATGTGATTACTAAGGTACAAGGAAATACAATCTACAGACGTAGATTGAATCTTTTATTGGTTGATATGGGTATGAGCCCAGTAGTATTCAAATCCTTGTAAGTGTGCTACCTTTATGGCACTCCTATTATATTTAATAATTTTCTCAGGACTTATTTGGTATTGTACAAGTTGGACTTGATCCTGTATTATTATTCAATGCTTTTGATTTGATCCTACTGTTGTGTAACCATTTTGGTTTTGGATTTTTATTTCTGTATTAGATAAGAGTTCGTGATTAGTAGATCTTTGCAGGTTCGGCCTGGCTTGACCTAACTTTCTTTTTTTGAAAACAGGAAGGTTTGGCTCTGTTAGAAGCTTAATCGGTTTGTAAGAATATAAGGCGGTTAGATGATATTGATGAGATTGAGGATCATTTATTTTACAATAAGTTAATTTTATTTTACAATAAGTTATTTTTTTTTACATTTAGGTAGATTTTTGTGTGTGCTTGTTGCAGGAATTCTAGCCACTATGTCTAACGAAAGTGGAAATGCTATTCTCCCTACCCAAGGTGATCATGAATCACAAGGTGTTAGCGCGATTACACAGATCGCTAAAGGGCATGGTCCGTCAAAAGGAGTTCAAGTAAAAAAGCCTATGCACCTTGAGTTTAATGAGTTAAATGTCCCTGATGGCGAGTGGTCGAAAGAATACGGAAAGCAAGTTGGGAGTTGTGCTCAAAGAATTAATATTAACGAGAAAGAATACCGAAAGATAGATGAGCAGACGAGGCAAGGGTTTTGGGAGGAGACCAAGGTATAATGACATTTTAAATTGTTTTAAATATATACTATATTAACAATTAATCTAACTTATTGTAAAAATCCACAGCTTATGTTCCACATCATTGAGGATGTAGATAAATCAAGGGAAAAATACTTTCATTCTTGTGTGGCAAAACGATTTATAGATTTCAAGAGCAAGTTGGTGTGTCGATGGATAACTAAGAAGCAAAAGCCGTCGAAATATCCTACAAACAAGATGCCTTGGGAAATCTACCACCATATTACAGAGGCTGATTGGTCAGTTTTTCTTAAAGAATATTACAAGCCGGAGTCATTGGTAATAATGCTATTTCTTTTTACTATTAAAGATTTCTAGTCAGCGGAAATCGTTGGTTATAAATCTATGTGCCTTTTGACAGGCTCGTAGTGAGAAAGCAAGGGCAAGTGCAGTATTAAACAAGAGTCCTCATCTCACCGGCCAGGCGGGTTATATTAGAAAACGACACGAGTGGATAAAAGAAGGACGACTTCCATCGGAAGCAGCTTTATCTCTGTCAAGTAGCTCCTCAGTGAACTCATCGGTTCCTAGAGCTAGAAAATATAGATCAAAGGAGTGGGTTTTGGCTCATCAAGTTCGAAGTAAGGATGGAAAGTGGGAAGTTAACACGAACGATAAGGAAGCCGTAGAAATTGCAAGAAAAGTTGTAAGTAGTGCTTTTTTAATGAATATTTACTTAAATTGACTTGGAAATATGAACTAATTTATACTTTCCTAATTGGCATTATAAGAGGAGTATATCGAAGAAGAAGAAAAAGGAAACCTTACTTTCGAGGATGATGAGGATGCCCTCACCAAAGCTATTGGGAAAAAAGATCATCGTGGCCGTGTCAAGGCAATGGGTGGAAATGTTGGTTATAGAGTTGCTTTCGGTCCAAGAGAACGACGGAGAAGATGTTCTAGTGAAGCTTCATCAGATCTGATCGAATCGATCAAAGCTGAAATTAGAAAGGAGTTTGAAGGTGAATTAGATAAAAGGGTGGCTGAGGCCCTCCAAAAGCAACTACGCTCCATGTTACATATAAATCAACCAAACTCCACTTCTACTCCCGTTCTTGAACTTAATGTTAATGCTTCCTATACCACTCGTCCTGATTCCACACCGCAATCACGTGAGCTAAAGGTATGATTGAGTTTGAGTATTGTCATGAACTCTTCATGCTAAGACCTCTTATAACATGAATTAAAATTCCATGCCGCAACCTTAGTATTGCATTTTTCATTTTACTTTATATGCAGGAAAGGACTCCATGCCATCTTGCCCTTGAGGATAAAGATTCTGGTAACAAAGTGCTCGTAGCGGATGGTATGGTACAACCCTCAAACAGTGCATCGTCCCAACACTTTACACCGATGAAGCCTGATCACTACAAAGTCCAAGTTGATTTTGTTTATGATGGACATAATGATGATATTCTTCCGGTATCTACGGGTGATGGTTTCACTAACTTAGGCGGTGCTCAGGGTAGTTTCGTGCAATGGCCGATCCGCTTAGTGATTTTCGAAGACGACGAGGTAAGACCTTTGTGCTCAATAATAATGTACACCACATTACTCACTCTTGCTCATCTATAATTCTATATACAGGACTATACTCCACGCCCAACAAAGAAGTCCAAGTCATTTCTCTCTAAAAAGGTGGATGACAGCGCCAAAAATACAAAGGTAAGACCTTTGTGCTCAATAATACAAATGTTACTTCATTATTATTTTTTGGAAATTTCATGTCCAAATAACTCTTAAGTCTCAGTCCAACAAAGAGGCGGTTGGTAGCTGTGATCGTAAAACGGAAGAATCAGCCGCCAAAAGGAAGGAAGCAGAAAACGAAGAAATTCGAGGTCATTGCCAGTCATGCAAATACTTGCATTTTATTATGTGTTCGGCGCCGGGTGGTATATATGATAGTACTCCCATCCCATTGGATGCCTCAGTTTGGAATTATGTGAGAGATCAAGAAACATACGTCACTGCATCCGATGTAGAAGAGTTCCTTAAGGGGGCGTGCTTAAACATTTCTGTGATTCAAGTCTACATGATGTAAATATTTTGATCAGTCTTTATCTTTTAATTGTCAACTATCATTCTTAATCGTTTTTTCTTTAATCATTTTTACATTACTATTCATAATCGTTTAATCAAATACCTTTAAATGTGCAGGTATTTATTGGACAATCACACATATGCATTTGAAAATTCTCGAATTGGGTTCATTTGTCCTGAGATAGTGTCAAGCACTAGAATCAGGGCCGATGCAACTGTTCCAGCAGATTACTTGCAACGTGTGTTCAATGCTGAAACTGTTAAGAATACGATTAAAGATTCTAACAGTGCCAAATTATTTTTGCTCCTATATAATCAAGAGTAAGTGTTTTCAATAAGTTTCATATATAATTAGTATTTTAAGCAATCATTAATATTTATCAATTTACTTTTAAATGATGCAACAATCATTGGATTCTGTACATGATAGACCTATTTAGAGCATAGGTCTATCTTTTCGATTCTCTAAAAGGTCAAGGCAACAGAACGACTGATGCATCTGGAATCATGAATTTGTAAGTTATTTTTCTTACGAATTAGTTTTTTTTGGAATATTAACAATATCAGTTTCATGAGTGTATTATATTCATTTTCTAGGGCATTTCAAGTGTATAAGTATCAAGGTGGGAAGTGCGAGAAATTAATAGGAAAACGTAAGACGTTGAGAGTCTGCAATATAGAGGTACATATAGCATTTTATACGCTTTAGGTTTGTTTATTTATAATCAAAGGCCTTGTATCTAAGACAGCCCCCTTATGTTGTGTAATTAGTGCGCTCAACAAAGCGGCGGAACTGAGTGTGGCTATTATGTCATGAAGTTCATGTTAGATATAGTCACAGGACTCTATGACTCTAATGACCGACTAGATAAGGTATGTAACTAACTATATATTGATAGTATTTGTGTTTTTTGTCAATAATTTCTGTGTTTTTTATGAAGCTATATCCTAAGAGGAAGACATTGTATACTTATGAAGAAATGGATGTTGTTCGTGAGCAATGGGCACAGTATTTTACATTGAAGTATTTATTACCGGATTGAACTTGTTTTTACTTGTCATGTAAACTGTTGTTGAGAACCTGACTGTACTCTGATGAAATCTGTTGTTTGTTGTATATTATTCTGTGAATAAAATCAGGAACCTATTCTGAAATGGATGTTGTTCTTGATCTTCAGCGTCTACTTGTTGAGGCAGGCTTGTATACGCCCGCCTCTATAAGTATATACTCCCGCCAAAATGAGGGACTTGTTGAGGCGGGCCTATAGAGGCCCGCCTCAACAAGTGTTTACTTATTGAGGCGGGCCTCCTAAGCCCGCCTCAACAAGTCCCTCATTTTGGTGCCAAAGTGAGGGACTTGTTGAGGCGGGATTAGAAGGCCCGCCTCAATAAGGTCCTTTTAGAGGCGTAAAATGTCCGCCTCAAAAAGTGTCTCTACTTGTTGCAGCCCCCTTAGTTGAAGCGAACGGTGTTCGCCTCAATAAGTGTCCAAAGGCCCGCCTCTATAAGGATTTTTTCCACTAGTGCATATCATACACCATGTAGGCAACATGCCGAGGGATCTGATCGCAAGCTATCACTCCATCACAAAGGAGGGTAATCAGACCACCCCCACAAATATCACGTGGCTCACCATCACGAATCCTCTTCAAGGAACCCAAAAAGAGGGTAGCCCAACATGGCGTGTACGTGACAACCTCCAAGATGCTCATAAACCACTGGAAATCCTTCAAAGGGACCTTACCATCATCACCATGGCCAAAGAAGTCTCTCATCATCACTTTGTGGATCAGCCGTAGACACGGGTTCACCAGCTTCGAGTTCACCTCTTGACCCTTCCTGAACGTCCTGCCCGTAGCAGCCTTCCAGAACTCCATCATATCAGACTCTAGAATGCCACCAGACCACCCATCAGTTGGCAGCTTTGTAATGCCCAGGGCAGCACGCACCACCTTAGGGGACAACGAATAATCACGCCCGTTGTAAGTGAACGTGACCCTCATCATCCTCTTGTCGTCTGAGCCATCAGAGTACCTCTTGAAGGAGGCGATGAACTGGTAACAAAGCTCGGGATACGCAGGGGCAGCTAAGTTCAGAAATGTCCCCAAACCACACTGTGCTAAGCACAGGGACACACATGCCAACAAACCAAACTCAGCCAATGTCGGCCTATCAAAGAATTTTGTCGCCAACACCTTCCTTTCTTTCACCACATTGTAGACCTCAGTCTCATCCCTCGTAGACACTTGCTTCCGACCCTTAGGTGCCATAAGTAATGAATGTAGAATTTCAAAACGAAGGGCTGATAAGCACTACTTTGTAGGGCTTAAGTAAGAGTCATTAGAGGATTTATTGGTGCCATTCGGGTAGATTTAGACACATTCATGTGTATGGTGTTTGGGGGCGAAGTTGGTGTTTTTGGAGGTGTTTGAGCGGTTTTGGAGATCATATGAGACACTGAGGAGGAAGCAACCAGTAGTAGGCGCCAAGGGAGTGCAATGAAGAGTAGAAGAACAATGTGCTGAATTCAATTACTTCGTTCTCTCTACTCAGATGTCCAAATGGAGTGATTCCAATTCGAGGAGTTAGCTTTTGAAGTCTACTGCAAGTCCTCAAAATATGAGCGCGATCCGAGTTGGGAATCAAAAGTTATGGTATTGTTACGGAAGTGTCACAGGAGCTGAACCGAAGAACGGCGACCGCCGTACAAAGACGGCGACCGCCGTAATTACGGCGCCCGCCGTGAACCTTACGGCGCCCGCCGCAATTGGCTTTCCACCGACCTTGGCTACGAAGTGATTACGGCGCCCGCCGTTTAATTGCGGCGCCCGCCGCGATTACGGCACCCGCCGTGGGAGATGCGGCGACCGCCGCCGATGTCTGAAGTCCGCCGCGCCGTTTCTTTATTTGCATTATTTTATTACTTTTTATTATTTCGTTTTAGGTTAACTTAGCTTTATTTTCCTTTAGTATTTAAGGGTTGAGAAAAGGCTTGTTTGCCTATCTTGGATCATCATCTTTTTCTCTTGAACCCTAATTCCCTTTTCTACGTTATGAAGAACTAAGCCTCCCCTTGGCTTAGTCGGACGCTGAAGCTTTCGTTTGGATTAAGTTGTGAGATTCTTGCTCTTAATCTATTGCATGGTTTTTATCTTTCTCTTGCTTAAGTTGTTTATGATTGATATTGATAATCTCTATTTGGACGCAACTAGGGTTTATTGTTATTGATTGATTGCTAGATCTAGATTGTTACTGGTTGAGCATATCTATTTCAGAGTAGCAACTGCATCGTATTAGTAACTGGTTGTGCTAGTCTTATGCAGAAGAGAATTGATTTACATTCTAGGATAAAAGCTGGTTGTTTTATGCTAGAATTGTATCCAACTATATTCCTACCCGTAAAGCTGCTGTTAAACTGAATCTTGATAGTTTCAGGGTTGTTTAATTAGTTAGTGCTAATAGTATCTGGTTGTGCTATTAGTTATATTTGAAAAGGAATTGGAATTTCCATTGCATGAGATTTTGAATGAGTATCTATGATCAACTTGTCATACGAATAGTGGATGTTGTTTGACTAAGTGCTTTTCCCCATTACTGAATTCATTCATCTTTAGTTTATTCTTGCCTTTGCATGCTTAGATTAATTAAACAAACAAAAAAACCCCATTTGGTTACTTCAATTGACATACACTTTACATACTGCAATAGATTGTGTTTCCCTGTGGATCGACCCTTACTTGCCTAAGACTGCGTTTTAGGTTCTGTTTGGATTTTTTGCATAGCAGTTTTTCACACGACAAAAACCTGTTATCAAATTGGCGCCGTTGCCGGGGAGGCAATAATCTATTTTGTGTGTGATTTGTGTGTCAACTATTGTGTGGACCTATCTTACGGTCCACACCTGTGCTATTGATTTTTGTTTTTCCTTTTTGATTTTATTACAGAGATGGATAGATTTCCCCAATTCCAGCAGGAGCCGCGATATGACCCATACTCCTACGCATATACTCCAGGGTGGGGATATCACCCCAATTCGAGTTATGGGAACCTGCAATACCCTTCATATGATCATGACTACCAGGAGTTCTACCTAGAACCAAACCAACAACAGGGTAATCCTTCACCTTCTATGGATGACATGATGAATATGCTGATGCAGAACATTGCTAAGTTGAGTAAGAGTTCATTGCAATTCCAAGAAACTACAATAGCTAGCATTCAGAACTTGGAAAGGCAGGTTGGTCAGATCTCTCAAGTGGTGAGTAAACTTGAAGCAAAAGAGTCGACAACTCCGAGACCGCATGAGGAATTCAGCAACCAAGAGGAGGAGAGCCACGATCGCGAAAATGATCCTGTGACGCTCGTTCCTCTCGAAAATGCCCCGGCAGCCCCCGACCCTCTCGAGGCTGCCTATGATAAGTATTTGCATCTCAACTCATTTCCACTTGTCTCGCTGCACCCCGTCACGCCCCTCCATGCGGTATTCCAAGATACTCGAAGGCTGAAGGACGACAAAGAGCTATATGAAACCTTCAGTATCTGCGAGGTAACCATTCCCTTGATCGAACTGGCAAGTTGCATCCCTCGCTACACAGAGTTTTTAAGGGCGCTGGGCAATATAAAGAAGAAACCAAAGGGGAAGCACAAGAAGGAGGCCTTAATTCAGGACATACATGCAGCCCTTGAGATGTTGGGTAGACCGTTCCTGAAGATGGCAAGTGCATTCATAGATATGAACAGCGGTCCATCCATCAGCAAGTGCACAAGCAAGGGGGAAAGGCTCAACATGGAGCACACAAAGCGGCATCCCCCTGATATAGACCTCAGGAGTTCAAGTGATTGGACAAACCCGAGTTGAAGAGGATTGAGTAGTATGTCGAGCCAACGACATTAACCAAGGCGTTGCTCGGGAGGCAACCCGAGATTTGGTAGTTTATTTTCTTTCCCTTAGTCTTTATTCAGTTGTTTTCCTTTTAGTTTTTCCTTTATGTGTCGAACTAACATGCATGAAGCGCGAAAAAACGGAGAAGGTGTTCACGGCGCCCGCCGCTAACCTTACGGCGCCCGCCGTAATTGCTTCGCCAAGAAGGATAGCTGCGACATGAAAACGGCGACCGCCTCAATTACGGCGACCGCCGCACCCTTCACGGCGATCGCCGCACTTTCTCAAAAAAAAAAAAAAAATCGAAAAAAAATTTCAAAAAAAATGGGCCTCGAAAAAACCTTAAACGGGGAGCAAAAGACGAAAATAAGATACCCCGAAAAGACCTTAAACGGGGAGAAAAGTCAAAAAAAAAAAAAAAAAAAAATTTTACCCAGCTGTCCAGAGTTCCCCACGGAGAGGTGCGCATCATGTTGCTAAACGGAGGAATACATTCACCCTATATTTATTTGGCAACGATGATGGCCCTGCAGTCGACAGTTGGAGAGAAGGTACACCAGGGCCCGACCACGATGACATCTGGGCCCATTTTTGAAGGCCATGCAGCCCTGATTTCCTACATCACCACCACACCCTACAGTGGTTTCTTATGGTTGCACGGTAGATAAAGATAATGGCGTTGATGCCAGACATCCAGGACATGAGCTTTTATGACTACACCGCCAGCAACAAGGAAGTGTCCAAGTCAACTCGGCAACGTTGTGAGTTATTTTTTTGCTTTTCCCTGTGCTTTATTCTTTTGTCTTTCATTACATTGAGGACAATGCAATGTTTAAGCATGGGGTGAGATTGTATACTTGCTACGCTGCTGAGGAGAAAAATAAAATAAAAAATGAAAAGAGCCAAAAATTTGAAAAAAGGCTATCATTAAAATCCTAGGATAGGTCGAAAACCCGAAAGGGCGGCCTAGGCAATAAGCAGGTGGCTTGGACCAGCATTAGGCTGGGGTAATATGAGGTCAAGAGTGAAGTGAGCTTATGTGAGCACATCTATTGAAAAATGAAATGAGTGGCTTGGTGAAAACCCGAAAGGGCGCCTTGGCAAAATGAGCGAAAAGAAGAAGAGTGATTTTAGGATTTCTCAGTATTCTTGGCGAGGCGTCATAAGAAGAGGAGACAAAGAAGGATTGTCGGGTAGGTCACTCTGGGAGACATAAGGAGCAATAGATGGAGGCTAGGATTAGAGGTTACTCACACTTTTGGATGTCCGGGTTAGCTTGGGGGAAGTACTCTGCTTGCCCTTAAGCTTGTTGAGTTGTGGATGTGTTGTGAATGAGATTGGAGCCAGGAGCTTGGCATGGGTTATGTGGCTCTTAGTTGGAGGATATGCTTCCTGAGACCTTGGGTGCTGCATTGGAGGAGTGGACTCTTATTTGGTTTACTCGTGGACGAGCAAAGGTCTAAGCATGGGGTGGTTTGATAAGCACTACTTTGTAGGGCTTAAGTAAGAGTCATTAGAGGATTTATTGGTGCCATTCGGGTAGATTTAGACACATTCATGTGTATGGTGTTTGGGGGCGAAGTTGGTGTTTTTGGAGGTGTTTGAGCGGTTTTGGAGATCATATGAGACACTGAGGAGGAAGCAACCAGTAGTAGGCGCCAAGGGAGTGCAATGAAGAGTAGAAGAACAATGTGCTGAATTCAATTGGTTCGTTCTCTCTACTCAGATGTCCAAATGGAGTGATTCTAATTCGAGGAGTTAGCTTTTGAAGTCTACTGCAAGTCCTCAAAATATGAGCGCGATCCGAGTTGGGAATCAAAAGTTATGGCATTTTTACGGAAGTGTCGCAGGAGCTGAACCGAAGAACGGCGACCGCCGTACAAAGACGGCGACCGCCGTAATTACGGTGCCTGCCGTGAACCTTACGGCGCCCGCCGCAATTGGCTTTCCACCGACCTTGGCTACGAAGTGATTACGGCACCCGCCGTTTAATTGCGGCGCCCGCCGCGATTACGGCGCCCGCCGTGGGAGATGCGGCGACCGCCGCCGATGTCTGAAGTCCGCCGCGCCGTTTCTTTATTTGCATTATTTTATTACTTTTTATTATTTCGTTTTAGGTTAACTTAGCTTTATTTTCCTTTAGTATTTAAGGGTTGAGAAAAGGCTTGTTTGCCTATCTTGGATCATCATCTTTTTCTCTTGAACCCTAATTCCCTTTTCTACGTTATGAAGAACTAAGCCTCCCCTTGGCTTAGTCGGACGCTGAAGCTTTCGTTTGGATTAAGTTGTGAGATTCTTGCTCTTAATCTATTGCATGGTTTTTATCTTTCTCTTGCTTAAGTTGTTTATGATTGATATTGATAATCTCTATTTGGACACAACTAGGGTTTATTGTTATTGATTGATTGCTAGATCTAGATTGTTACTGGTTGAGCATATCTATTTCAGAGTAGCAACTGCATCGTATTAGTAACTGGTTGTGCTAGTCTTATGCAGAAGAGAATTGATTTACATTCTAGGATAAAAGCTGGTTGTTTTATGCTAGAATTGTATCCAACTATATTCCTATCCGTAAAGCTGCTGTTAAACTGAATCTTGATAGTTTCAGGGTTGTTTAATTAGTTAGTGCTAATAGTATCTGGTTGTGCTATTAGTTATATTTGAAAAGGAATTGGAATTTCCATTGCATGAGATTTTGAATGAGTATCTATGATCAACTTGTCATACGAATAGTAGATGTTGTTTGACTAAGTGCTTTTCCCCATTATTGAATTCATTCATCTTTAGTTTATTCTTGCCTTTGCATGCTTAGATTAATTAAACAAACAAAAAAACCCCATTTGGTTACTTTAGTTTGACATATGAATTGCATAATTAGATAGAATTCGCCTCCCTGTGGATTCGACCTTTACTTACCTAGGACTACGGTTTAAGGCTTGTTTGAATATTTTGCATAGCAGTTTTTCACACGACAAAAACCTGTTATCAAGGGCAACCAAGAGAACTTACAAACGAGCAAACACGCAGCCAAGTGGTCTCGCCGCGGGGCGGTGAACGAGTCACCGGGTCGCGGTGGGAAAACTGGGAGCTTTGGTCGGGTCGCGGTGGAGTCGACGCGGGGCGGTGGCAGCAGCGACGCGAAGCGGGGCAGAGCGAGGCGGAGCGACAGTGAGGCGGGACTGAAGCGATGCGGTGGGGTTGTGTTTGGCTGGTTTGTGAGGCTAGACTTCCAATTGGTGAATTGGGGGCTAGATTCGGATCAAGGTCGAGAGAGATTTGAGGGAGAATGGGGGGGTTTGGCTTTTGGGAGCTTGAGAGGTGTGATGGGAATGGAGTGTTTGTGAGTATGGGGGCTAGGTCAGGGAAGGGAAAGTGAAAGGGAAGAAAGGGATGATGGGGCCGGGTATGTACCATGACCCAAAGAAAAATCTTGGCCCAAAGGGGCCCAATCCGTCAAATCCTTCGTAACAACTCAAGAAATAAAAAATTTACGCACCCGTTTAAGGTTTTTTCGGGCCCTTTATTCTTGTTTTTTTTTTCTTTTTTTTTCGGAGTTGAGAAGGTATACCAGACATTCACCGCGGGGTAGTGGGCTCCACCGCGGGGCAGTGAGGATCGCCGCAGGGCGGTGAGACGAACTGGGACACAGTCTCCTCTCTATTTACTTTTGTAGCTGAAATGTGAGTAACAGACGAACGAAACAAAGCAAAATAAATTACGAAAATAATCTAAAGAAAACTCAGAGAACAATTACCACGGGTTGCCTCCCGGACAGCGCCTTGGTTAACGTCGTTGGCTTGACGTACTGCAGATCAATTACCACCTGGAATAGGATCCCCTTGGAATCCTCCTACTCGTCTCTTCCTGTTGAGACTTCCCATTGAAAGGTTTAGACCTTAAGCCATGTTCCCTCTTTGCCATTGGCTCGATGCTTGCTTCCTTTGGAGTATCTCCCCCATACTTAGAGCGATGTGGGGGCCGATATGGCTCAATCTGAATATGCTGCACATCACTGGATAAAGGCTTATAGCCTTGTATGGTTAGTGCAGGGGGGCGAGTGCCCAAAATGGAGGGAATGGAATCTCCTATGTCATCCAACAAGACATCACCAACATGTAACTCAGGCGACTCAATAGGTTCATCAATAGTAGAACACTTAACTACGGTCTCTACTGCACTAGTTTTAACATTGTCATGCACATGATCATCAATATCGCTAATGCAGCAAGGAGCGGGTAATTCAATAGAGTGGGCTTTATGAATATTATGTTCAAAAATTATTCCATCAAATTCCATAGTTAAAATTCCACTGTCTACATCAATCTTTATCATGAATGTTTTCATAAAAGGTCGCCCTAGCATAACTGGAGCAACCTGCTCATCATAGTCCATATCCGTAAAAAAGAAGTCAGCATGAAAAATCAAAGAGCCTATCCTCACAAGAACATTTTCCACAACACCCTTAGGGGGTACACAAGAACCATCAGCAAGTTGTATAACATTGTTAGAATCATGCAAGTGTCCTATTCCTAAATCCTCAATCAAAGAATAGGGTAACACATTAATTGAGGCACCCAAGTCTAACAAGGCTTTCTCAAATCGATGCTCACCTATAGTGATAGGAATAGTAAATGTACCTGGATCCTTGCACTTCTCAGGCATGCGTCTCTGAACTACTGCTGACACATGTTCACTCACTGGAATCTTCTTTTGAGCCTTCTGCTTCTGAGTCCTCTTCACGGTGCACAGCTCCTTCAAGAACTTGGCATATCGAGGGATAGCCTTGATAAGCTTGATCAGGGGAATGTTCACCTCACAGTCCCGAAATGTCTCGAACAGATCGCTGTCTTCAGCTACTCTCTTGGCCTTCAGCGCCTCAGGGAAAGGTGCTGGTGGCTTCTCAGAACCTAGAGGGGGAAACACGGGGCGAACGTAGTCATCAATACAGGTTTCTTCAGCGGAGTCGGGTTCTCGAAGGCCAGGTCGCAGTAAGTCCACCGCGGGGCATCGATCATCACCGCGGGGCGGTGAGGTCGCGGCATGTTTACTGAGTTCAGCCGCCGGGTCGCGGCCAGAGTCGCCGCGGGGCGGTGGCTTCAGCGTTTCTTTCCTGGCTCCTTCTTTAATTTATGGCCAGGTCGCGGTGGCATCCACCGCGGGGCGTCCGATGATTTTCTCCTTCTCGATCTTGTTTTCCTTCTCAGTTATAGGAGCAACGTCCAACTTTTTACCACTTCTGAGGGTAATAGAGCTCACATTCTTCCTTGGGTTCACAGTAGTCTGAGATGGCAAGGAATTAGATGTCCTCTGGTCAAGTTTGGTCACAACATCAGCAAGCTGGCCAATCTGTCTCTCCATGTTCTTAATACTTGACTCAGTAGCCTGCACATGCGTGGCGAAATGCTGAGTCAGAGTCTTTAGCATCTCTTCGGTAGAAGCACCAGAGCTCTGGCCTTGAGGCCTCTGTTGGTATGGGACTCTCTGATGGTACTGCTGTTGTGCAGGCTGTTGACCACCTTGAGGGTCACTCCATCTAAAACCTGGGTGGTCTCTCCCTCTCGGATTATAATTGGGCTGTCCACCAAACTGTGGTCTAGGGGGTCCATAACCTCCTATAGCATTAACTTCAGCAATACCCTCTTTCTGCAGCTGAGGACAAGTGTCGGTGGGGTGGTATTGATCAGAGCAAAGCCCACATGCTTTAACTTGTTGAGGGGCGTTCTGATTCGCCATCCTCTTCACCATCTCTTTCAGCTCAGCTAGCTCAGTCAACACTGGGCTTGGTCCTGCAGGGGTCACAGCATTGACCGCCTTCCTTTGGTATGTCTTCCCAAAACTCCTGGTGCTCTCACTCATCTCCTGGAATCTCTCCATGGCTGCATCCGGTGTCAGATTCAGAATGCTTCCACCGCAAGCAGCGTCAACCATCCTTCTCACTTGGTCCAGCAGACCATTGTGTAAATAGAGGACAAGGTCCTGCTTGGCGTATCCGTGGAATGGACAGCTAGAGCAAAGCCTCTTGTACCTCTCAAGATAATCATACAGCGTCTCATCACCAGCCTGCTCAATATTGGCAATTGCCTTTTTCAAGGCATTCGCCTTCTTCGTTGGAAAGTACTTGTCCAGGAATGCCTTGTGCAGTTTATTCCAGGTATCTATGGTTCCTGGTGGCAAGTGATAGTACCAGTCGCTTGCAGAGTCTAGTAGGGAGAAATCAAAAGCTCTCATCTTGATTTGGTCTTCCGTCACGTTCCTAGGCTTCATAGTCATGCAGACATTGTGGAACTTGCCCAGGTGAGAGATCGGGTCTTCTCCACTCAAACCGTGGAACTTTGGGAGATAAGCAACAACTCTAGATTTCAGCTCAAAATTCACCCCTTCGCCAAGTGCAGGGATGACGACAGCCAGGGGTTGTGCTCCAATATTCGGCTCAATCAATTCTCTCAGAGTCTCAGCCATTGCGACAGTAGGGATGTTAATTGGCTCAGTCGGCTCAACGACCTCAACCTCGACTTCTTCTTCTCCTTGATCGTGTAGGTTCGCACGGAACGATCTGTCGACTTCTGGATCAAAAGCTACGAGAGGAGAGTCAGTAGAACGAGTGTCGACCATAAGATAGGTCTCCACCAAAAATCAATCACAAAAATACACAACAAAACAAAAAACTTCCCCGGCAACGGCGCCAAATTTGACGGGGCTAAAGATGCGCAATGCAAATATCGTTGATTAGCCTTATCAAAGTAAAAAGTCCTAACAGACCTACTAAACAAATGTATAATAAGCAAGCAAGGGTCGAACCCACAAGGAAGGTCTGATGCAGTATGCAATTGTGAATGACAAGTAACAAGCAGGGGGGGGGGGGGGTTTAGTTATCACGAGAAAGCAAAGCAACCAAAGCAAACAAGTTTGGTTGAGTTGAGAAAATATAATGGGAAAGTAGTCCTACTAGAGCGAGATCCACAATACAGAGATATAATTTGATCACAGAAATCTATGTAATCCAAGTTCTTTTACTATCTTTATAGTTGTTCCCACCCTGATCTTAAGTACTATCGATTCTCACAGTTGTCGATAGACTTATCACTATGTCACTGGTAAAGTACCTCCGATTCTCACAGTTGTCGGTATACTTTACCACTGACGCAGCAATAGCAATGCACACAAGGATATAAGATACATGCAAATAGAAAGACGTATTAATACTCGCATGCAATTGACTCTCACTCACAATTGTACGCTCGGAACCCCTATACGCACAATTGTGTATGCCACTAGATATGCACTCGGAACCCCTATATGCAATCCTAGCAATTGACAAAAAGTATTCAACCTAGTTGATCAGGCTAAGAAGAACAACAAGAAATCAATATTCAATATAACCAAGAGAATCAAACCAACATTTATAAGGATAAGAACAAGGAATAAAAATCTCACAAACACATCAACTGTATTGCTTCAATCGTCTAGTAGAACAGAGGGAAGTTAGTTCTCCATTCAAACCAGAATGAAAACTAAGGGAAATAACGTCTGAAATAAAGCAGTAACGAGTTGTGTTCTAAGTGTCTCCCTCTTAACCTAGAAAGAGGGCTTAAATAGTCTTCAGAAAAACTAGGTTAAACTAATGAAAATAATAAAGGAAACAAAATAATAAAATAACAAAATCTGAAAACAATAAAAGGAAATAAAAGTCTTCAGACGCGCGGCACTTAACACGGCCACCGCGGGGCGGTGAGATCCACCGCGGGGCGTCAGGCTTTCCACCGCGGGGCGTCATTCTTCTCCGAGAGTCACCGCCGGGCCGCGATGACTCTGGCGCGGGGCGGTGAGCTAGCTCACTCTCTTCTTCTGTTGTTCTTCATTACTACCCAGTGTTGGTAGTCTTCTCCATGCATGCTCCAGCAGCTCCATTGTAACACCCCCAAAACTTAACCCTTTTGGAAAGGTATTACCGCCAGTGACCCCAGTGTTCCTTACCGAGATCACCCAAGGCTTTACCAAATAAATACAATTTATGAAATGCAATTGATACACAAAGATCAAGCATTTAATTCCAAAACATAACATTGTCAAGGAAAACAAGAGTTACGGGATTACAACCCAATCTCGAATAGGTCAAAACATAGTTTAAACCAAACACAGCGGAAGACTAAGAAAGCACATTACAAACGGAGTTATTGTCCAAAGGATCATAACCTGATTAAAGAAATAATTAAAACATTCAAAAACCACCGCCGACTCCATAGTCCTTCTAATCTTCTGAGCTACTTCTTAACTGATGTGCCGAATCGAACGGATGACACCAGCCAACCATACAAGGGAAAATATTGGTTGGTTAGTCTAAATGAATACACTAGCAAGGGTATAAAGCAGAGTGGTTCGAAGCAGTCATATTAGGTTAGACTCACCGCTTCTCGGATAATAACCGATAACGGTAGTCAACCATCATATTCCTACTGGAATAAACAAGAGGTATGCACAAGAGAAGATTCTGGAAGACTGAATCTTCACAGAAATCGACTTGAAAGAAGACTCCAACGGAAATGAGTCTTTAAGGAAGAATGACAAATCTGGAATATTACAGAATCATACAACAATGATTTAAAAGCTGACTGAGATGCTTCGGTTCACGACCAACCTCATCGCCTACAGCGAATCCAGATTGGAAAGAGAACGTACTACATTCGAGTCAAGACGAGTTTTCCTAGCTGCACTGAACTTAGCTGCACTACTCGCCCAAGGTGTATTAATTATGTGCGTCAAGGTAGCACTTATCTAATTTATGTTTCAAAAACACACATCACGTTATAGACTTTTACATGTGTACCCCACCAATGGGACGACACATCTTAGTATACGTTTCGTCGAGAGTGACGTATACCGAAAGGTTTGTGACACCAGCTAAGTGTCCTGTCTCTACACACATGTGTAAGAGACCGATCATGATCTTAGAATAGTACCAGATGGGGACGAGCCACCCCGATACCAGATTATAAAGAAACGACTGGACAGAGTCCGAGTAACGTTCCTATCTAACAGTGCTAACTAAACAGTTACAGCACCATAACATTTACAGGATAAATTCACATAAAGGCCCGAAAGGCGATCACAGATATTAGCGTTGTTCTAACAGATATACAACCTATTATATGATTTTCAAAACAGTTTATCAAAACCGTTTCCAGACAAACAGAATATTCATTCCAAATTAATTACTCAGATAAACTACTGATAATTAATGTAAATATGGAACGAAAGAGCAAGAGCGAACCGCCACTTGCCTTACTCCGCAGAATAGTCTAAAGACGTCACTGGATTCTGGGCTCGACACGGTATAGTTCTGACAGCACAACAACCTTCGAGTCGACCCATAAAAGGAACCCTAAGTTAGATCCGACATAAACAGTACGAATCTAAACACGGCGAAAGAACACGAAAGGAAAGACGCCACGACAACAACCGACCAAGCCAAATCCACGAAGGCGTTCTGGGCACTGGCGGCGGTCGCCGTTCTTGGCGGCGGTCGCCGTATTCATCACGGCGGTCGTCGTGAAGAACACGGCCGACTGAAACGAGAGAAAACTCACCCCAAAACACGAGCGGTTTGGCCTCCTTCGACTTTCTTTGGCTTCTAACCTCCAAGGCTAACCAAAAGCTTCACAAAGGCACTCTGGAAACACACCAAAGCAACACCGGCGAGACCTTCGAATTCCGGCGAAAACACACCTCCGGCGAGAGGCGAATTTGGCAACGATTCGGGGTTGTAAATGACCCAAAACCCATGCCCAAGCTCGTCTATTTATAGGCAAACCCCAAGGAGTGATCTGCAAACCCTCAGACGCGGCAAACGACGCAACGGCGTGCCTCGAACGACGCCGGCGACCGGCGGGCAATGCCCACTGGACAATCACGGCGGTCGCCGTAATTTTGCCTGCGGCGGGCACGCGGCGGTCGCCGTAAATGCGGCGGTCGCCGTCGCTAGGCCTGTCGCGGCCAGCTAGAAGCTGACACGTTGACTCTTCGGGCCCAACCACGGCGGTCGCCGTTTCTGAACGGCGGTCGCCGTTTCCCCTTTTCCCGCCCATTCGGCTTTGAACGAGCTTGACGATAAACCGGGATAAAAATTATCGTATGCGAACGACAATTTAAAATTCAAGGCACCTTGTCTGTATATTATTTCACTGAGAAAAATATTACAGATATAGAGCACATTACAGAATGTCTCAAGCTACCTGAATTAAATCCGATGTACGCAACGGGTACTCGGGAAAATTCCATAATTTCCAAAATAACCTTACAAAAATACGAGGTATCACATCTCCTCCCCCTTATAAGAAGTTTCGACCCCGAAACTTAGGTCGAGAATAACTCGGGAAAACGCCTGAGCATATCTGACTCGATTTCCCACGTCTCCCAAGTAACTTCTTCGGTCCCTGACTTGGACCACAGCACTCGTACCAACGGCACGATCTTGTTGCGCAAATGCTTCTCCCGATGCTCCAAAATGCGCACGGGCAACTCTTCGTAAGTACCATTAGCTTGAATCTCGATGTCCTCATAACTAAGCACATGAGACTCATCTGGTACATACTTTCTGAGTAAAGACACGTGGAACACGTTATGCACCGGGTGAGTCGATGGTGGCAACGCCAAACGGTATGCTAGAGTTCCCACTCTATCCAAAATCTCGAATGGTCCCACGTAGCGAGGGTTAAGCTTCCCACGCTTACCGAATTTGAAAACTCCTTTGGATGGCGATACCTTGACAAAAACCTTGTCACCGACTTCGAACTCGACAGTCCTGCGCTTCCGATCTGCGTAGGACTTCTGTCGACTCTGAGCGGTCAACATTCTTTGTCTGATCAAAGCAATGTCCGCATTATCGTCCCAACAAATCGGAGATCTGCATCTGCGACCATACAACGCTTCAAACGGAGCCATCTTGATTGTAGCATGCCAGCTATTGTTGTACGTGAACTCAATCAGACTCAAGCTGTCCTCCCAGCTAGTCGGACGATCGAGCACACAAGCTCTAAGCATATCCTCCAGAGTCTGGATGGTCCTTTCAGACTGGCCATCTGTCTGAGGATGAAACGCTGTACTGAACCTTAACTCGGTTCCCATAGCCTTATGAAGTTCCTTCCAGAATCTTGACATGAAACGGCCATCTCGGTCCGATACAATGGTCTTAGGAATGCCATGTAAGCGGACAATCTCCTTCTGGTAAACTTCGGCTAGCTTCTGGGTTTCCCATGTGGTCTTGATGGCTATGAAATGAGCACTCTTCGTAAGCCTATCCACAATTACCCAGATAGCATCTCTCTGACTTCGAGTCTTGGGTAGCCCAGTGACGAAGTCCATGGAAATGTCCTCCCATTTCCATTCTGGCACGGGGAGAGGTAGCATCTCACCACCTGGTCTGCGGTGTTCGATCTTGACCTTCTGGCAAGTTAAGCACTTTGCCACAAAGTCTGCTACGTCCCACTTCATGTTTGGCCACCAAAACTTCTTCCTGAGATCCTTGTACATCTTGCTAGAGCCAGGATGTACAGAATAAGCAGATGAATGAGCTTCTCTCATCACCAACTGACGAAGACCTTCTGTGTCAGGCACACAAATCCGATCCTGAAACCAAAGTGATCCATCATCCTGAACCACAAAACTGGGAGCTTTCCTATCCATCACTTCACTGCTTAACTTTACCAAGATGATGTCATCGACTTGCTTTTCTTTGATTTGATCCAGCAGTGTAGCCTAAATTTCCATCATACTCAGGTACCCTCTACGCTGGTCATACAAGACTTCAATGTCGCATGACTCTTGGTTTAGCTTGGTCTGAGCAGTAAGCAACGCAACCACAGTCTCGTGCGTTGTCTTCCGGCTTAGCGCATCAGCTACTACATTAGCCTTGCCCGGATGATACAACAACTCCATGTCGTAGTCCTTGAGCAACTCTAGCCAGCGGCGTTGTCTCATATTTAACTCCTTCTGAGTAAATATATACTTGAGACTTTTGTGGTCAGTGAAGACTTGGCATCTTATACCATAGAGGTAATGCCTCCAAATCTTCAGCACAAAGACAACCGCTGCTAACTCAAGATCATGGGTCGGATAGTTTTCTTCGTAAGTCTTGAGTTGTCTAGATGCGTAAGCAATGACTCTGCCCCTTTGCATGAAAACACAACCAAGGCCACACTTGGAAGCATCACTATAGACCACATAATCGTCATTCCCCTCTAGGAGTGCTAACACGGGTGCCGAGGTCAACCGTCGCTTCAACTCCTGGAAACTGACCTCGCACTTGTCATTCCAGACAAACTTCTTGTGGACCTTGCGGAGTAGATTGGTCATCGGTAGAGCGATCTTTGAAAATCCTTCTACAAACCTTCTATAATACCCGGCAAGTCCAAGAGTATTGCGCACCTCTTTTACGCTCTGAGGCTGTGTCCACTTAGCCACAGCTTCAATCTTTTGGGGATCAACCATAATCCCATTTTTATTGATCACGTGGCCTAAGAAAGCCACTTCCTTCATCCAGAATTCACATTTAGACAATTTAGCATAAAGCTGATGTTGTCTAAGGATCGACAAGGAAATCCGTAGATGTTCCTCGTGGACTTCTTCATTCGGAGAATAGATCAAGATGTCGTCTATGAAGACCACCACGAACTTATCCAAGTACTGGTGAAAACATCGGTTCATCAAATCCATAAAGACAGCTGGAGCATTTGTAAGCCCAAAAGGCATCACTACAAACTCGTAATGACCATATCTGGTCCTAAACGCAGTTCTAGGAATGTCCTGCTCCCGAATCCTGAGTTGATGATATCCAGATCTTAAGTCGATCTTGGAGAACACCTTTGCTCCTTGCAACTGGTCCAACAAGTCATCAATCCTAGGCAAAGGATACTTGTTCTTGATCGTCACCTTATTCAACTCTCGGTAGTCGATACAAAGTCGGAACGATCCGTCCTTCTTTTTGATGAATAAAACCGGAGCACCCCACGACGATGCACTCGGCCTGACATAACCTTTATCAAGAAGATCTTCAAGTTGATTCTTCAACTCTTGCATCTCAGCTGGAGCCATCCGATACGGGGATTTGGAAATCGGCGCCGTACCAGGCTCGAGATCAATTGAAAACTCTACGTCACGATTTGGGGGTAATCCTGGAATTTCTTCCGGAAAGACATCCGAAAATTCCCTAACTACAGGAATATCAAGAACCTCAGGTTCATCCTTCTCAGGCGAATCCAAGTAACAAAGGTACCCGACACATCCTTGTCGTAGTAGCTTAAACGCAGCCATAGCATTGATCAGCTTGCCGTTATCAGCGTCATTTCGACCTTTGAACTTGCACACGAATTGGCCCCCGGATGACACCGTCACCGTTCTTGAACTGAAGTCGATCACCGCCTTGTGACGCATCAGCCAATCCATACCGAGAATAATGTCGTATGGAGCCATGGCTATGCAGATTAAATCTGCCTCGAATTCCTTACCCTGAATGGTAATCGGAAAGTCGGACAAATGCTTGGTTCCCACCAAACGTTCTCCATTAGGAAGATTAACGACGAAAGGGTCGCACGAATCATTGCACACTAAGTCTAACTTGCTAACACAACTATCCGAAATAAAGGAATGTGTAGCACCAGAATCAAACAGAATGCACACTGAAGTAGAGTGAAGGTATAGAGTACCTTGAGCAATCGGAGCGTTGGGTCCATCTGCCTCACGCATCTCGTACAAGCGTTGGCCCTGACTTCCAGAAACAGCTGGGGCTTTTCCCCTGTTCTGAGCAGTCGTCTGCACTGAAGGGCTAGGAGTCTCGGCAGACTTAAACCTAGGTCGGTTGCTCTGATGAACTGACCCTTGCTGCGACTCTACTCCCTTCTACTTCCCCTGCTTGCAGAACTTTTGCAGATGACCATCACGTCCACACCCAAAGCATGGCCTCCTCTCCTTCCGACACTCAGTGCTCTTGTGCCCAACAGTACCGCAATTATAACACTGAACTGTACTCCTGGTCTGCCCTGACTGCTGAGTCGATCCCCCTTGCGTCATCTCCGTCTTAGCTCGGCCGGACTTGGCAAAGTTAGACGGTGGCGCATGGCGCTTAAAACCACCTCCCTGGTTCTGATTCTGCATCGACTTCTGTCGGTTGTGCCTCTTGGTCGACTCCTCGAGAGTTACCTCCAGCTTATAGGCACAATCCACATACTGCTCCAAGGTAGAGCATGTGTAGTGCACCATTAATGGCTTGATATCCGGGTTCATCCACTCGTGGAAGTACCAGATCTTTTGAGCCTCGCTGGTGATCTCGGCAGTGGCGTACTGTAGAAGATGGTTGAACTTAGATGCCAACTCGGTCACTCTCAGACCATCAGTCTGAGGGTACAAGAACTCTTTATGCTTCTCCTCTCTCATAGCACGAGAGAAAAAGCGATCAACCATCTTGGTCTTGAACATTGACCAAGTCAACACTGGGCTCTCAGCCAAACCAGTGCTCTCCCACCACTCGCTAGCCTCCTCCTTCAGCTGAAGAGAAGCGATATGGACCTTCTCGGCCTCCGTACACTCCACGTTCCTGAACAGCCTCTCCATATGGGAGAACCAATGAGTCACGGCCACTGGCTCCCCTTTCCCGTTATAGTAGTCGGGTCTCATGGAAGTAATGGTCTTAAGAGCACGACCATAGCTGTCCCTCGTCCTAACGGCAGTCTCCTGAATCACAGGGTTTCTGGGTTCCACAACATCAGGAACCGCTGCATGAATAGGCACTTCTTGTGCTTGAGGCGCACTTGGTCTCAAGACATCTGTAATAGCCTGCATCACGATCCCTCGGATCGCCTCAACAGCTGCGGCGTCAAATAGCGTCGGCGCCTGGGTCTGATCCTGACCTTCACGCCTCTGCTGGACGTGAGACTCAGACTCGTGTTCATCCTGAACACCTCTTCCTGCTGGTCTGGGGTTTTGGCTAGTCCCAACACCGGCTCGAGTCGAGTTTCTCGTGCTTCTTGGGTTCACCATCTGTTTACCGATCCAATTTCAAGCATTCAATACATTAATATTATACAACATACTTATGCAATATATCAATGTACATAAATCACTCAGAATAGATCAACTTGACATTTTATAGATGAACCTTCGAATTCTTACACAAGTTACACATAAGTTTATCATTCGAGCGTTAGGACAACATTGCTCGAAGATATAAGTGTTTCTCAAAGTACTTGCCGCAATACTGAAATATTACACAAAGTACAACTTGGAATACTAAGAAACGAACTACTACGATAGGCAACGCCATTCCTCCTCAAGGCGTTCCAAAATGTCTCCCATACGACTGGCTACTCGTGCATGGTCTCTTCGGGCTAGGCTCACCATCGAGCTCTGGCGATGGGTTTCGCACCCTGCTTGACCCTGAAGCACATAGTCCTAGCTCAGCCATAGAAAAGTATGGGTCGTCCATGACTGGTCCTCCTATTCCAGTCCTCCTCTGAGTACTGGCGATCAGCTCATCCCTCTGACGCTGCTGTTCTGCGGAGATTACCTCGCTCTGGCGGAGAATCTCCTGCAGCTCGGATTCCGACCTCCATCTCCTTGGAGTAGGGATAGGCTGAGATTCCCTGTCACTTCTCCCAATACTGTACTCGGTATACAGTGCCTCCCAATCAGCTTCTGACATGGGTGCGTACTCTGGCACTGGTGACAATCCTGTACCGGGCTCCTGATTCTGCCCTCCAAGGTCCAACTCTGGATCCTCTTCTGGATCATCCTCCATGGGATCCTCATCCTCGGGATCATCCTCCATGGGATCCTCATCCTCGGGATCATCCTCGATGGGATCCTCATCCTCGGAATCATCCTCGATCAGATCCTCGTCCTCGACAGGATCTTGCTCGAGCATCTCCTCTTCTTCCTCCTCGTACTCGATCTCCTCGGGAATTGGTCCCAGCAGAAAGTCGTCTTGGTAAACCCCTTGTTCATACCTTGACAACTCGTCTTCCTGCTCCCATTCCTATACTCCCTCCACCCTTGGTGGCGGCACAGGTACAGGTCTAGGGACCATAGCATTCCTGGCTACAAGGACAACCGACTCGGGGAGAACGTGTTTGACATCTTCGGGTGGGCTACTCGGGCCTCCAACCTCGAAACATCGCTGAGGTAACGGAAAATCTAGCCTCGGCTGATCCGACTTGGCGTCTTCCGACCCCCTACCAATAGAAAAGCAGACACCCATCCTATCGAACAATAAGGAAGGAATTAGTCTTTCTAGACATAGAAGCAAGCTTACTATATCAGACTATAAAGAAGACATGACTATGAACGGTGTTTTTAAATTCTTTTCAGAATGAAAATTCAGAGCCCTCTTTAAAGCATTTTCAAAAACGGATAATTGATTTATAAAATCCCAAACCCGTTTTAAAACCTTTGGCTCTGATACCACAATTGTAACACCCCCAAAACTTAACCCTTTTGGAAAGGTATTACCGCCAGTGACCCCAGTGTTCCTTACCGAGATCACCCAAGGCTTTACCAAATAAATACAATTTATGAAATGCAATTGATACACAAAGATCAAGCATTTAATTCCAAAACATAACATTGTCAAGGAAAACAAGAGTTACGGGATTACAACCCAATCCCGAATATGTCAAAACATAGTTTAAACCAAACACAGCGGAAGACTAAGAAAGCACATTACAAACGGAGTTATTGTCCAAAGGATCATAACCTGATTAAAGAAATAATTAAAACATTCAAAAACCACCGCCGACTCCATAGTCCTTCTAATCTTCTGAGCTACTTCTTAACTGATGTGCCGAATCGAACGGATGACACCAGCCAACCATGCAAGGGAAAATATTGGTTGGTTAGTCTAAATGAATAGACTAGCAAGGGTATAAAGCAGAGTGGTTCGAAGCAGTCATATTAGGTTAGACTCACCGCTTCTCGGATAATAACCGATAACGGTAGTCAACCATCATATTCCTACTGGAATAAACAAGAGGTATGCACAAGAGAAGATTCTGGAAGACTGAATCTTCACAGAAATCGACTTGAAAGAAGACTCCAACGGAAATGAGTCTTTAAGGAAGAATGACAAATCTGGAATATTACAGAATCATACAACAATGATTTAAAAGCTGACTGAGATGCTTCGGTTCACGACCAACCTCATCGCCTACAGCGAATCCAGATTGGAAAGAGAACGTACTACATTCGAGTCAAGACGAGTTTTCCTAGCTGCACTGAACTTAGCTGCACTACTCGCCCAAGGTGTATTAATTATGTGCGTCAAGGTAGCACTTATCTGATTTATGTTTCAAAAACACACATCACGTTATAGACTTTTACATGTGTACCCCACCAATGGGACGACACATCTTAGTATACGTTTCGTCCAGAGTGACGTATACCGAAAGGTTTGTGACACCAGCTAAGTGTCCTGTCTCTACACACATGTGTAAGAGACCGATCATGATCTTAGAATAGTACCAGATGGGGACGAGCCACCCCGATACCAGATTATAAAGAAACGACTGGACAGAGTCCGAGTAACGTTCCTATCTAACAGTGCTAACTAAACAGTTACAGCACCACAACATTTACATGATAAATCCACATAAAGGCCCGAAAGGCGATCACAGATAATAGCGTTATTCTAACAGATATACAACCTATTATATGATTTTCAAAACAGTTTATCAAAACCGTTTCTAGACAAACAGAATATTCATTCCAAATTAATTACTCAGATAAACTACTGATAATTAATGTAAATATGGAACGAAAGAGCAAGAGCGAACCGCCACTTGCCTTACTCCGCAGAATAGTCTAAAGACGTCACTGGATTCCGGGCTCGACAAGGTATAGTTCTGACAGCACAACAACCTTCGAGTCAACCCATAAAAGGAACCCTAAGTTAGATCCGACATAAACAGTACGAATCTAAACACGGCGAAAGAACACGAAAGGAAAGACGCCACGACGACAACCGACCAAGCCAAAGCCACGAAGGCGTTCTGGGCACTGGCGGCGGTCGCCGTTCTTGGCGGCGGTCGCCGTATTCATCACGGCGGTCGCCGTGAAGAACACGGCCGACTGAAACGAGAGAAAACTCACCCTAAAACACGAGCGATTTGGCCTCCTTCGACTTGCTTTGGCTTCTAACCTCCAAGGCTAACCAAAAGCTTCACAAAGGCACTCTGGAAACACACCAAAGCAACACCGGCGAGACCTTCGAATTCCGGCGAAAACACAACTCCGGCGAGAGGCGAATTTGGCAGCGATTCGGGGTTGTAGATGACCCAAAACCCATGCCCAAGCTCGTCTATTTATAGGCAAACCCCAAGGAGTGATCTGCAAACCCTCAGATGCGGCAAACGACGCAACGGCGCGCCTCGAACGACGCCGGCGACCGGCGGGCAATGCCCACTGGACAATCACGGCGGTCGCCGTAATTTTGCCTGCGGCGGGCACGCGGCGGTCACCGTAAATGCGGCGGTCGCCGTCGCTAGGCCTGTCGCGGCCAGCTAGAAGCTGACACGTTGACTCTTCGGGCCCAACCACGGCGGTCGCCGTTTCTGAACGGCGGTCGCCGTTTCCCCCTTTTCCCGCCCATTCGGCTTTGAACGAGCTTGACGATAAACCGGGATAAAAATTATCGTACGCGAACGACAATTTAAAATTCAAGGCACCTTGTCTGTATATTATTTCACTGAGAAAAATATTACAGATATAGAGCACATTACAGAATGTCTCAAGCTACCTGAATTAAATCTGACGTACGCAACAGGTACTCGGGAAAATTCCATAATTCCCAAAATAACCTTACAAAAATACGGGGTATCACATCCATCTCCATCCTCATGTCTCCATCTAAGCTGTAAATCCAGGAATATCTTCACTTCTCTCCATAACTTCTGGATCACAGACTTAGCCTAAAAACCACTCATTAATTCCTCCAAATCATGCTAATAATTGCTAGTAAAGGTGTATGAAGTAACACCTATCAGTCATCTTCCGGATCCTCCTGAATTTTGAAGTCGTCATAGTACCCTCCAAGGTACTGCGCCGACTCCTCCTCTTCCTCTGTGTCTTCCCTTGGGTCCGTTTCAGGCTCCACCTCGGGAACCTCGGCCCTAACGGACACCAATACCACCGACACCTCGAGTACGGTCTTCACCTCCTCGGGTGGACTACTAGGCTCCCCGACCTCAAAGCACGGTGGGGGAACCGGGAATTCAAGCCTAACTAGAGATGGCGGGGCCACCTCGGCTTCCTTATGGTTCCTCTGATGAGAGATAAATGCGCCCATAACCTGCGGGGCGACGAGAAGAGAGTTAGTCTTTCTAAATATAGAAGCGAACTTACTATATCAGACTAGAGAGAAGGCACGACTAGAACGACAAAGGTTTCAAAACAACTCATTTTCTAGTCAAGTATGATTTTATTTGGAAATTCAAAATTTTCGAGTAAAAAAAAAAAAAAATTCTTAGTTCCAAACGAGTAAATGGTTTATAAAATCTTTGTTTTTAATAAAACGTTTTAAAAACCCAACCCGTTTTAAAAAAAATCATTCGGCTCTAATACCAAATCTGTAACACCCCCAAATATATCCTTGAAAGTATTACCGCCAGTGACCTCATATTCCACATCCGAAGCCACCCAAGGCTTAACCATTCATACAAATCATAAAATACACTGATAAAACGAAATATCATAATCTTTATTTAAACCAAAATCTCGGAATTACATCCGTAAATCCCAAATACAACAGAAATACAGAATATGTTTAATACATCGAAAGTCTTTAAATAAACAACATAAGGGTCTTGATCGAAGTGATCACTCGCCTAGGATCTTCAACCTGGATAAAAACTCTTAAAACTTCATCTGCCTTCGTCGTCAGATTCTAGCCTTCACGGAACGGAAGTTTACCTGACGTGCCGTATGAGACGGATGACACCAGCCAACCATGCAAGGGAAAATAACCGGTTGGTTAGTCTAATGAAAGACTATGCAAGGGTAAAACAGAAATGTTCTAAAGTAGTCATATTAGGTTAGACCCATCGCTTCTCGAATGAAAGCCGATGACGATAGTAAACCTCAATACTTCTACCGGAATATACGAAACAGAATGATCGAGAGAAGACTCTAAAAGATTGAGTCTTAAGGAAACATATGAAGAGAAGACTCCAAAGAATTGAGTCTTATCGGAAAGTATGACAAGTGTTCGGGAACATTATATTTTCACACAAGAGTTTTAAAAATGACTTGACTATTTGGGTCCACGACCAACCTCACCGCTCAGTGCGAATTCAGATTGGAAAGAGGACTTACTTTAACCGAAGTCCCGGGCGAGGTTCCAAGTTGTACTTCTCACCCTAAGGTTCATTAATTATGTGCATAACGGCACTCATCTTATTTAGTGACAAAACGTACAATTACGTTATAAGCTTTTATCATATAAATATATCATCTCAATACGAGAGATATCTTGGGAGCGTATCCCGAAAGAATTGGCACCAGCTGTGTGCACCTCCCCTATACTCGGATAGGGGATAGTCATGACCAGGGAAATGGTGTTAGGGCTTGGTCATCCTATCCACCATGGTTATAAAGAAACGGCTAGACCTCGCAAGGTACATAGTGTTCCTACGAATACTCGTTCTAACTAAACAGTTAAAATCACACAATAGTCCACATCAATGCCATTCTGGCAATATATATATATAATAGCGTTGTTTATAGCAGTATATACAACCTATTATAATATCACTTTTTAATCGTATCATTTATAAAATCTGTTCCCAACGAAAACAATAGTTCATCCCAATTTAATTAATAATTAATAACAATTGATAATTAATGGAAACATGGAATGATAAACAAGAGTGAACCGCCACTTGCCTTAGTCTAGACGAACGATTGAGCGACGATGGGTTTCTGGGTCCGGAACGAGGACAGAATTCGGATTACAGATTCCTATGGAAATGACCCACAACGAAACCCTAGGTTAGATTCGACAATAAAATATACGAAACTAAGGAAGAATGAACCAAATCGAAAGGATGAAAGTTCCGCCCGAGACCAGCAATGCCAAAAGCCACGATCGCGATTGCCCATGCAATCCGCGGTCGCGGTAGCACTGCCGCGGTCGCGGGCGTCGAGGACGAGTGTCCACGAGCGACAAGGCAATGCCCGCGGTCGACTGGCCGACGACCGCAATCGCGGTGTTCATGTCCGCGGTTGCGGACATGAACACGGCGACCACTGCTTGGCGAAATACTCACCGGCGACGACTCCTTGGGCTCGATCCGCGGTGGCTTCACTTCCGGCCTCCTTTGCGCCTCCAATGCAACCCACCACGAGCACCACCACCTCCTTCGAAAGCTTCGGCGACTCCACAAGAAAATCCGGCGAGAGCTTGAATATTTCGGCGACAAGAAAATCGAGAGGGAGAGAGTGTGAGATTCTCAGAATTTGGTGTGCTTCAAAACTCCCCAGATCGGCTCATTTTCTAGGCCAAGGAGAGAGGGAGCAGCCGACAAGATCAACGACAAGCAAGGAGATCGACGACGAGGGTGGAGAAGACGAAGCGTCGCGCGTGTCTGCGCCATTCCGCAATCGCGGTGACTTTTTCGCGGTCGCGGAATATTCGAATTTCCAGCCCTCTGTCCATGATTATTCCGCGGTCGCGGTGGCTCTGCCGCGATCGCGGAATTCTCATTTTCGCGCCTAAATGCCCGGGAAAAGGTTGGGCATGGGTTTTCAAACCCCGGGTTAAATATTTTGTACCCGAACAAATATTCAAAGCCCCGAAAATACGTCGAATGTATTTTATTTCACTCAGAAAAATATTACAGAGCTCAAACATGATACATAAATTCCGAACTTCTCTGAAAATGATCTGACTACAGTACGAGGGTTGGGAAAATTACCCAAAAACCCTTTCTAAAATGAGGGGTATTACAATGTCCTCATCTAACAGTTCTGGAGATGCTACTTCTTTTAATGCTCAGTCTTCCAACAAGCATTCCAATTATAAAGGCAAGAATCCCAAGCTTTGTACTCATTGCCAGAAGCCTGGGCACCTTGTTGATAAATGTTACAAGATCATAAGATATCCATCCAAAGATTCTCGACAGAATTCTTCTTCAAATTGTGTTCAAGCACCAGATCAGGGTTCTGTTGTTGATTCTGTTGTTTCAGGCTTCACTGCTAATGAATTTGCTCAGTTAAAGCATCTACTTCAACAGACTTCTGGAGCTTCATCCTTTACTGAGCAGGCATTCAACAATTATGCTGGTATTGCTTCTTATTCTTTTGCTGGTTTAGGCAAATCTATCTTGAATCATATATGGATCATTGACACTGGAGCAAGTGATCATATGTGCTATCACTTAGATCATTTTCTTGATTTTAAGAAACTTTCAGTGCCGATTTCTGTCAATCTTCCTAATGGTCAGTCTCTCTCAGTTGATGTTGTTGGCCGAGTTCGAATCACATATGAAATTGTGCTTCATGGAGTATTATTTGTTCCTAGATTCAAATTCAATCTTCTGTCTGTTAGCAGGTTGGTTGCTCAGTTGAAATGTCATGCTATTTTCACTGACACATTATGTGCTTTGTAGGGCCTAGCTTCAACCAAGCCTTTAGTCCTTGGTAGAGTTTCACAAGGCCTATATCTTCTTGACCAGTTGGATGCACTAAAGCAGCATGGCTTGTCCTGCTCGACTGCTTCTAGCAATATGAGTTCTCTTAATTCTTTTTTGTTGTTGCATAAGCGCCTAGGTCATCTTCCTTATTACAAACTCAAACTTCTTTGTAAGCTAGATGTTCAAAAAGATGACATTCCACCTTGTGATGTTTGTGCCAAGGCTAGGCAACAAAGACTTTCCTTTCCTAGTAGTTACATCACTTCTACTGATGTATTTGAATTGATTCATGTTGATACACTATGGCCTTTTAAGGTCAATACACATGATGGTTATAGGTACTTCCTAACTATTGTTGATGATTTTTCAAGGGCTACTTGGGTGCATTTGCTAAAAGACAAAGCTAGCAGCTTCATTGCTTTACAGAATTTCATAGTCATGGTCTCTACACGGTTTAATATGACTGTTAAGATTGTTAGATCAGATAATGCCTACGAACTTGGTAGTAGTTCTCTGGCAACAGAATTCTTCTTATCTAAAGGGATCCTACACCAAACCTCTTGTGTATACACACCTCAACAGAATGGTGTTGTTGAAAGAAAGCACAAGCATATTCTTGAAGTAGCTCGAGCTCTTATGTTTGAAGCCAAATTTCCCTTACAGTATTGGGGTGATTCAGTTCTGACAGCAGCACATCTCATCAATCGATATCCATCTACTGTTCTTCATGGCAAATCTCCTTATGAACTTTTGTTTCATAAGCCTCCTTCTATCGCTCATCTTAGGACATTTGGTTGTCTTGCCTTTTCCTCTACCATTCAACCTGGAAGAGACAAGTTCATGCCTCGAGCTATTAAGTGTGCTTTATTGGGCTATCCACCTCATAAGAAGGCTTACAAGTTGCTTAATCTACACACAAAGGAGATATTTTATTCCAGAGATGTGGTTTTTTATGAAAACCTCATGCCTTTCATCTTATCTCCAGCCAGTACAGATTACACTCTACCAACTGCATTTTCTGATATTGCTCTTGATATGGATTCTCCATCCAGTCAGCCTGTTCAACCTATGCCAGCTTTTGTTTCTGATGTTGTTCAGCCTGTGCCAGATTCTGCTTCTGATGTTGTTCAGCCAGTACCTCCTCTCAGAAGATCCTCTCGTGCTCCCATACCACCAGCTTATTTGCAAGATTTTGTATGCATCCTGTAACAGTGTCTTGCATTTTGCTTCTTCCAAGGTTATATGTTATTCTGATCTATCTCCTTTTAGTCAACATATGGTTGCTAATGTTGCCTCTTTGACTGAGCCATCCACAATTGAAGTTGACATCTCCAGAATGGCAAGATGCAATGCAAAAGGAACTTGCAACCCTTGATGCCAATCATACTTGGGATTTGGTTGATCTTCCTTCAGGAAAGAAGCCCATTAGCTCCAAATGGGTCTATAAACTGAAGTATCGAGCAAATGGTTCTTTGGAACGACACAAGGCACGATTGGTCATCAAAGGATGTACTCAGAAGGAGGGCATTGACTACACATAAACTTTTTCTCCCGTCGTGAAGATGACTACCATTCGTAGTCTAATTGCTGTTGCTATTAAGAAGAATTGGCCATTGTCACAATTGGATGTGAACAATGCCTTTCTTCATGGTGATCTCAAGGAAGAGGTGTACATAAAGGTTCCTAAAGGTCTACCTGTTGCTCCTGGCAAGGCTTGTCGCTTGAATAAGTCCCTTTATGGCTTAAAACATGCCTCTCGTCAATGGCATTTCAAGCTTTCTGAGGCGCTCTTCTCTCAAGGGTATGTTTTGTCTCCAAATGATTACTCACTATTTTACAAGAAGCAAGGTCGCTCAGTGGTTTTCTTAGCTGTGTATGTCGATGATGTTCTGATTACTGGCAACAGCTCCTCTGAAATCCAAGCTATTAAGCTCTTCTTAGATGCACAATTCAGGATTAAGGATCTTGGAACTCTCAGTTATTTTCTGGGGATTGCTTTTCTTCATTCTCCTCAAGGTATTGTCTTGTCTGAGAGGAAGTTTATACTTCATATTCTACTGGATTTTGATTCTGATGATCAATCTCCCACTCACAGCCCTTTAGACCCTGCAGTGAAGCTCACTTTCTCTAAGGAGGATCTTCTCCCTGATGCTACTCCTTACAGAAGGTTAGTAGGCAAGATGAACTTTGTGACAACATCTAGACCTGATATCTACTTTGCAATACAACATTTGAGTCAGTTTATGCAAAGTCTTACCTTTGCTCATTATAAAGCAGCTATGCACACCCTCTAATTCCTCAAATAAACTTTAAATTCTGGTTTGCTTTTGAGAGTGCGGTTCCGGTGCGGAGCACTCTTCCCGTGCGGACGTGCGGACATGCACTATAGGGCCTTATTTGTGCACTTTAGGGCCTTATTTGTGCACTTTTGTAAAAAAATTGAAAAATGCTTGGAAAAAAATTTGAAAAAGATTTTTTTTTTTTAAAAAAGTGCACAAATAAGACGTTAAAGTGCACAAATAAGGCCCTAAAGTGCATGCTCCGCACGTCCGCACGGGAAGAGTGCTCCGCATATGATCCAAACTCTTGCTTTTGAACAATTCTCCAGACTTTACTCTACAAGCCTACTGCGATTCTGATTGGGCCTCATGTGCTTGCACTCGAAGATCAGTTAGTGGTTATATTGTTCTCCTTGGCTCTTCCCCCATTTCCTGGAAATCGAAGAAACAAACGACCATTTCTCTATCCTCTACAGAGGCTGAATATAGATCAATCTGAAGGCTTACTGCTGAGCTTGCTTGTTGACTAGATTGCTTCATGAGCTCGATGTGCCTGCCATTGTTCCCGTTTCTGTCAATTGTGATAGCCAAGCTGCTATCCATATTGCGAAGAACCTTGTCTTCCACGAACGAACGAAACATATAGAAATTGATTTCCATTTCGTTCGTTCCAAGTTGGCTGAAGGCCTCATCACATTGTCATATGTTCCTACTGCTGCTCAGCTTGCTGATGTCTTCACCAAATCCTTATCTGGGCCTTCCCATTCTTCAGCTTCTTCCAAATTGGGTTTGCTTCCCGCCCCTCCAATTTGAGGGGGGATATTGGAGATGATGATCACGTGTATAGCACGTGCCACTTGTAACTGAATTGCCTTCTATATATTTCCCTCTTTGTAACAGATTTATCTCTCAATTCAATGAAACAGTGCTTTCTCTGGTTCTGGCTCTCTATTCCTCTCCTTCACAATACAAACAAGAAGTGGGTTCGTCCGCATATGTTTGAAGTATAAGGAAAATGATAAATGGATATCTTTTCATTGAGCAGTAGCTACTAATTATATACAAGGAAGGAAAGTAACAACTGGGAGAGAATCAACTAACAGCAACCTACGATCTCTCCATTATCTGCTAACTAATTCAAACACTAACAAAAGCACTAATTGCATTTATCTAAGTGGATATGCTAGCACTAACAGACGTGCTTAATAAAAGGAAATACAATGAGAAACAAAACAATGTGATGCTTGAATTACGGAGGAGTTATATCTTCAATATGCCCCCGTAAGCCGGAGGATCGATTCGATATACCGAGCTTGGAAACTATGGCTTCAAACTGAGGACGAGCAAGTGGCTTGGTTAGAACATCCGCGAGTTGATCACTAGTGGAGACATGAGATACACGAAGAGTTCCATCTTGAACATGTTGTCGGACAAAATGAAATGCTATGGCAACATGTTTCATCCGAGAGTGGAATACCGGATTTGAAGAAAGAAATGTCGCCCCCATGTTATCACAATACAACACCGGCTGTTGAACTTTGACATTGAGTTCCTTCGGGAGGGAAAGAACCCAGATGACTTCGGAGGCAGCATCGGCTAGGGCACGGTACTCGGCTTCGGTTGAGAAGCGAGCCATGGCCTTTTGCTTCCTCGAACTTCATGAAATTGGGGTGGATCCGAGGTATAGAACGTAGCCAGTGGTCGAGACGAAGTCGTCACGGTCACCAGCCCAATCAGCGTCGGAAAAGGCATGTATGGAAGTTGTTGAAGACGGGGAGATGAGTATGCCGCGATCTGCAATGTCGGCTAGGTAACGGAGGACCCGTTTAAGCGCAACCCAGTGTTCAGTGGTAGGAGCATGCATGAATTGGGATAGGCGGTTGATGGTGTATGCAACGTCGGGTCGGGTAAGACCCAAGTACTACAGGCTGCCAACCAAACAACGGTAATCTGACGGTGAAGGAAGAGGCGACCCAACATCCTTGAGAAGAGGGACATCAGTGGAAATGGGAGTAGAGACGGGTTTGGTATCGTCCATTCCGGCCTTGAGCAGGACATCATGGACATATTTTCTTTGGGAGAGGAACAAACCTTGGCGTTGAGGAATAACTTCGACCCCAAGAAAATAGGATAGAGAGCCGAGATCCTTCAGCGAGAACCGAGCAGCAAGTTTTTGAACAAGATTGGCAATGGAGGAATCGGAGTTACCTGTGACGATTATGTCATCAACATAGACCAACAAGTAGAGGGTAGTTGAACCATGATGAAACACAAAAAGAGAGGTGTCGGAGACAGAGTTGGAGAAGCCGATCTGGAGGAGAAAGGTGCATAGTTCAGTGTACTAGGCCCTGGGTGCCTATTTGAGCCCATTCAAAGCCTTTGATTGGGAGAGTAACCTACAAAAACACATACAACGGATTTCGAATCCAATTTATGAGAAGTGTAAGGTCGTAACCAAGGAAAGCACATACAACCGAAGCTCCTAAGCTTAGAGTAGTCCGCACATTTTTGAAAAACCAAAGAGTAAAGAGACTGATTTTGTAACGTGGGGGATGGAAGTCGATTTATGAGGTAAACCGCAGTTAGTAACGCGTGTGGCCAAAAAACAGTCGGCATACCCGAGTGGCTTAATAATGCAAGTCCAGTTTCAACAATGTGGCGGTGTTTTCGTTCCGAAATTCCATTATGTTCAGGTGTATGCGGTGGAGAGGTGAAATGACTTATACCATTATCACTTCAGAATCCTTTTAAAGCCATAAATTCACCCCAATTATCCGAGTAAAAAAAATTGATTTTAGACTTGAAGAAATTTTCTACTAGAGATCGAAATTTAATAAATATAGATTGAACATCTGATTTCCGTTTTAGAGACATATCTAGTAAAATGATCCACAAAAATCACATAATATTTATTGTTGGGCCTCGATTTTTCGGCCCATTAGATCGGTCCAATAGCTACCTTCTAGAAGGTCCGGTCCGTTCAGTCTCCAGAAATCTCGGGACGACACCCTTGGGACAACACTCGAAGAGGCGACCGTCGGTTCAAGAGGCGACGTTTGACAAAAAACGTCATTGATTGCATATCATTCCAATAAATGTATAAATGATATGAATCATTATTGCCACAAAGAGAATCAAAGAAATCAATGACGGAAATCAAGGGAGCATTAACTCCCTAGAGAAAATCAAGAGATTTGTCTTCAACAACTTGGGCATCAAGGAAGGGAATATTCCTAGGATACTTTCTAGCTATATATATAGGTCTTGCCTTCTACTTGTAAGGGACCTCTTGCTAGTGCATTCACTAGCATTTGAAGCTTTCATTGTAATTCGAAGAACGATCTTTCTAAGCAAGGCAGAGTCCGATCGTTCTAAACATCCATTCGACATTAGTCACTCTCATTCGACCCACTGCAATCCTTTGTAGCTAAGCTTTATTATTACTGATTTCGTCTCATCATTTTGATTCTCTGATTTATTTGAAGTTATAATTTGATTCGTTCGACTAATAACACCACATCGAAGGCAATTTAGGTTTGATATATGTTTGCCCAAAACATTTATAACCATCATAGGATAAAACGGGAGATGTCCATACATCCAAAAAAATAATCTCTAGGAAATAATGAGAACGAAGAGAGGAATGTTGAAAAGGGAGCTTATGGCTCTTATTAGTTTGACAAGGAACACAATTTGAAAGCTGAAAATTAGGAGAATCCAATTTTAGGTGTTGCCGTAGGAGCTTGAAAACAGCAGTGGAGGGATGACCAAGCCTATGATGCCAAGACTCGGATTTGGAGAGTTGAACGGAGTGGACGGACGGCGACATCTGCGGCCAGAAGTAGACGCCGTCAATGCACGGCCCTTCAAGAATTGTGTTGCCGGTTTCGATGCTCTTCACAATAAAACACGTTGGTAAGAAAGTGATTGAACAATTCGATTGAGAAGCCAATTTAGAAACCGAGATCACATTCTTTTTCATGTTCGGAACACATAAAACATTGGAAAGATTAAAGCAATGTGCAGACGATCTAAGATTAAGGGAGCCGAGATGTGAGATGTGCAAACCTTCACCACTGCCCATAAAGAGTTCATCGGGTCCGTTGTACAGATAGTGTAGGGACAAATTTTGGAGGTCGTTGACGACGTGGTGAGATGCACCACTAAGGCAGTGGCAGGGGAGGCGGAGGAGGAGGCTGCAGACGACTTCAATTCAAGCTCTTTGACAATCAACTTCTCGTGAAGTTCAGCAAACAAAATGGTTGAATCACGAGCCTTGATAGTGTCGATGACAGGCTGATAGGAATCGTCGAGGCCCCGGAGAACATAGGAGACAAGATCATCGTCATCAACGGGCTTGCCGAGGGAGGCGAGAAGGTCCGCGGTATTGGAGATTGACTGCATATAGTCGGAGATAGAGAGGGAAGATTTGGTAAGGGTACGAAGTTTGTCTTTGAGTTGGTTGATATGGCCTTTTGAGGGATTGGCATAGGTCCGAGAGAGGATGTCCCATGCTTCCTTCGAGGTTTTGGCACGAGTGACCAGAGGCGCCACCGGGTTGGAGAGGGTACCGACGAGGGCGCCATAGAGGAGTTGGTCTTGACGCATCCACGAGGTGTACACCGGGTTCGGGGTCATCGTGGCGTCGGTTAGAGTGGTCTTTGGCGGAGCAGGGTGATCGCCATTAAGGAACTTGAATAGATCGTAGCCAATGAGTGTGGCTTGGATCTGGGTTTTCCAAGTGATGTAGTTGGAGGAAGTGAGTTTGATTGTGTTGTGGAGATGAACGATGATGAAGGGTCGAACACCATCGATGGGGTTTGCAATGGTGGTGGAGAACTCAGCCGCCATTGAAGAGGAGATTGGGGATTTGTGTTGGGTCGTGGGTTGTGTTTTTAGAAGAGATAATTTAAGATCAAAGCTGATACCATATAAGGAAAATAATAAATGGATATCTTTTCATTGAGCAGTAGCTACTAATTATATACAAGGAAGGAAAGTAACAACTGGGAGAGAATCAACTAACAACAACCTACGATCTCTCCATTATCTGCTAACTAATTCAAACACTAACAGAAGCACTAATTGCATTTATCTAAGTGGATATGCTAACACTAACAGACGTGCTTAATAAAAGGAAATACAATGAGAAACAGAACAATGTGATGCTTGAATTAGGGAGGAGTTATATCTTCAATATGGAGATGGATGTCGGGTTTGAAGTTCTTTTGCTTTTTCTTCTTCTTCTTTTTTTATAAAATTTAACGCCTCACTTATATGTTGTTAACCGGTATTCGGCAAAACAAACAAAAAATGATAGTTACCATATAAAAAGATTAAAATCTGAGGGAATTTTTCCCTCACAAAAAAGTTACAAACTCTAGGTTATAGACGAAATTTCCTAATAAATGAATTTGCTAAAAGATAAGGTCAGGCTTTAAAGATTGAAAGGTTTAGATTCAGATCTGTACAAAAATAAGGTTGGAACATATTATCTTGTGACGGCGCCACCTTAAGATATGTCAAGAAATTTAAGCATCACTACTCCCAGTCGGGTCTTCATCGTTTGTGGACCATTCTAACTTACACTTCAAAATTCTATACTGATTTTTCGACCAGTCTTACCTACACTACATTATCTTGAAACCAGCAAGAATAGGCATGTGAATGTGACTCTTATAGTCAAGACTTCTCCGCTACCTAGATTTTCTGAAGCTTCAGCAATTAAGCTCCAGCTACATTCATAGTGCATTATCAGCACCGGGAAAGAGGAGAATACAAGAGATCCAGTCCCGGAAAAGCTTATATTAAGTGCCATAAAACTGCATTAAGCTTGCCATTATACCTGAGGACAACTAGGGGCTACTTCTCACTCTCAAACGAGAAGATCATAATGATCCGAGCCGCTGTAGAGCAGCATTACTACTCTGTTTGGGCTTCCCTTTCCTGAACCCTTACAAAACTCAGCTCCATACTCTGCAATGGGAATGAACCCAGAAGCCGATACGCTATCCCTATGCTGCAGCATAGAGGAAAGTGATGGATATTGTTAGCAAAATCATCAGCATTATAACTTTGACAAAAATACAGGCATAAGATGAACTGTCAGCGCTAAAATTTCAAGGAAACCCAGCTCCCATTATCTTGGGGTAGTAAGGGAGCCAAACAACAAATTTAAACAACATATGAACAATCAACTGATAGATAAGTTATCTTCTATCAATTCAATAAATATAAAACTGAGGATTGGGAACAATGATCTATACAGCTAGCGAATGTCTTGGTGTTAGATAGTTTTGCCAAGCAGCCATACTGACCTCATGTCCTGGTATGTAAACAACTATTGGCTGATGGCAGAGCTTCGATAACACCTGACATGAGGCAAAAAAAACAAGGGTCATTGGTAGTTGCAGCATACTTCGATAAAAAGAGAAAAGTTCACTATTTGAAGTCTGAACCAAAAGCAGATCAGTGACAACTGACAACATTAAGATTATTATAGCTCTCATCAATAAGAGAGTACTTACAAGCAACTCTGATTCTCCTCCCCAAAAGTCTGATCGTCTAATACGTTGGCAGTAACTGGATTAAAAAAATCATTCAGGCCTATTTAATACTGACTCAGCCAAAAGGATTTTCACTAAAGATCCAACAACAGGAATCTACCGTTTCAATGACTCCTCCACAGTTATAGCAACAATTGCCTCTTGATACTTGTGATGCTCTTTCTCATCATCACATATAACCTCTTTTACAGCCATTCTCAACTCATCTGCATCATAAAACAGCATAACTCTCTCTACATAAATTATTAACAACCAACGTATCAAACCACAAACCTAACAGAAGTCATTACTAGTTATCATACTCGTGAAAAGAAAGGCCCATTCCATAATGGGTCATGTTCACAGTTGTCTGCATGCATTTATCGTGAAGTCATAAACATAGCAACTTACAATTTTAAGAATATGTTTCCCCACAGTTAGAATTATTTACATTTTACAGAAGTATTATCATTTTTAAAGTCGTCATTTGAGTCATAATGGTGGTCTTATGCACTTCTTAAGATCCTAGTTCAAAAGGTATACAGCCTATTAAATACAAAACTCATATGCAAACCATATAAAATAAAAGGCATAAAAAGATACCAGCATTCTGTGTCTCTTGTCTCGGAGAAAGACGGACACCCTTGTTCATAGCCATTCCTTTGACCTGAGTTCATCAATCAGAATATGTTATTAAGGGGGTCAGTGGAGATTGTCACATCTCTTTAATTGCATCATAAACATAGCTCATACAGCCATGCAACACCATAGAAGCATATTAGACATGCAGGCTGGTGATATTGAATTTTCCTTTTCCTTTCAACTATACACACATGCTATATAATATGTGTAAAAAATTTCATACTTGGATAATGTTCTTTTTTCACATCTGTTTGACCATATTACTTCCAAGTTTTTTTATAATACATATCAGTTACTGTCCCTTGTCTCTCGCCTTTAACTTCCATCAAATCACATAGAGAAGGATCATCCAATCAACACTACCTAGTCAAAGCATGAAACTATGCCCTGAAAAGTGAAAACATTTTGGACAGATCACTTCTTAAACTTCACATTCTTGACCTTTTCTCGTGAAGAAACACATTCTTCATAATTTAATCTTAACTATATTCACATTACCTATCTTTAAATTACAGTCAATACTCTTTTTCCATCATTATCTCTTCTTTAATGAGTTTCATCAACATGGGAGAGGTCTTCAGGCTTACTCGCTGAATCTTGCATACTTGCTGATTTTATCCTGCTGAATTCTTTGAACTAATAAGAAATTAAGTATGTATTTCGTAATTTGATATCTGAAATACATTGTAAAACTTCAATTACAATTTCATAACTTAAAATGGAAACCAGACGGTGAGGAAAAACTTAAACTTCCATCAGTTTATACCACAAATATAATGTTAATCTGATTAACAGAAATGCTAAGAACAAACTCAAAAGACAAAAATAAAGGTGAGGGAGGGAGGGAGAGAGATACTAGCGCACGAAACATGCAACGGCCATCACCAGTGACCTTCTGAACCGAAAACCGCTCAATCTTTTTCATGGCAGGACTATATCCACTGTAAAATGCAAAAAACAAGGAAAAAAAGGCGTCAACAACGAAGAGAAATGCTCTTGCATATTATAACATCGGAAGGAACAGAATTCCAAACAGAGTACAGATTAACAAACAATGCAAGCAAATTAAGAGCTTGTCAGTTAGGGCAAACGTAAAGCCTTACGCAGGCGGCGCGATTCGTGCAAAGAATCGACTGGTGGTGGTGCCTTGGAAGAACGTCGATGGTCCTGCGAATGCATTGGAACAGGAAATCGAGCGAACGGGGGAGGATACCAGCACGAATTTAGCAGTTCCATTCCTCAGCTGCTCGAAAATGTTCTCTGAATAGAAAATTCGCGAATGTGAAGAAATTGTTTCGTAGAAGAAGATAAAAGTAACTGAAATTGTAGCAGGAAAGGCAGAGGGGGGATACCGTTTGCACGCTCGGACGTCGCCATTAAAGTAGTTCAACGCAGGAACAGGGTGGGAATGGAGAGACCGAGAGAGCAAAATATTCGCCGGTAAAACAGAAGTGGTAACACCAGGAAGACACGTACGGAATCCTCTTGAGAGTTGATAGAGTGCAGCGTAGACGCAGCTAGCTACGGATGAAATTGTCCACGGTGGCGGGTGGCTGAAGCCGCTGAACCACTCAACCGTACTAAACGGACGAAAATCGAAGTAATAGGGTGAGAGTTTGGTGCGGTTGGTGTTGGAAATATTCCCTCTAAGCCGAGTCTATATACTCATTACTTTTCGGCGCTTGTCTTTCAGCGCATATGTTCGCGTGTTAAGTATAAATTATGTGGTCATGCTCTACACGTAACTTGTAGAGCTGATTTACACGTTATGTATATTATTTTTGATATATTATAATATTGTGTATGAATATTGTGTCATATTATTATTTATTTTTAGTATTTATTTGTGTTTTAATATTGTATATGAATCATATTATTGTTTCTAAATAGGCATTAGGGGAGATTTACCCCCATTGTGTTGCCCAACTTTTATCTAATCTTTATAAAAAAATAATACAAAATAATCAACGTAGAAGACAAAATAAATTGTTCATTACGCTAGTTGACTACAACCACATTGAACACACAATACAGGAAATAATACAAGTTGATCATAAACTTAGAAAAAATAAGAGAACATATATGGTTCGTTGTTTTAGCGTTTGAAGAAATTAGGATAGTCTTTGGTAAACGTTCGCTTCATATGATATCTCTGCTTTGCTAAATTTGCTTGCTCCTTACAAAGGTTGATAGTACATGAACAACATTACACAAAATATACGACATTAATCACCTACGATGTATATCATTTAGTAGTTTGAGGTTATACCTATGAATTTTATCAAAATCTTTAAGAAGATCTTGATTTTGCTTTACAAGATCTTGATTCTCCTTAACAAGATCTTGTTTTTCCTGCCATTGTTGTCGAATAACCGCGTGTGCCATGTCCTCGTACATTGGATCAATCCACTCCCTGAAACGACACCCCAGTTCTGGGCATCCCCAATACCTCCTTCCGTAGTTCCACTACAAATCCCAAGTTCGGACAACAGCTTTTAAATTACAATAGCATAGCATATCTGCGTTTGTTGATGGTTTGGATGAAGATGCCATTATTTGTTGTAGTGTTTGGTTTCCTACAAATATCATGAATCCATTAATATAAAAAATTAGGGTTAATAAATCGATAGAAATTGGAAGAAGATGCTTACCCAAAAATGTATCTTCAAGCATCGCTTGTGTTGGAATTGTTGTAGTGAACAAACAACCCTAATGCTTCTTATATAGTGAAAAGGCAATGTGTTTGACAGCTAATAAACAGCCTCAAAAAAAAGAAATCTGATTGATAGCTAATAACCAACTGTAGTATATAGCTGTATACAACTGTAGTCATGAGTCTTTTATACTAAACCCTAAACCCTAACCCTAAACCCTAAACCTTAAACCATAAATACTAAATCCTAAATTCTAAAACCCTAAATAGTAAACTCCGACCCTAAACCCTAAACTTTAAACCCTAAATCATAAATACTAAATACTAAACCCTAAATTCTAAAATCCAAAATAGTAAACTCCGACCCATAACCCTAACCCTAACCCTAACCCTAAACCCTAAAGAGGAAAAGAAGTCACACGTACCGTGTGACAATACACCACACGTAACGTGTGGAAGAAGCCCAAACGTAACGTGTGGAAGAAGCCCACACGTAACGTGTGGTTTCGTCTGTTGTAAAACGAATTGAATTACCCGACTTGTCCCCACCTAACTGAATTAATGGACCCATCTTCTTCATCTTCATCGGCTAACCACAATTTCGAGCTTAATACTTCATTTCAAACACTAAAAAAATTGTGTTTTACACTCTCATTTTTTGTAAAAAAAAATTGGACAACATGAACAACAATGTCGAAGAGGATCCACATCCGAATGAGGTAATTTTCGTTATTTAAAGTTAAAGTTCTCATTTTTTTGTTTTGGACATGTTCAAAGTTTTGAGCTTTAGTTGTTTAGGGTTTAGAAAACAATTTTGCTTTCCATCCCTACACACACAGCCTCAGTTTAGTATACCACCAGAAGAGGATGTTTTCGTCTCTGCTGATTATTCAAAGTTCTTCACAACTGATCAAATCTGGGAGTCCAGAGAAGAAGCATTTATGTGGGTGCGGGAGACTGCTAGGTGTCACACCTTCTGCATCAAAAAGTGGAGGAATAAACCTTCCACGTATACAACCCTTGGGGGGACTTGGTTACCGTGCGACAGGCATGGACAAAACGTGCCTAAACAAGCTGACCAAGTGAGAGACATCACAAGGTCGAAGAAGTGTGGGTGTCCCTTCATATTGAGGCTGAAAGAAGGGCCGAAGGGATCATGGAAGATCAGTGTACAACATGGAACTCATAATCATGTGATAAAAGAGAATTTGTATGGTCATGCATTAGCTGGGCGACCAAACGCTGAAGAGAAGGAGATTATTAGGGTGATGACAGTCAATCATTGCAAGCCTCAAAAGATTCATACTACAATCACGTCGTCCCCAGGAAACGTGACCAAGATGAAGCAAGTGTACAACATCATGCATGAGATACGAAAGAAGGGCATGGAAGGAAGAATAGTTGTGCAACAGTTCTTCTATGAGTGCAATGAGAAGGGATACTTCGTGGAGCATAGATTCAATAAGGAGACCAACAAGATAACATATATCTTCTTCGCAAGCCCGGACCAGTTGTCGTTGCTGAAGGCATTTCCGTACATTGTGTTGCTGGACTCTACATACGCAACTAACTGGTTAGTAACACACATATCTATTATATTCTTCACTTGTTCATGTGATCATTAACATGCCATAACATATCATTATGTGTGCAGTTATAATTTGCCCTTCCTTGAAATTGTCGGCATCACATCTGTTTGGAAAAACTACAATATTGTCGGGGCATTTTTGGAGCATGAGGACGAAGAGAGTTACAAGTGGGCCATAGAACAACTTTAAAAAATGTTTGTCAAGGTGCAACGAGCACCCACATGTTTGGTCACTGATCGGGAGAAGGCGTTGATGAACGCCTTAGAGAAGCAGTTTCCAGAAGCAAAATTCCTTCTATGTAGGCGGCATGTGAGAAAGAATATTGAAGACTTTGGGAAGAAGGCCATGGACAAGTTTAGGGGCACAACGTTTTCCAACGACTGCATGGAACTCATCAAGGAAACGACCATACAAGGGTATGAAGCAACACTAAAAAAGATTCAGTATGATTGGAGGAAATCTCCAAAATGTCTCCAGTACGTAAAAAAAACTGGCTTGACCCGTACAAGGAAAGAATCGTCTCCGTATGGACAGATATAGTGTTCACTCTCGGAACTACCACAACTAACAGGTTTGTGCATTATGTTTTTAAATTTAACTGGTTATTTGAACTTAGACTTTTACAGCAAAATACTGATTTCAGATTCTTGATTGTAATACATGATAGAAGGGGCTCATTCCAGTCTTAAAAGCTTCTTCACTAGCAATGATGGCAACCTTTGCACTGTATTCGATCAATATGATGCACGGTTCCGCACTCATATTGGTGAGATAAGGGGGGCATTGAATGAGAGCATAGAAAAGAGATTTACACTGATAACAAACGCACATATTTTCTGCAAGCTGCACTACAAGGTCTCTGCGATTGCACTAGCTCGGTTGATTGAGGAATACAAGAAAGGCGAAGCTCCATTGTGGAACACTATATGCAGATGCCAGATGAGGGTCAGAGATGGCTTGCCTTGCGTGCATGACATGGCGCGGAATGTGATGAACCAGGAACCAATTGAACCTAGCTCATTGCATCCGTTCTGGAGGCAATTGACCTTGTCAAAAGTGCGGACATAAGAAGAAGAAGAAGTCAGAGAACGTAGAGTGAATAGGTCATTGCTTGAAGAATTTGCTATAAGCGTCTTCCCCACATTGCCAGTGCATGATCAACACAGAGCTGTCTTTGCACTAACAAGTATAGCACATCCAGAGCGGACTACTCTGCAAGAGCCAGCTAAAGTTAGGCATAAGGGTCGGCCTCAAGGAGCTCTAAACATTCCCACCAAAAGACAACTGTCAGCATGGGAGTACACTGACCAACAGATGGAGGGAACACCTCCGAAGAAGCAAAAAGGAAGACCACCAAAGGAAGCTTCAACTATGCCTTCGGGTCACACATCATTGATCAAGAACCCTAAATGATATATTCTCTAGTTTCCCAAGTGTATGAAACCACACGTGGGAGGATGGTGGGAAATAGTGGGTGATGGAAACTACGGGTATAGAGCAATTGCGCATGGTCTGGGTTTAGGGCAGGAGCGGTGGGCTTTTGTTCGACGTACCATGATCGCTACGTTGAAACAAGAGTGTGAGCTATTTGCGCCAATTTGGATGTCTACGATGACACTTGAGGTAATGGAGGCGAAGCTTGCATGGTTTCCTTCTCCCAACAGGCCTGCCCCATGTGAGACGTGGTTGGACCTCCTAGATATGGGATGTTTGGTGGCAACTATATTCAACTGTGTGTTCGTCTCCGTCGGTGCTGGTGTGGGAACGACATACATGCCTATGAGGGCGAAGCCAAACCAAGCTGTTGGCGAGAAGCTGAAGACGATATGCATTTGCCATGTCGAGAAAGAGCAACATTTCATTGCGGTACGTTAATACGATCAAATAAGTTGAAACTATCTTATGTTAAAACATATGTATAATGCATTGACTTTGATGTAGATTGGCCTTGCCGAAACCTCGCCCTTGCCGCATCTTTACGGGCCGTGGGTGAGAAATCATGACCCGTGTGCGGGTGATTTGGTAGATCAAATCTATGATCGATTGATGGAGTACCAAGAAGCCGCCCCAAAGAAGCAAAGAGGAAAGAAGAAAGTTGAAACAATCGATTTATGTAATGACTGATATGTATGAATTATGATACAATGAATTTGATGTTCGTTGTATTTATAAGCTGTTGGTGAAATACACATGTTTCCCTCATCCCTCAGTAGATCATACAGATAGGTTCAATTTTTCTTATTTTTCACAAGTTTCAATTTTACAGAAGGAACAGAACAGAGGCCAGATTTGGCCACTGTAAGGCCGCACGGTTTGAGGCACGGTTTTTCACAAACCGTGCGGTGTCCCAGAACTCGATTTCTGGCTCTCTGGAGGAAGGCACGGTTTGTCACAAATCGTGCGGTGTCCCAGAACTCGATTTCTAGCTCTCTGGAGGAAGGCACAGTTTGGGGCACGGTTTGTCACAAACCATGCGGTGTCCCAGAACTCGATTTCTGGCTCTCTGGAGGAAGGCACGGTTTGGGGCACAGTTTGTCACAAACCGTGCGGTGTCCCAGAACTCGATTTCTTAATCCAAAAAAGTGAAGACATCTTAATCCAAAAAAGTCATAACAAACAATCAAATAGAAGTCATAAAATTCATTATTGCCCTAATGCAAAGTTCAATGGTTTGGAAGGAAGGGATACATTTGCTCTAATGATTGCCGTAACGCCTCAGCTACGTCTTCACATTGCTGATCTTCATGTTGGTGATCGCGATATGGATTCAAATGTTCATAGCAACCCTCGATGCACTGCACACAAGATAAGTGAATACGATTAATAAATAGTTTGTACACGAAATTAAACAAGATATAATTATTCAATTTCTTACATGCTGCTGAGCGTGATCACCCTCTGGAGGGATGATGAATGGATGTGTATGCTAGAGGTACCACTGCATGTAATCACCGCTACACTAGTGGGGTTGAACGACTGGAGGGCCTATAGCTTGTAGGCTAATGGAATGTTGATTGCGGGCATCCCATGCAAATTGGGCTCTATCGTATTCCACCGTATAGTTGCTAATCTTCGTGCCCCTCCATGCCCTAATTGGCACAATCGGCGATCTTGGACACTGTTGTGCACACCCAAACTGCCTAGCTGCTCGATCCGGCATGTAAGGCTCGGTGACCCATAAACAGGGTATGACTCCATCGAATCGCGATGAAGCAAACATCCCGTCGTTGAAGTCAATCGGGCCGTATGGCATCCACTCAACCTAAACATAATTGAATTTAAAACAACTAATCATGCCTATAATTTCATATTTTAACATACTAGATAAGGACCGTATATGCACTTACACTCTCAGCATGCATCCCATCCAGCTCATCCCTATAATTTCTACTCCGGTTGGGTGCCTGTGACATGTCCCATCGACAGGCGTATGGGATCGGTTGTTAGGGGTCCCAGTATACACTCGGTGCAGGTCTAAACATGGGGAAGTATTGATATATCCATGTCTACAAAACAATTACATGTAAGTCAATTCCCTAAATAACAAATATACATCTATAACAAAACTACATATTTTTTATACAAGAAAATTTATACCTGGATCAGAGTGAAACATGTGGACATGACCCGCGCCTCTTTCCTTGTGCACTCGCCCAAGCTGTGGTACACGTGGGCAAGAACACCAGTACCCCAGGCATAGTTCTTGGTTGACGAGGGATCAGCCACGAACGGAGTGTAATAAACGGGCAATTTATGCTGAGACTTGTCAGGAAAGAGACAAGACCCCACTAAGTATAGCAAGAACCCAGCCGCATGCGTCTCGTCAGTCAAATCCTGGCAATGAGCCTTAAAATCTCTCGCATGCATGGTACCGACAACGACATCACCACCCTGCAGCTCAAAAAACTCCTGCGCCTGCTCCACCAACGCCTTCTTCAAATCATTGGGGCCCAGCTGCTCGTGCCATTTCTGTGGGGGACCCATGTCTTGCTCTTGTATGTTCAGCGCAAGGATCATCCACACATCATGGACAGTTATAGTCATCTCTCCCCATGGCATGTGGAATGAGTTGGTCTCTGGTTGCCAACGCTCGACGAAGGCACCAATCAGTGTCTCATCCACATGCTTGTGCATGATGTCCGATAGATGACATAGCCCGGACGCAGATGTCATGTTACCCCACTCGACATTCGGTGTGATACGCCATGAGCGTAACTGCTTGCCTCGCTGATGGAACCTCAACGGTGGCACCGGCTGTATATGAACATATTTAAGCAATCCATTGGACTTATTGTAATAAGATTAAGAATTTCAAGAAATAAAGTTTCATGCAACTTACAATGCGCTGGTACAGGAGGTACGCCACGTGGTTGACATAACTCTTGAGGAGATCAGGGCTCTCCGGACCTCTAGGAAAGCTCACCAGCAATTCAGGGTCATATCTCACCTTCTTCTTTGATTGGGGCGGTTTTGCCCGCGAAGAAGAGGCTTCCTGAGGATCCTCGTCCACATCCGGAGCGTCATCTCTTGGCATCCAGGCATCTACACAACATAGATCTACCATCAAAAACATCTACACAACATAGATCTAACAAAAAAACTTCAAAATTAACAAAAAATAACCAAACAACAATTTCTACTAACTAACCTTTCAAAGATCTTGATTCAACGTAACGTGCGGAGTTCGTTGCTTCGTAACGAGGAGATCCATGAGACGCGTTATGCGGGAAGGGAAGAAGGGAGCTCGGGCTGCGTTTTAGGGTAATTGCTTCGAATGGGAGAAATCTGGCTTTTAAAGCCAGATTCACTCCACACGTTACGTGTGGAGCTGTCTCACACGTAACGTGTGGAGCTTGAAAGGGTCTGCTTCCGCGCATAACGTGGGAAACCTATTCCCACGTTACGTGCGAGCCAATGCACTGAAAGGCAAAATTGCCTATGCGCCGAATAGTAAGGGCCTCTAAATATTCTTAGGTTTCGTTCGGTATGTCTGATATGGAGACTTATCAGGGCTTATTTTCCTAGATCAGCCATGGAGGCTTAAGCGGAGCTTTGAGACCAGTTCGATATGCAAGCGTCTTAAGGAGGCTTATAGAGGCTTATTTCGACTGAAAAATGGGCAAAATTTTCAGACTCGTGTTGAAGCTTATGGACTTATTTGAGGTGACGTATCCTGGATCTGGGCATTTTTACCCCGATAGTTCTTCTTCCTCCACGAGCAAGCACTGACGAGCTTCTTCTTCCTCCTCGAGCAAACGAGATATGGGCGGCATCGTCTTCCTCCTCGAGCAGCTCGCAGGTAGTGAATCCTTCTCCCTGAAATCCTTCTTCCTTAAATTCTTCTTCTTCCTCTTGGAATGATCTCTTTCTTCCTCCCATCTTTTCGCAAGCTTTTGCTAGTTGTGAATCGACTTCCTTTCGAAGCTAGGGTTTGTTTGTTTCTCCACCATCTCCTCTTTGCTAATTGTGTTTTGGATGCGAATCTAAGCCTTCTAAGGTTTGCTAAACATATCCCTCAATAGTCCCTTCCCAATTCCGCCAAGAACCATAAACCTAGAAATCTCCTTCCGAGGTCAGTGTCAGGTGCCACTCCTGCGAGATCAACATACCAGGTCTAGTAATTTTTTTATTTTCAGCTGTATATTTTGTGATTTCAGATTGATATCGACATTGAAGCCGAAATGTTTGTTTGTCACTTTTCCCTGTATCTGCTATCTACTGAGGCTATTTGGATGATTGTTGCGTACATGGTGGAATTTGTCTGTGCATTAAGTTTTCAGCTAAAACTATTGAGCTCGTTGTGAAATGGGAAAAACTTGTCGAGTGTTTCAATTTAATAGTGAATTTCTGTTGTTGTTCTTTGTGTACTCGTTCCTTTAGGCACCTCTATGCTAGGCATCAACCCACTCTCAAGTAACGGATTGATAGTTGGGATAACTATATCTTGTTTTAGGTGATTTTACATGGGACTGTCAATATGCAGTTGCCCAATTAGTGGTTGTGGGATATGGTGGATGAATTTGTCTACCAATTCTAGAGTTTTTGTCAGTATAGAGATAAGATGAAGAGCAAGACTGAGCAGGATATTCCTCTTCTTCTTCTTCAGTATGACCAGGTTTGATCTCTTTGTTATTGATTCATGTATTTTTCAATTTCTATCTCGCTTTAGATTTGTTCAATTTGGCATCATAATGGAAATTATTTCCGTCCCTTCTATGGTTGTGTGGAAAGGCTATCATTGTGGATGCCCTGTTCAGTTTTGGAGATAAGTTGTCTCCCATATGTTTCAAAGAAGCTATTTGTTTCATGTTTGCTCTAAGGCTAAGGCTAAATGGTTATACAAATTTGAGGTGTTTAGGTCAGAATGTTACCTTTGATCTAGCTAAATATATTGTTTTTAGGTTTTGTTGAAGTATACCTTCTTATTACTTGTTGTTAACATATATATGCTACCTTCTTATTACTTGTTTTTAGGGTAAATATAGGTTTGAAACATTGTGACTACATTCTGGTTAAATGCATTGTTTGTTAAACTCTTGTGTTTGGTTAGTCAGTTAATATAATCTTTTGATTCTTTTCCATATCTATTGCAGGCTTGGAATGTTTTTGGTATGCTCAACTTCTTGCAAGCACTTGTAGACAAATTCATGATCATTGAGATTCTATAGAGGGAAAAAGAGGGTCTTGAGTAGTTCATTGCCACTGATGGTTATGATTACAATGGTGGAAGCAATGTTGTGAAGGTCTTAGGATATTTCAGCATGATTGGTTTATTGCGAGTTTATTGCCTTCTGGGAGATTACCACACTGGGTTAAAGTGCTTACAACCTATTGACATTAGTCGACAATGTGTATACACTGCATTTTGGTGAATTCAATCTGTTTTGAGATGTTTTGCAATTTGCTAGACTCTTCAAAGTTAAAAGTAAAATACACATTTGCTTTTACTTATTTATGTTTCCCTACTCAGCAAGCAAAATTTTGATGATTATATACACATCCTCATTTGTAATAATGTCCCTTTTTTTAATTTATGGCCACCTAATTTTATGATGATGGAATGACAACCAATGGCAATCTTATCTATTTTTCCAAGGGCATGATAAAGCACACTTAAGAATAGGATACAACTGTTGGTCCCCATTTAAGAATTAATTGTTTTTTAGTATCTGATTAGCCAAAGACCTTGTTTTGACTTGAAATGGTTATGTATCCAAGTTTTTTTGGTTAAGAATGAAGAACAGAAAGTGGCTAGAATTGTCTATGTGAAGTTTACACATCAATACATGATACCCTTCAAAATATTAAAATAAGGGTAATTTTGTAATTTTCATATAAAATTAAGTCTGGATAAGTCATTGATACCGAACAGACATTTAAGGCTTCAACCCTTAGATTCAGCTTCAGCCTTAGCCCAGTTCAGCCCCCAGCTTAAATTCTTTCATTTAAGTTCAGCCCAATTCAGCCTCTACTTCAGCTTCAGCTCCAATAAACCCCAGTCATATCGAACAGACCCTTAAATTGGCCTAGTCTTAGTCCAAACCGAAAGTTAAAAAATTAAGACAATTCTAGAAGTAAGGAGAAGATAAGCTTAGGGATTTCTAGATTAGTGAATAAGGATCAAAAGCTAAATATCTACTTAGAAATGTATGAATTTTGAGTCTTAAGTCAACTTTCACTACTCTATAGGAGTAATGGTTGACAATTTGTAACCAAGCAAATCAAGGAAACAATTCAAGAATTAAGTGAGGTGAGTCATTTAGTTCACACAAAATTAATTAGTCTTGTTAAGTCTCTTTCCTAACATACAAATATTAGCTTGCAATTCTAGTTCTCCTATTTCTCATCTTAATCACATGAAAGAGGGAAAAAGTCTAGTTTTCCCAACCAGTGGTATTAGAGAAAGGTTCGATTGTGATCCTCGATAGCTCGTGCGGTTCAAGATGGAAGGTAATGTCACTTACGACAGTGACATGTTCAAGCTTACGGCGGACAACTACTCGTACTGGAAGCCAATGAGTGAAGATCACTTGTACTGCAAGGATTTGGAAGAGTCCATTATCACCAAGGACAAGCCCGAAGGAAAGAGCGTTAAGGAATGAGAGCTCTTAAATGGAAGACGGTCGCCATGATCCGTAAGTACATCGACAAAACTCTCTTTGATCATGTCTCTACTTATACAAATGCTTTTGAATTATAAACAAAATTCGAGTCCATGATTCAAAAGAAAACACCTCGTAACAAAGCCCTCCTTGTTCTACGATTGGTGAAATTGGAATATAAGGATGGCCAGAGCATGATAGAGCACTTGAACAATTTCAAGGGCTCGTAAATCAGCTAACTAAGGTCGACATGAAGGTCGAAGATGAGATGCAAGCCCTTTTAATCCTTAGCTCCCTGCCGGAGAGTTGGGACACATTGGTCGTCACTCTCACCAACTCGGCACCAAAGGGGAAGCTTACCATGGATACTATCAGTGATAGCCTTCTAAACGAAGAAGCTAGGAGGAAGGAACGAGACATGAATACCCACTCGAAGGCAAACATCGTTAATAACCGGGGTAGAGACGAGACACATGGGCGCACTAAAAGTCGAGGTTGAGATCAATCTCGAGGAAGATCCAAGTCACGCTCTACAATTACCTGCTACTACTGTGGCAAGGCGGGCCACAAGAAATCAGACTGTCGGTTGTTGAAGAAAGATCAAAAGGCATGTAACGTCAAGTCGGACTAGTTTAACCCGGGGAAAAGGCAAGATCAGAAGACCACCACTGTCATGGTAGACGAAGGGGATGACTTATATCTCGTCGGAGAAGGTAATATTCTAAACATTGCCTTTGACGATAGCTCATAGATCGTCGACTCTAGTGCTTCCTTTCACGTCACCGCTCATGAAAGCTTCTTCACATCCTACCAAAGTGGCGACTTTGATAAAGTCCAAATGAGAAATCAAGGTAGAAGCAGGATTTTCGGAAAGGGAGATGTCATCCTTACTTCAAACACAAGATGCAAGCTTGTTCTCAAGGATTTAAGGCATGTTTCCGACATACGCTTTAATCTCATATCAATTTTATAGCTCGATGATGTTGGTTTGGTGAATCACTTTGGTGACGGCAAGTGGAATCCCACCAGAAGAAGCTTGGTCATGGCTCGAGGAAGGAAAGAGGGATCATTGTACATGATGCATGCTAAGCTTTACAAATGGGAGGTGAATCTCGCGAGCACTGACATGGAGATATGGCACCGAAGGCAGACATATGAGCAAGAAGGGTCTTTATATCCTCGCTCGAAAGCAATTCCTCCCTGATATAAAAGGTATATCCCTCGAACCATGTTCGGATTGCTTAGTTGGTAAACAACATAGAGTTGATTTCCAAAGATCTTCTTTTCCTTACAAGGAGAAAACACATTCTTGATCTCGTGCACACCAATGTGTGTTCCATGTCCGAGAGACCCATTGGTGGCACATCATATTTCATCACCTTCATTGATGACCAGTCAAGGAAGGTTTGAGTGCACTTGTTAAAATCCAAAGATCAAGTTCTTGATGCTTTCAAGGAGTTTGTAGCCTAAGTAGAACGAGAGATGGGCCAGACACTCAAGTGTGTTTGATCCGACAACAGTGGTGAGTACCGAGGTCCTTTCAAGGCAATCTACAAATCTCGTGGGATCAGGTTGTAGAAGACACCACTTAAGACACCACTGCTTAATGAGCTAGCAGAGAGGATGAACAAAACAATCAAAGAAAGGGTTCGGTGCATGCTACCTCATGCCAAATAACCAAAGTCATTTTGGGGAGAAGTCATGATGATCGTGATCGACATCATCAATCTCACACCGTTAGTTCCTTTGAATGGAGATGTCCTAGAAGTGGTCTGGTTAGGAAAGAAGGTCTCCTACAACCATTTGAAGGTGTTCGGGTGTAGGGCGTTCGTCCACATTCCCAAGGACAAATGGGTCGAGTTAGATTCCAAGACAAAGGGGTGCATCTATCTTGGTTCACCCAGAGATGAGTTTGGTTATCGTCTTTGGGATCCGATCAACATAATGGTTGTCAAAAGCAGAGACGTTGTGTTCTTCAAGGACTAGACAATTGAAGACATCCAGAGATCGGAGAAGCCAAAGTCAAGAGCTAGTAGGAGCAGAGAATCTCGTCCTTCTCAGGAACGATGTGACAACTCAAAAGAAGCGATCGAGACCGATGATGCTGACATTGAAGACGGTGCCCCTACTCAAGAACAGAATGATCAAGAAATGGACGAAGAGGAGAAACTAGAGCCAGAAGAAGAGTCTAGCATCCAGCCAAAGCCTGAACCAAGACGGTCCTCTAGAGATAAGAGACCGTCTACACGATATAGTCGAGACGAATACGTGACCCTCACAGATGAGAGGGAGCCTTATAGCTATAAAGAGGCCATGGTCGACACTCACAAGGACGAGTGGATAAAAGCTATGCAAGATGAGATGCAATCCTAGCATGAGAACCACTCCTACAAGCTAGTGGAGCTACCGAAAGGCAAGAGAGCCTTGAAGAACAAATGGGTGTATCGGATATAGTCTGAGCTTGATACAAGGCCAATCTAGTCGTGAAAGGATTCAACCAGAAGAAAGGCGTCGACTTGAAGATATATTATCTCCAGTGGTGAAGATATCCTCCATCCGAGTTGTTCTTGGTCTAGCAACTACTCTGGATTAGGAGATCGAACAACTCGATGTCAAGATGGCATATCCTCCATTGTGACCTAGAGGAGGAGATCTACATGGAGTAACCTAAAGGATTCAAGGTCCTGGGCAAGTAGAATCTGGTATGCCAACTAAAGAAGAGTCTCTATGGCCTTAAGCAAGCTCCAAGACAGTGGTACAAGAAGTTTGACTCTTTCATGGCGGATCATGACTTCAAGAAAACCATGAATGACCATTGTGTCTTCATTAAGAGGTATGCTAGCAGTGACTTCCTCATACTTCTACTTTATGTCGATGACATGTTGATTGTAGGTCATGATTGGAACAAGATAGCCGCTCTAAAGAAAGAATTGAGCAAGTGCTTTGCCATGAAAGACTTGGGACCAGTAAGACAAATTCTTGGGATGAAGATCACTCTTGATAGGTCAAAGAAGTTGTTATGGATTTCCCAAGACCAATACATTGAGAAGGTGTTGGAGAGATTCAACATGCACAAAGTGAAGCAGGTGAACACTCCACTTGCTGGACATTTCAAGCTAAGTTCAAAAGCAGAGTCCAACAAGTGAGAAGGAGAAGCATGAAATGAAGACTACCCCATATGCGTCAGCAGTAGGCAGTCTTATGTAAGCCATGGTGTGTACCAGGCCTGATATCGCTTATGCAGTTGGAGTTGTGAGTCGCTTCCTAGTCTATCCAGGAGGGAGCATTGGGCAATAGTCAAGTGGATCATTCGGTATCTACGAGGTACGTCAAAGAGGTGCTTATGTTTTAGAAATGGAAAGCTTGAGTTGAAGGGCTATACAGATGCAGATTGGGCTAGTGACAACGATTCCATGAAATCGGCGTCTGGCAATGTAACGACCTTTGCAACGGGAGTTGTTTTCTGGCAATCAAAGCTACAAAAGAGTGTTGCCTTGTGCACCACTGAAGCAGAGTACATCACAGCTACTGAAGCTTGTAAGGAGATGTTGTGGATGAAGAACTTTTTGCATGAGTTGGGAATAAAACAAGATAAGTACGTCTTGTTATGTGATAATCATAGCGCTATTTATCTAGCAAAGAATTCAACCTTGCACTCTCGCTCGAAGCACATCGATATACGACACCGTTGGATACAAGAGGTTTTTGAAGAGAAACTCCTATGTCTCGACAAGGTGCACACGGACGAGAACTGGTCATACATTATGACCAAGGTACTACCAACCAAAAAGTTCGAAGAATGTTGTCAAGGCACTGGCGTCGTGACACACCCGGGCTAAGTTGGGAAGGGGGAGATTTGTTGGATATATTCCATCCTAATCCCAAACTCGATGTGCTTAAATGGGCCTAGTCTTAGTCCAAATTAAAAATCCAAGAATTAAGACAATTCTAGAAGTAAGGAGAGTATAAGCTCAAGTATCATTCTAGATTAGTGGATAAGGATCAAAAGCTAAATATCTACTTAGAAATGTGAATCTTGAGCCTTAAGCCAACTTCCACTACTATAAATAGGAGTAATGATTGGCAATTTGTAACCAAGCAAAGCAAGGAAGCAATTCAAGAGTTAAGTGAGGTGAGTCCTTTAGTTTCTTTGCCCACAAAATTGATTAGTCTTGTTCTAGGCTCTTTCCTAGCATACAAATATTAGCTTGCAGTTCTAGTTGTCATATTTCACATCTTAATCACACGAAAGAGGGAAAAAGTCTAGTTTTCCCAAGAGTTGGTAGTTGGTACATCTAAACCAACACTCAAATCAAATTCCCTTAATTACTAAGTATATTCTATATGATCAATTTATTTGTGTTTATTTCTGTAATAATCCTAAAGTTTATAAGTTTTATAAGTAAATATTTCCCTTTTGTAATAAATAAAATTTTAGGATTATTTTATTTTTACAGAAATAAAAAGTGAAACAAAATAATTTAAGGTCAAATTGTTATGATATTTAATATACATATATATATTAGAGAAATATAAAAGTGGGTACAAATATATATAATTTTATAATTACATTTGTCTATTATATAATTTGGTAAACTTAAAATGAGCGAAATAATGAAGTTTCAAAAGTCTTTTAGTTAAATGGTAAATAATTGAGGATAGAAATGTGTAATTTGTAAAGCTTGGGCTATAACCGAAATTAAACATAAAAATAAAATGAAACTCGTAGAATAGAGTAAAAAGGAGGGTTGGAAATGTAATTTTATGGAAATTGAATTGTACCAGCTTGGAAAATTCCCAATTCTTCCTTGTTCGTTGTATTTTAGCCTTTCTAGAAACAAATCCAAAATTCGATTTGTTCACAATCAACTAGTTCGTTCCGTTCAATCTGAGTTTTTATCCATGTAGTTATGTAGTAAGATCTCCAAGTTACCAAGTTAATTTATCCCCATTATATTCCAGATTTTATTAAAAATTTCAGTTAAGCGTTGTTTGACGCACATGGTCGAATTCGAAGATTCGATCCGATTCGAATCAGTTTTTGGGTACCGATTGATCCGCGGAATCAACAGATCACGATCAAGCTTCGTTCTTCATCATCCCTTATAAATAGGGTTCGATCTTGTTGGGCCCGAAGTGCATTGCCCAACCGATTGGGCCATTTCATCCAAGGGGGAGAGCCGAGAAACCATGAAGAGCAACGTCGGACAAGTCATCAATGCTCAGACCCGACCGATCCCGGAAATTTCGCCCATATCTTAAATGGCTCGATCCTTCAACGGACGATGGTTGATTAGAACGCGATTTAGGAGCCTCAGTTAATACAAGATCCCAGAGATTACGCTCGGCAATCAATGGAGAGATCTCCCAAGAAAACGATAATGGTTAAAAGAGAAAATCCCATAAATAGGGAATAAAAGAGCTAATGAACACACACGAATACTAACTCTTGACTACTCTGAAAAAGCTTGAAGCACTCACCTGGCCCGTCTAGCTCTTTTGTCAACAACACCCGGTCACCAAGGATTAGAGGCCAGCTTAGTCGGTCGAACAAGATCCGACTCTTGTATTCTCAGGATAAGCCATATGTTATTGTGTTTTAATCATAATACAATCAATATATTATCATATATTATTACTCTTATTTCATACGTGGTTGATTGTTTATTTGGTTTGGATTTATTATATAGTATCCGATCGACTCGTTACCCCGTCTAAGGCGATTTAGGTTGATTGATCTTTTCGCTCCAAAACAATTTGGCGCCCACCGTGGGGCAACTTGTTGATCACCATCTCAAAAATCCTCCAACCATGACTGTCAACTTACCTACCGGTACCGAGGAACCACGCCTCGAAGACGACTCTCAAACTCAAGGAAACACAACCGAAAACCCAACTCTGAACCAACTCCAAGAGCTTGCCCAAAAAATGACTACCCTTCAAGATGACCTCGCACAGCAACGCCAAAAGACCGAAGCTTTGGCCGCCTTGTCCACCCAATCTGAGGCCGAGATCGCACAACTAACTCGTGAAAATGAGACTCTTAGATCGCATGTACAATCAATGGTCTCTTGATCTAGACAAATGCTCGTCCATAGCAATATCCAGACGCGTCTTAACATGGATAGCGTCGAGCTGACTCCTCCAAGCGTCCGACGCCCCGGATATACTGAGGGTACATCTCGAACTCCTTTGGTCAATCCATTTTCGACTAACAATGTTACTTTCTCCACACCGATCGGGTCAGCAGGAATCCGAATCGACGAATCACAGGTTACCAATCCCCCCGATATCCTGGCCCTCGTCCAACAGACGCTCAGTCAGCACATGAAGGCACTTGACGATCGCATCGCTAGAATTCCCGGAGTTCCGCGACCGATCGAGAAAGAAGCATCAGACGGATATGAGCAATCTCCGTTCATCGAAGAAATCGCCAGAGTCAAAATCCCTAAGAAGTTCAACCTTAATAGCATGACGACTTTCGACGGCACCAACGATCCAGACGATCACATCTCTCTCTATAAACAAAAATTAATGACTGCATCTGTTCCAAAGGAGAGCCGCGAGGCTGTCATGTGCAAAAGCTTCGGCACGACTCTCGCGGGTCCCGCGCTAACCTGGTTTATGCGTTTACCTCAGGGTACGATCACCTCGTTCGCGGATCTGGTCAATTCCTTTAAAGTCCAATTCGCCAGCAGTCGGAGGCTCGAAAGGCAGTCAAGCGATCTCTATCGAATCACCCAAAGGTATAATGAACCTCTCCGAAGCTATCTTAACAGGTACAACAAGGAAAAGGTCGCGATCCCCCATTGCGATGTCACCACCTCCATCGAAGCCTTCAGACAAGGTTTGTGTAACACCCCCAAAATACCCTTTGGAAATATTACCGCCAGTGACCTCAGATTACACATCTGGGGTCATCCAAGGCTTAACCATTTTATAATAACTATATAATAACATAAACTTTATTAAATGACATACAAATGCCCAAATGATATCTTAATTCAAATGTCGAAACTTACAATTCGATAACAAAAATCGAGTACAAATATTTATTACAACGGAAGTCTTGAAATAATATTACTCAACGGGTTTTGACCTTGCGATCTTACGCCTAGGATCTCAACCTTGGAAAAACACAGAAAAATGCCAACTTCCTTCACGTCGGGTCCTTGCCTTTACTAATGCGGGAACTTATCTGATGTGCCGTATGAGACGGATGACACCAGCCAACCATGCAAAGGAAAATAACCGGTTGGTTAGTCTAATGAAAGACTATGCAAGGGTAGAAATAAAAAGGTTCTAGTGATTGTAACCATTTACTATCATTGTTCCTCGAATAATAACCGAAGGAACGATACATAACCCGGAACTTTCACGGAATGAATAGAATTAGACATGCACTGAAAAGAAGACTCCAAAGGATTGAGTCTTATGGGAAACGTATGACAAATTTTTGGGAACGTTATAGTTTTCACACAAGCGTTTAAAAATGACTTGATCATTTAGGTCAGCGACCAACCTCACCGCGTAGTGCGAATCCAGATTGGAAAGAAGACTTACTCTAACCGAAGTCTGGGCGGTTTCCACGTTGTACTCATCGCCCGAGGGTATATTAATTATGTGCATAACCGCACTTATCTTATTTAATTCCAAAACGTATATTCACGTTTAAAGCTTTTATAACATATATATCATCTCGATACGAGAGATATCTTGGGAACATTTCCCGAATGTTTGGCACCAGCTATGTGCACCACCCCTATATTCGGATAGGGGACGGTCATGAACAGGAAAGGGTGTTAGGGCTTGAACATCCTACGCACCATGGTTATAAAGAAATGACTAGACCTCGCAAGGTACATAGCGTTCCTATGAATACTCGTTCTAACTACATATTTATGTTCACACATAAATCCACACCAATACCATCACGGTAATTAACAAGTATAATAGCGTTGTTTCTAGCAATATATACAACCTATTATAATATCATATTTTAATCACATCATTTATACAATCTGTTCCCAAACAAAAACAACATTTCATTCCAATTTAATTAACAATCAAAATAATTGATAACCAAAGGAAATATGGAATGATTAAGCAAGAGCGAACCGCCACTTGCCTTAGTCCAGACGAATTGACGATGTCGGGTTCCGGGATCTGGAAACTGGAATTTGAATATGGATTCTAACGACGACATTGAGACAAAAAGGCGGAACCCTAAGTTAGATTCGATACGAATGAATAAACTATACGAACAAATGAATCGAAAGGAAGCGAGGGCCAAAGCCGTGACCGGGTTCGTCCAAGCCACGATCGCGCTTGCTAGAGCAAGCCGCGCTCGCGGTTTGGATTTCCGCGGTCACGGATTTCTGGCCAGAGCCGCGGTCGCGGTGTTCGTAGCCGCGGTCACGGATCTCCCTTCCGACGCGGCTCCGAGGCTTACCGACGACGCGAATGACCACCTTGGCTCGAACGAGGGCTTGTGACCACTACCACTTGCTATGACACCCCAAGGCACTTCCGGCGAACTCGAAGAACTCCGACGAAACTCCGACAAGGCACGAATTTCGGCAAGACACAAAACGAGAGGAAAGAGAGAATTCGGGAGTTGTGGATGAAGGTTCCCAACGCTGAAGGCCCCTATTTATAGGGTGAGGAGGGGCTAACGCCTAGCAACCCAACCGCTCGACCTCCCCCTCGGCAAAACGCCGGATAATCAAGCGTCGAAACGCGGGGGAAAATTGAAGGGACGATGAACAGTGCTTCCGCGGTCGCAGAAACACTTCTGCGGTCGCGGTTTGCTTCAAGCGATTCCGTGCCCGCGGAAATCTATCCGCGGTCGCAGAATTGCCGCGGTCGCGTCCGTTTGACCTCTTGGTTGCGGATTCACACACGGGTTAATACTAGATCTTATTTTTAGTACCTTTAAAAATATTCTAAAATCCGATAATACGTTAAATGTATCTTAGTACGTTCAAAAGATCCTTACCGAAATTCTGAGTATGCCAAACGCGTCTTACTTATAGAACGAGGGTTGGGGAGATTACCCAAATACCCTTACTGAATTTGAGGGGTATTACATCACTACCCCTTAAGAAAATTTCCGACTATGAAACTTGGCCGAAAACAGCTCGAAATTGAGGGTTATTACATCACTACCCCCTTAAAAAGGTTTCAACCCCGAAACTAGCATCGCTAAAGTAAAGGGACCGGTTTCCACATTAATCTCACTACCTGAACTTAATATCCTTAATCATTTCATCCATGAAATTGCTCCTAGGAAAACAATCTGTTTCCTCAGCCATACCACTATCTCGCACATCTTATCTCCATGTGCTACACATGTAGTAACCCGTGACTACATCCATAAGGTCATATTTATCCTAGAATAATAGTCTCCAAAATCACCGTAATAGACTTGCTATACCTTAAGCGTGAGAACACACATTTCTCTTCCAACTCTTCTCTTTATAATCAAATTCAAAGTTTGTACATTATCTCCCTATAATCCACTATCCGATCTCAGTAATCCTCGAGACATTACATTTTCTAATTCCTTTAAAGGTACACCCCACAATTCCATTACTTATCTCCAAGCCAATTTGTTTCCGTACGCCGTTTCTAACCTAAAAATCCTTCCAAGATTGACTGAACGTATTCCATTATTCAACCTCCAACTTAAAACCTTTAAGGTTCCTCAATTTATTGAAAAATATCATAATGATGAACGATGCCTTGCCATTAAAATCAATCACTTTACGTCCTAATCCTTCAATGGGTATATACGAGTAACATTTGTTACCTTACTCCTTAAACGTACATACGACAAATTCCCATGCTACCTCCTTTGGTATCGGTATCCTCCGAATAACTTATCCCTACACCATAACCTTTAAGTTTAAGTGAGCTTTCTCCCAATACAATCGTTTCACAACTTACTCTTCCTAAAAAGTGTTATATCATCGGCTTTGTAGACGTCACACTCACTTAAGATCCACATATCAGACCTTGTAAATTTCCAGGTATCATAACTCCATATTCCTTGAAGGTACAACTTACAAAATAAAATATCTGGCCCCAATTAAATTTGGCCCTAATGCCCAATTCTAACTTAAACCTTTAGTGTCCTCAAAACAAGATCGTGATAAATCAATTAGCACAATTGTGATCGTTCACTTTATTTCCCCAAATGTGACATCCAATCGCCTTAATAGACATAGATCACTTTTCATCCAATCCTGTAGACAAAATTCCATCCACTTAAGTTATCACGTACTCTTAATTCTTATAAATTAAAACAATCTTTACCAACTGAGTTTGCTATTCATCCATAAATCCTTATACAATTAATCGTCCTCATACGATTTATTATCCCAAATCAAGCGACCTTTTGCTTTATTGGAACTCAATATTTATCCATGATGTAATCGTCTTAATACTCCTCCTATCCTTGTATCGTTTCCTTAAAAAAAACTTCATAACGAAACCTCAGATAAATCTTACAAAATAATACTTATGACTTCACACCCTTAGCCTTTTTGAAGCTTAAACCATTGGGCCCACAATGAGCACACTCACTTACAAACTCCATAACCTTAATCCTTGGGTTCTAAAGTTTTACTAAAGATCGTAATAGAGTACGATCTTTTTTTGAGAAAACGAATTCCTTATGAACTATTTCTCTTACACATTTATTCTTTTCTCAGCAATCTATCCACATAAATGACTACAATATGACCTCACAACTAGGCATTTTGGACTTCATATAGTTCACTCTCACGTACTTTTACCATAACAAATGTTTAGGGTACACATATGAGAAATAATTCTTAATCCCATAGAGCATTAACCACACACATTTGTTTCCTTCAAATTAAGGAATTTTGGTAAAACTCAACTTACATGATCACACTCGTCAACTCAACTGAGGGAGCAGTTAATGTCATACCGATGTGACATTACTCCAAGAATAACGCGAGATTCCTAAGAATGGATCTAGGAATTAAGTAATAGAGTCGACCCTAGTGTTAACCACGTAGGAGACGAACACCTAGGCTTCATACGTTACCCCTCTTTTATGAGTCCTGACAGCCCTTATCCACACGTGACATATACTGTTTTTGGCACTCACGGAGTCTCGTATGAGCGAACAATTTGCAATAGTAACGAATTTAGTAATTTCCGAAATGAGAAAACAGTTCTTTTTTATTTGAAACATTACATTAAAACAACTGACAGAAAGTCCAGCAGACAGATTACTAAACTATGGAGACTATCGACACAAGTCATCGCTCCATATTCTTAAAAAGGCTCCACAAAAATACAACTACTCGTCCAGGGTTTCATCCTCATTGGAGTGACGAATCACAAAGAGTCGTTGTCCCTGACCCAAAGACTCCATAGGCGCTTTGCCTTTATTACGAGTAATAGATTACTCAGGAGCGGATACCTCTGGCTTTGGGTTCTGCCCATTGCCAACATGTGAGGCTTGATAAGACGGCGTTGGTCCTTAACCCTTCTGCCTACAATATGTTTTCATGTGGCCTTCCTTCTCACAACTGTAACATACCCTCTTTTTCTCCTGGCAGTTAAAACTTTTATGCCCAGCCTCACCACAGTTATGGCATTGAATCACTCCGCTACTCCAACCTGAGCCTTTGGCGGAGTCAGACTGAGTCGTCTCGGTCTTAGCACGACCAGACTTCTCAGACTTGGTGGGCGATGCCGATCGTTTGAATGTACCAACCTGGCAATCCTGTTGCCCACCCCTTCCTTTAATTTGCTTCTCCCGCTTTCGGGCAGATTCTTCCAGTGTGGCCTCTATGTTGTAGGCCGCATCCACATATTGCTCTAATGTAGAACAACCGTGATGCACCATCAGAGGTTTGATTTCTGGATTCATCCATCCATGGAAGTACCAGATCTTTTGTTCTTCGCTGGACGCTTTCGCCCCAGCATAGCACAACAAGTGATTAAACCTGGCAGCCAGCTCTTTCACCTTCAACCCATCAGTCTTTGGGTAAAGAAACTCCTTGCATTTCTCCTCCCTCATAGCCTGAGAGAAGAACCGATCAGACATCTTGGTCTTAAATATTGACCAGCTCAGCTCTGGATGATCAAATAATCACGTGCTCTCCCACCATCACTGGCCCCATCCTTCAGATATAACGAAGCAATGTGTACCATTTCAGCCTTAGTACACACAATGTTCTTAAACAAACGCTCCATGTGAAGGAACCAGTATGCCACCTTGACGGGTTCTCCAGTACCGTCATACGGTTCAAGCCTCATGAAGTTGATCGCTTTCAGCGCACGACCATAATTTCCTCCATCTCTCGGAGTACTCATTAGAGGCGGGTTATTTGTTGTATCCTCAACATTAGCAGTACCCTGAGGGATTGAATTCCCCTGGACTCGCTGAACCCCTGGCCTCACCAACTCAGTGACCGCTTGAATTACGATCTGCCTGATTACCTCTACAGCAGTTGTACTGAAAACTATTGGAACAACAGGAGGTACCTACACCCTTTCCCCTCCTATCTGGGGTGGAGCATTCCTTACTGGGTTGCTGTGGGAACCGGACCCAACTTCCTCCTGGTCCGCTGCATTTCCAATCTGAATCCGAGAAGCATTATTCGGTCCAACTGCATGACGTGCGATGTTTCTAGCGTTCACCATCTGATTGTGTCTACGCTTATTAGATAGGTACCAACAAATTTACGTTGCAAGTAATAAATACTTTAAAGTGCAATATCTGAGGTAGTCATCTAATAAACTCAACTTTTCATTAATGAAACACACACCAAGCGTCACACAACAACTGAAAGGGAAATAGGGAAAAAGAATATTAGGAGACTTTTGCTCCAGTATTGTTCAAATGGGAAAAACACTAGGAAGAAACCATTACTGGCCTATTATTCACTACTCCTTCTCTACCGGAGGTAACTCTTCCTCTGAGTCATCAGTTAACCCCTTCTATTTTTGGATCACTTGATCCTTCAACAGACACTGATGGCTCCCCGGCCTTGCCCATATCGCCTTTCCGAGGCTCGGAACTCCCCATCTTCGCCCCCAAAGATCCTCATTACCGGGATGATCTAAAATCCAGGAAAACTCTTCCCACTCCTCGTGGAAGGGATCCACCAGCTCCTTCTCATCCTCTGGATCCGCCATTGAGTCCTCATCTTCATCAGAGACCTCGGGGGTAGAGGTTTGCTTGGATTGCACTTCTCTTTCTTCCCCGCTCTCGGACTCAGACTCTTCGGTCAACGGGGTGAACTTACGCACCGATCCGCCGACCACTGGAACTTCTACAGAATCAGGCTCAGACTTAATTGTCGGAGTGGTCTCAGATTCATCTTGGGTCTTAAGTTGGGCTCTAGGGAATACCATTGTCTGTGAAGAGACAATGAGAGATTTAGAACTTTCTTGTTTATAGAAATTCTATCTTCCATAACAAGCAGGAATGATAGGACTACGTACGTTGGCAGAAGTTTTAAAACGTCTTTTCCACAAAACCGTTAAGGTAAACTGAAACTCGTTTGTTAAATCTGAAAGTCTTTTCCACAAAACTTGTTAAAAACAAACCAAGACTCGTTGGTTAATTCCGTTTCTACTAAATTATTGTGATTTCAAATCTACTTCAAAAACATTTTGTCTTTAAACCTTACTTAGGGCTATAGTAAAGAAATCCCATACACGAAGTTTTTGTTTTATAAAACCCCAAATAAATGCAAAATGGTTTAAAAGTTTAGAGTTTTAAAACCTCGCTCTGATACCAAATCTGTAACACCCCCAAAATACCCTTTGGAAATATTACCGCCAGTGACCTCAGATTACACATCTGGGGTCACCCAAGGCTTAACCATTTTATAATAACTGTATAATAACATAAACTTTATTAAATGACATACAAATGCCCAAATGATATATTAATTCAAATGTCGAAACTTACAATTCGATAACAAAAATCGAGTACAATTATTTATTATAGCGGAAGTCTTGAAATAAAATTACTCAACGGGTTTTGACCTTGCGATCTTACGCCTAGGATCTCAACCTTGGAAAAACACAGAAAAACGCCAACTGCCTTCACGTCGGGTCCTTGCCTTTACTAATGCGGTAACTTATCTGATGTGCCGTATGAGACGGATGACACCAGCCAACCATGCAAAGGAAAATAACCGGTTGGTTAGTCTAATGAAAGACTATGCAAGGGTAGAAATAAAAAGGTTCTAGTGATCGTAACCGTTTACTATCATTGTTCCTCGAATAATAACCGAAGGAACGATACATAACCCGGAACTTTCACGGAATGAATAGAATTAGACATGCACTGAAAAGAAGACTCCAAAGGATTAAGTCTTATGGGAAACGTATGACAAATGTTTGGGCACGTTATAGTTTTCACACAAGCGTTTAAAAACGACTTGATCATTTAGGTCAACGACCAACCTCACCGCGCAGTGCGAATCCAGATTGGAAAGAAGACTTACTCTAACCGAAGTCCGGGCGGTTTCCACGTTGTACTCCTCGCCCGAGGGTATATTAATTATGTGCATAACCGCACTTATCTTATTTAATTCCAAAACGTATATTCACGTTTAAAGCTTTTATAATATATATATCATCTCGATACGAGAGATATCTTGGGAATATTTCCCGAATATTTGGCACCAGCTGTGTGCACCACCCCTATATTCGGATAGGGGATGGTCATGACCAAGAAAGGGTGTTAGGGCTTGAACATCCTACGCACCATGGTTATAAAGAAACGGCTAGACCTCGCAAGGTACATAGCGTTCCTATGAATACTCGTTCTAACTACATATTTAAGTTCACACATAAATCCACACCAATACCATCACGGTAATGAACAAGTATAATAGCGTTGTTTCTAGCAATATATATAACCTATTATAATATCATATTTTAATCACATCATTTATAAAATCTGTTCCCAAACGAAAACAACATTTCATTCCAATTTAATTAACAATCAAAATAATTGATAACCAAAAGAAATATGGAATGATTAATCAAGAGCGAACCGCCACTTGCCTTAGTCCAGACGAATTGACGATGTCGGGTTCCAGGATCTAGAAACTGGAATTTGAATACGGATTCTAACGACGACGTCGAGACAAAAAGGCAGAACCCTAAGTTAGATTCGATACGAACGAATAAACTATACGAACAAAGGAATCGAAAGGAAACGAGGGCCAAAGCCGTGACCGGGTTCGTCCAAGCCACGATCGCGCTTGCTAGAGCAAGCCGCGGTCGCAATTTGGATTTCCGCGGTTGCGGATTTCTGGGCAGAGCCGCGGTCGCGGATCTCCCTTCCGACGTGGCTCCGAGGCTTACCGACGACGCAAACGACCACTTTGGCTCGAACGAGGGCTTGCGACCACTACCACTTGCTACGATACCCCAAGGCACTTCCGGCGAACTCGAAGAACTCCGACGAAACTCCGACGAGGCACGAATTCCGATAAGACACAAAACGAGAGGAAAGAGAGAATTCGGGAGTTGTGGATGAAGGTTCCCAACGCTAAAGGCCCCTATTTATAGGGTGAGGAGGGGCTAATGCCGAGCAACCCAACTGCTCGACCTCCCCCTCGGCGAAACGCCGGATAATCAAGCGTCGAAACGCGGGGAAAAATTCAAGGGACGATGAACAGTGCTTCCGCGGTCGCGAAAACACTTCCGCGATCGTGGTTTGCTTCAGGCGATTCCGCGCCCGCGGAAATCTATCCGCGGTCGCAGAATTGCCGCGGTCACGTCCGTTTGACCTCTTGGTTGCGGATTCACATGCGGGTTAATACAAGATCTTATTTTTAGTACCTTTAAAAATATTCTAAAATCCGATAATACATTAAATGTATCTTAGTACGTTCAAAAGATCCTTACCGAGATTCCGAGTATGCCAAATGCGTCTTGCTTATATAACGAGAGTTAGGGAGATTACCCAAATACCCTTACTGAAATTGAGGGGTATTACAGTTTGATCAAAGATAGCAACCTCTACAACGAGATCACCAAATACCCGTGCAGAAGCTTCGAAGACGTCCAAGCCAAGACCATGGCTGAGATACGTTTAGAAGAAGATCGCGAGTCACGAAAGGCATCCCATGGACCCGATCATTCCGATCGCAAATCTTCTTCCGACAATCGCCGAGACAGACGCCACCATCTGTACCCTCGCGGTCAGAACGAGCAAAGTCAGGTAAACTCCTTCCAAGACAGTGTAACACCCCCAAATCTTAACCCATTTGGAAAGGTATTACCTCCAGTGACCTCGGTTTTCCTCACTGAAGTCACCCAAGGCTTTACCGTTTAAATACAATCCATGAAACACTTATGATACAAAATCATCATAATATTCGATTAAATCATGAGTCCCAGAATTACATCCCAATTCCGAATAGAACTAAATACAGAGTTAAACAAAATACAGCGAAAGTCTTTCTTAAAATATACAAAAAGTGGTTGTGATCGCCATGATCACCTGCCCAAGGTTCTCAACCTGATTAAAACATTAAAAACATCCAAAAACCATTGTCGTCTTCATAGTCATTCTAGTCTCCTCATATATGCGCTCTATCTGATGTGCCGAATCGAACGGATGACACCATCCAACCATGCAGAGAACAATTTTGGTTGATTAGTCTAATGAAAGACCATGCAAGGGCACAAAGCAGAAGGTTCGAAGTAGTCGTATTAGGTTAGACTCATCGTCCCTTGAATAACAGTCGAGTACGATAGTCAACCACCATACTGCTACTGGAATACAACAAAAGGCATGCACGAGAGAAGATTCTGGAAGACCGAGTCTTCCCAGAAATCAACTCGAAAGAAGACTCCAACGAAATGAGTCTTATAGGAAGATATGACAAAGTCTGGAACATCACAGAATCACAGAACTACAGTATCGCATTCAAGCGACTAAAAGTTAAGACGAGCTTTCCTAGCTGCACTACTCGCCCAAGGTATATTAATTATGTGCGACAATGGCACTTATCTTATGATATTCTCAAACGCATAACACGTTATAAGCTTTTAGATATATGTTTCGTCATGAGGGACATATATTGAAGGGAATCCTTCCCAAAGTTTGTGACACTAGCTAAGTGCACCACCTCTATACTCGTATATCAGAGGTTGGGTCATGACCATCCATGTGGTATTAGGTGGGGTCTAGCCACCTCTCTACCAAATTATAAAGAAACGACTGGATCCCAACGAATCCAACGTTCCTAACTACTAGTGCTAACTAAACAGTTCAAGCACAACAATAGTCCACAAACATCAACATAACCGCCCTCAAGGCTATCAACATAAATATATATTCATAATAGCGTTGTTCTAACAGATATACAACCTATTATAATATCATATTTTAGTTCTCCAAAACAATTAACAAAACTGTTCGCAGACGAACACAGTATTCATTCCAAATTAATTACTCAATTAAACAACTGGTAATTAATGGAAACATGGAATGATGAGCAAGAGCGAACCGCCACTTGCCTTAAATCCGCAGAAGCTTAACAAAGCTAGGTACGATGACAACAGGTTTCCGGGCTCAATGCAGGGACAGATCTGACAATACAGATTCCTTTGGATCGACCCATAAATAAACCCTAAGTTAGAATCGACAACAACGAGTACGAACCTAAAGAATAACGGAAGAAATCGAAAGGAACGAAGCCCGATCGAAAGCCACAGAAGCCAAGGCCGAAACAAGCCAAGAGCTTCTGGCGGCGGTCGCCGCCTGCCTTACGGCGGGCGCCGCTACGAACACCGGGAAAATTACGAGAGGCACAAAACTCACCGACGACGATCGTTTTGCCTCTTCTTTGCCTTGCTTTGGATTCTAAGCTTTCAAGGGCCTCCAAAGCTTCACTTTGCAACAGGAATAACACCAAATGGAGCTCCGGCGATTGATTGTGAATTATCCGGCGAAACTTGGATTTCCGGCGAGATGATTGTGAGGGAGATTGAGCTTCAGATTTGTGCTCAATTCAGCTCCCAAATCCTCCTTTAAATAGCCAAAATTCCAGGGGACAACCAAGGGCACGTGGAGGGCTAATATCGGAGGTCACCCGATTCGCCGACCATCACGGAGTCAAGCCGGTGAGGCAGGGCTAGGCCTGCATCTAGGCGGCGGTCGCTGCCCATTTTGGCCTGCGGCGGTCGCTGCGTTTTGGCCTGCGGTGGTCGCTGCTTTTTGGCGCCACTTGCCGGGAAGAGGATGACGATGTCAGAGCCTGTCAGGCGGCGGTCGCCGCCAAGCCCATTTTTCGTCCGTTTAAGCTTGGAACAACAAGGTCTTAATCCGGGATAAATAATAATCGTACACGAATGAGTATTAAGTCCCAAAATACGTCGACTGTATATTATTTCACTTAGAAAAATATTACAGAGATTAAGAATATTACAGAATGTCTTTCTGTACCCAAAATTAAATCGACGTACACAACAGACATTCAGGTAATTTCCAAAATACCCTTACAGAAATACGAGGTATCACATCAACTCCCCCTTAAAAGAAGTTTTGACCCCGAAACTTAGGTCGCAAATAACTCGGGAAAACGTCTGAGCATATCTGCTTCAGTTTCCCATGTTTCCCAAGTAACTTCTTCAGTCCTTGACTTGGACCACAGAATTCGTACCAACGGTACGATCTTGTTGCACAATTGCTTTTCACGACGCTCGAGAATGCGCACATGCATCTCTTCGTAGGTACCATTTGCCCGAATCTCGATGTCCTCGTAGCTCAGCACATGAGACTCATCTGGTACGTATTTCCTTAGCAAGGATACGTGGAACACATTATGCACTGGGTGTGCCGATGGCGGCAATGCCAAGCGGTACGCTAGAGATCCCACTTTATCAAGAATCTCGAATGGTCCCACGTAGCGAGGGTTAAGCTTCCCACGCTTACCAAATCTGAACACACCCTTGGATGAGGATACTTTGACAAATACTTTGTCACCAACCTCGAACTCGATAGTTCTACGCTTCCGATCCGCGTAAGACTTCTGTCGACTTTGGGCGGTCAACATTCTTTGTCTAATCAAAACAATGTCCGAAGCTGTTCTCTCGACCAACTCTGGTCCAAGCAGAATCTTGTCGGCATTCTCATCCCAACAAATCGGAGATCTGCATCTGCGACCATACAAAGCTTCGAACGGAGCCATCTTGATAGTAGCATGCCAGCTATTATTGTATGTGAACTCAATCAGACTCAGGATGTCTTCCCAGCTAGTCGGACGATCGAGTACACATGCTCTTAGCATATCCTTCAAGGTCTAGATGGTCCTTTCAGACTGTCCATCTGTTTGAGGATGAAACGCAGTACTGAATCTCAATTCAGTTCCCATGGCCTTGTGAAGTTCTTGCCAAAATCTTGACATGAATCGGCCATCTCGATCCGATATAATGGTCTTGGGGATACCATGCAAACGGATAATCTCCTTGTGGTAAACTTCTGCTAACTTCTGGGTTTCCCATGTGGTCTTGATGGCTATGAAATGAGCACTCTTCGTAAGCCGGTCCACAATTACCCATATAGCATCTTTCTGACTTTGAGTCTTTGGTAGCCCAGTGATGAAGTCCATGGCGATGTCCTCCCATTTCCATTCTGGCACGGGGAGAGGTAGCAACTCACCACCTGGTATACGGTATTCGATCTTGACCTTCTGGCAAGTTAAGCATTTTGCCACGAAGTCTGCTACATCCCACTTCATGTTTGGCCACCAAAACTTCTTCCGAAGATCCTTGTACATCTTACTAGAGTCAGGATGTACAGAATAAGCTGAAGAATGAGCTTCTCTCATTACTAACTGGCGAAGACCTTCTGTGTCAGGCACACAGATCCGGTCTTGAAACCAGAGTGATCCATCATCCTGAATCACAAAACTGGGAGCCTTCCCGTCCATTACTTCACTGCTTAACTTCACCAAGATTATGTCATCGACTTGCCTTTCTTTGATTTGATCTAGTAGCGTAGCCTGAATTTCCAGCATAGTCAGGTACCCTCTACGTTGATCATACAAGACTTCAGCTTCGCATGACATTTGATTTAGTTTAGCCTGAGCACTAAGTAGAGTAACTACTGTCTCATGCGTTGTATTCCGGCTTAGTGCATCGGCTACCACGTTAGCCTTGCCCGGATGATACAGCAACTCGATGTCGTAGTCCTTAAGCAACTCTAGCCAGCGGCGTTGTCTTATATTCAACTCCTTTTGAGTAAATATATATTTGAGACTCTTGTGATCCGTGAAGACTTGGCATTTCACCCCATAGAGATAATGCCTCCAAATCATCAGTGCAAAAACTACCGCTGCTAACTCAAGATCGTGTATCGGATAGTTTTCTTCATAAGTCTTGAGTTGTCTGGATGCGTAAGCAATCACCTTGCCTCTCTGCATCAATACACAATCCAAACCACATTTTCAAGCATCACTATAGACCACATAATCGTCGTTCCCTTCTGGAAGTGCTAACACTGGTGCCGAGGTCAGACACCATTTCAATTCCTGAAAACTGGCCTCGCACTTGTCATTCCAGACAAATTTCTTGTGGACGTTGCGGTGCAGACCGGTCATAGGTAGAGCGATCTTCGAAAATCCCTCTACGAACCGTCTATAATATCCGGCAAGTCCAAGAAAACTGCGCACCTCCTTCACGTTCTGAGGCTGCTTCTAATTAGCCACAACTTTAATTTTCTGGGGATCAACCGTAACCCCATTCTCATTGATCACATGGCCTAGGAAAGCCACTTCACTCATCCAGAAGTCACACTTAGACAATTTAGCATACAGCTCATTTTGTCTAAGGACTGATAAGGCAATCCGCAGATGTTCCTCATGAACCTCTTCATTCGGAGAATAGATCAGAATGTCATCGATGAAGACCACCACGAACTTATCCAAGTACTGGTGAAAACATCGATTCATCAGATCCATGAAGACTGCTGGAGCATTCGTAAGTCCAAAAGGCATTATTACGAACTTGTAGTGACCATATCTGGTCCGGAACGCAGTTCTAGGAATGTCTTCCTTACGAATTCTTAGCTGATGATAACCCGATCTCAGGTCGATCTTGGAGAAAACTTTTGCTCCTTGTAATTGATCCAACAGATCATCAATCCTTGGCAAAGGATATTTATTCTTGATCATGACTTTATTCAACTCGCGATAGTCGATACAAAGTTGAAACGATCCATCTTTCTTCTTGACAAATAAAACCGGAGCACCCCAAGGCGATGCGCTCGGCCTTACATAACCCTTGTCGAGAAGGTCCTCGAGTTGCTTCTTTAACTCTTTCATCTCTACAGGAGCCATCCGGTACGGTGATTTAGAAATCGACGCCGTATCAGGCTCAAGATCAATAGAAAATTCCACACCACGATTTGGGGGTAATCCAGGAATTTCTTCCGGAAAGACATCCGAAAAATCCCTAACCACAGGAATATCAAGAACTGAAGGTTCATCTTTCGTGGGCGGATCCAGGTAGCAAAGGTAACCGACACAACCTTGTCGTAGTAGCTTAAACGCAGTCATCGCATTGATAAGCCTGCCGTTGTCAGCGTCATTCCGACCCTTAAACTTGCACACGAACTGGCCCCCAGATGACACCGTCACCGTCCTTGAACTAAAGTCGATCACCGCCCCATGACGCGTCAGCCAATCCATACCGAGAATAATGTCGTATGGAGCCATGGCTATACAAATCAAATCTGCCTCGAATTTCTTACCCTGAATGGTAATCGGAAATTCAGACAACTGCTTCGTCCCAACCAGACGATCACCATTAGGAAGACTTACAACGAAAGACTCACAAGCTTCGTTGCACACTAATCCTAACTTACTAACACAACTATCCGAAATAAAGGAATAGGTAGCACCCGAATCAAACAGAATGCATACTGAAGTAGAATAAAGGTATAAAGTACCTTGTGCAATTAGAGCGTTAGGTCCATCCGCCTCACACATCTCGTACATGCATTGACCATGACCTCCAGAAGCAGTTCGGGCTTTCCCCTTATTCTGAGCAGTTGTTTGCATTGACGGACTAGGAGTCTCAGCTAGCTTGAACCTGGGCTGGTTATTCTGATTAACTGACCCATATTGTGACTCCATTCCCCTCTGCTTTCCCTGCTGACAGAATTTCTACATATGGCCTCTATGACCACATTCAAAGCATAACTTCTTCTCCTTTGGGCACACAATGCTCTTGTGCCCCGCAGCACCACAATTATAGCACTGGACTGGATTCTTGCTCTGGCCCGTCTGCTGCATTGACCCTCCTTGAGTCGTGTCCGTCTTTTCTCGACCAGACTTAGCAAAGTTAGACGGTGGCACAAGTCGCTAGAATCCACTCCCTTGATTCTGCATCGATCTTAGCCGATTGCGTCTTTTGGTTGACTCCTCCAGAGTCACCTCCAATTTGTAGGCTGCATTCACATACCGCTCCAGAGTAGAGCATGTGTGGTGCACCATCATTGGCTTGATATATGGGCTCATCCACTCGTGGAAATACCAGATTTTTTGTGCCTCACTGGATATCTCAGGTCCAGTGTACTGTAACAGGTGATTGAACTTGGTCGCAAGCTCGGTTACCTTCAATCCATCCATTTTAGGGTACAGAAACTCCTTGTGTTTCTCCTCCCTCATAGCACGAGAGAAGAAACGGTCTGTCATCTTTGTCTTGAACATCTCCCAGTTCAAAACAGGACTTTCAGCTAAGCCGGTATTCTCTCACCACTCGCTAGCCTCTTCCTTCAACTGAAGAGAAGCTATATGTACTTTCTCAGCTTCAGTACAATCCACATTGCGGAACAGCCGCTTCATGTGGGAAAACCAATGGGTCACCCTGACCGGTTCTCCTTTTCCGTTGTAGTTGTCAGGCCTCATGGAATTAATGGTCTTCAGCGCACGACCATAATTGTCCCGAGTCCTGACTGCATTCTCTTGGAATACACGGTTCACTGGCTCCTCAAATCTGGGAACCGGTGGAGGTATTGGCACACCTTGTGCCTGCGGCACACCTGGTCGCAGTATATCAGTTACTGCGTGCATAATCATTCCTCGAAATGCTTCCATTGCAGCAGCATCTAATATTATTGGAGCGTTGGTCTGAACTTGACCATTGCCCCCAGGATGATTGTTGGAACCTGACTCCTGCTCATCTTGTCCAACATTTCCTACAGTTGGTCTGGGTTCATTGCTTGTCCCAGCACCAGCTCGAATTGTGTTCCTCGTGTTCACCATCTGTTTACCGATCCAGTTCCAAGTATTTTATACATTAATATTATTCAATATACTTAATGTAGCAAAATCACTCAGAGTAGATCAACTTGGTATTTTTATAGATGAACTTGAACTATTTTACAACTGTACATTAGCCGATCTCCCGAGCGTCAGGTCAAAATTGATCAGAGATTGTAGTATTTCACAAAGTACATGCCGCAATACTAGAATATTTACACGGTACATGCTGAAATACTAAGAAAAGGAAACTACTGCTACAGGCAACGTCGGTCCTTATCACGGTGCTCCGAAACGTTTCCTATACGGTAGACTTCCCATGCAAGGCTTCTTCGGACGGGGTTCTCCATCGGATTCTGACAATGGACTACGCACCATGCTTGGCCCTGGAACACATGATTCTGGTGTCCCCGGCCTTATCTCGGTCATGGTGAAGTATGGATCATCCACGTTTGGCTCTCCTAGCCCAGCCCTTCTCTAAGCGCTGGCGATCATTTTATCCATTTGGTATTGCTGTTCAGAAGAGATCATCTCGCTTTGGCGAAGGATCTCTCGTAGTTCAGATTCCGTCCTCCTTCTCCTTTGAGTAGGGATAGGCTGAGATTCCCTACCACTTCTTCCAATACCGTACTCGGTATAAAGTGTTTCCCAGTCAGCATCAGACATGAGTGCGTACTCTGGCACTGGTGGCAACTCTTGCACAGGTGTTAACTCTGAACTGGGGTGAATAAATTGCATCCCCGGTTCCTGACTATCCATCAACAAGTGCCTCAAGTCATCGGACTCCTGGTTTTGCCCGTTGAGGTCCATCTCGGTATCCTCCTCGGGATCATCCTCGATGGGGTCCTTTTCCTCGTCGGGGTCATCCTCTATGGGGTCCTCTTCTTCATCTTCCTCCTCGCTCCCTTCAGGAATCATTTCTATCTGGTAATCGTCATTGTAGTGCCCTCTCGCGTACCTAGACGATTCATTTTCTTGCATTGCTTCCTCCCTTGGTGGCTCAACTGGTGCTGCCACAGGAACTACAACATTCCTTGACACCAGGACTACTGACTCAGGAAGCACATGCTTGATCTCCTCAGGTGGGCTATTTGGTTCTCCAACCTCGAAGCACCCTTGGGGTATTGGGAAGTCGAGCCTTCTCAGAGATGGTGAATCCATCTCGGCATCTACCGAGTCCCTCTTATGAGAAAGACACGCACCCATATCCTACAGGATAACGAGGAAGGAATTAGTCTTTCTAGAAATAGAAGCAAGCTTACTACATCAGACTATAGATAGAAGACATGACTATGAACGGTGTTTTATTTTCAAATTCTTTTCATTTTGAAAATTCAGAGCCCTTTTGAAAATACTTTTCAATTGAAAACGAGTAATTGGTTTTCAAATACCCAACCCGTTCTAAAACTTAGGCTCTGATACCACAACTGTAACACCCCCAAATCTTAATCCATTTGGAAAGGTATTACCGCCAGTGACCTCGGTTTTCCTCACCGAAGCCACCCAAGACTTTACCGTTTAAATACAATCCATGAAACACTTATGATACAAAATCATCATAATATTCGATTAAAGCATGAGTCCCGGAATTACATCCCAATTCCGAATAGGACTAAATACAGAGTTAAACAAAATATAGCGGAAGTCTTTCTTAAAATATACAAAAGGGGGTTGTGATCGCCATGATCACCTGCCCAAGGTTCTCAACCTGATTAAAACATTAAAAACATCCAAAAACCACCGTCGTCTTCACAGTCATTCTAGTCTCCTCATATCTGCGCTCTATCTGATGTGCCGAATCGAACGGATGACACCAGCCAACCATGCAGAGAACAATTTTGGTTGGTTAGTCTAATGAAAGACCATGCAAGGGCACAAAGCAGAAGGTTTGAAGTAGTCGTATTAGGTTAGACTCATCGCCCCTCGAATAACAGTCGAGTACGATAGTCAACCACCATACTGCTACTGGAATATAGCAAAAGGCATGTACGAGAGAAGATTCTGGAAGACCGAGTATTCCCAGAAATCAACTCGAAAGAAGACTCCAACGAAATGAGTCTTATAGGAAGATATGACAAAGTCTGGAACATCACAGAATCACAGAATTACAGTATCACATTCGAGCAACTAAAAGTTAAGACGAGCTTTCCTAGCTGCACTAGCGTCTAGCTGCACTACTCGCCCAAGGTATATTAATTATGTGCGACAACGGCACTTATCTTATGATATTCTTAAACGCACAACACGTTATAAGCTTTTAGATATATGTTTCGTCATGAGGGACATATATTGAAGGGAATCCTTCCCAAGGTTTGTAACACTAGCTAAGTGCACCACCTCTATACTCGTGTATCAGAGGTTGGGTCATGACCATCCATGTGGTATTAGGTGGGGTCTAGCCACCTCTCTACCAAATTATAAAGAAACGACTGGATCCCAACGAATCCAACGTTCCTAACTACTAGTGCTAACTAAACAGTTCAAGCACAACAATAGTCCACAAACATCAACATAACTGCCCTCAAGGCTATCAACATAAATATATATTCATAATAGCGTTGTTCTAACAGATATACAACCTATTATAATATCATATTTTAGTTCTCCAAAACAATTAACAAAACTGTTCGCAGACGAACACAATATTCATTCCAAATTAATTACTCAATTAAACAACTAGTAATTAATGGAAACATGGAATGATGAGCAACAACAAACCGCCACTTGCCTTAAATCCGCAGAAGCTTAACGAAGCTAGGTACGACGACAACTGGTTTTCGGGCTCGAAGCAGGGACAGATCTGACAACACAGATTCCTTCGGATCGACCCATAAAGAAACCCTAAGTTAGATTCGACAACAACGAGTACGAACCTAAAGAATAACGGAAGAAATCGAAAGGAACGAAGCCCGATCGAAAGCCACAGAAGCCAAGGCCGAAACAAGCCAAGAGCTTCTAGCGGCGGTCGCCGCCTGCCTTACGGCGGGCGTCGCTACGAACACCGGGAAAATTACGAGAGGCACAAAACTCACCGACGACGATCGTTTTGCCTCTTCTTTGTCTTGCTTTGGATTCTAAGCTTTCAAGGGCCTCCAAAGCTTCACTTTACAACTGGAATAACACCAAATGGAGCTCCGGCGATTGATTGTGAATTATCCGGCGAAACTTGGATTTTTGACGAGATGATTGTGAGGGAGATTGAGCTTCGGATTTGTGCTCAGATCAGCTCCCAAATCCTCCTTTAAATAGCCAAAACTCTAGGGGACAACCAAGGGCACGTGGAGGGCTAATATCGGAGGTCACCCGATTCGCCGACCATCATGGAGTCAAGCCGGCGAGGCAGGGCTAGGCCTGCATCTAGGCGGCGGTCGCTGCCCATTTTGGCTTGCGGCGGTCGCTGCGTTTTGGCCTACGGCGGTCGCTGATTTTTGGTGCCACTTGCCAACTTTCCGGGAAGAGGATGACGATGTTAGAGCCTGTCAGGCGGCGGTCGCCTCCCGCCTTACGGCGGTTGCTGCCAAGCCCATTTTTCGTCCGTTTAAGCTTGGAACAACAAGGTCTTAATCCGGGATAAATAATAATCGTACACGAACGAGTATTAAGTCCCAAAATACGTCGACTGTATATTATTTCACTTAGAAAAATATTACAGAGATTAAGAACATTATAGAATGTCTTTCTGTCTCCGAAATTAAATCGACGTACACAACAGACGTTCAGGTAATTTCCAAAATACCCTTATAGAAATATGGGGTATCACAGACAGGTCTCAAGACTGGAAAGACGGTCCGACGCTGCCTCCCAGGGTTCAATCTTACAACTTTAATGTTTCCGTGTCGGATCTCGTCAAGAGTTTCGACAAGTATGGGAAAGAAGTAAGATGGCCCCGAAAGAGCGACCGACCAGACGTCAAGAAGGATATGAACAGGTGGTGCGAATTCCATGGTGACCACGGTCACTCAATGGACGAATGCATCGCATTACGCAAGGAGGTCGCTAGGTTACTTGCGCAAGGTCTCTTGCACGACGTGATCTCAGAACGAGTCAAAACCACCATGGAACGATGAGATCAGGTAAAGCACGATAAACCCCCATCTCGTATCCATACAAAAATTATCAGTACTATTTCAGGGGGCTCAGACGTATGTGGGAACACGTACTCCGCAGCCAAAAGACATGTGAGAGAAAGCAAAGGCAATAAACCCGAAGTACCAGAGTTCAGACGACCCAAGGTCTCTAACCTCCCAACGGTCACGTTCGACGAGTCCGACGCTGACGAGTCGGAAAACCATCATGACGGTCTGGTAATCTCTCTGTCTATTGGAAATTGTTTGATACGTAGAGTACTAATCAATACAAGAAGTTTGACCAATCTCTTGACCTTCGACGCCCTCAAAGGGATAGGTCTGGGTGAAGATGATCTTATCAAGAAATCGACTCCACTAGTTGGATTCAGCGGCGAAGTCAAACACACTATTGGCGAAATCATTCTTACGACATACGCCAAAGGGATAAACCAACATGTAAAATTCTTAGTCTTAGACTGTCCATCTCCCTACAACTGCATCCTTGGCAGGCCATGGATACACGTGATGAAGGCGGTACCCTCAACGTACCATTAGACCATCAAGTTCCCGACCAAATAGGGAGTCCAAGAGATCAAGGGCGATCAGAGGATGGCCAATGAATGTTATGTCGCCTCCATGAAGAGCGCGGTCAAACCAAAGATCGCATAGCAATTACAGCTCGGCGAAGGATCCAGTCGATACGTCGAACCAGAGATGGAAAAACTCGACGAGATCGCACTAGATCCTTCAAATCCAAACCAAATGGTAAGGGTCGGGTCGGACCTGAATGACTCGACCAGACAACAAATATTGGATTTCCTCCGGTCTAATGCTGACTGCTTCGCGTGGTCACATGAAGACATGGTCGGGATATCACCGATCATTATTACTCATAAATTAAATGTAGATCCATCTCACCCTCATGTGAAGCAAAAGCGCATGAAATTTGCCCCCGAGCGGAATAAGATCATCGACGACGAAGTCAGGAGCCTGCTAGAAACAGGAAAGATAAGAGAAGTCGACTACCCCGGTTGGCTAGCCAACGTGGTTGTGGTCCAAAAGAAAAACGACAAGTGGAGAGTCTGTATCGACTTCACCGACCTTAACAAAGCATGTCCCAAGGACTCCTTCCTACTCCCCCATATCGACGCCATGGTCGACGCGACAACAGGACACGAAATGCTATCCTTCATGAATGCGTTCAGTGGTTACAATCAGATCCTCATGGAACCAGAAGACCAAGAGAAAACGGCTTTCGTCACAAGCCAAGGTATTTATTGTTATATAGTGATGCCTTTCCGACTAAAAAATGCAGGGGCTACTTATCAACGACTAGTCAACAAGATGTTCAAAGATCAGATTGGGGACACAATGGAAGTCTACATAGATGACATGCTGGTCAAGTCGAAAAAGAAGAAGGACCACATCGATCACCTCCACGACGGCTTAGAGGTACTGAAAAGATATAATATGAAACTAAATCCAATAAAGTTCTCTTTTGGAGTCTCGTTAGGGAAATTCCTGGGGTACATGGTGACACAAAAAGGAATAGAGGTCAGCCCGGAGCAGGTCAAAGCCATCATCAACTTCCGGTCTCCTCGATGCGTCAAGGACGTACAAAAGCTGACAGGTCGAATAGCAGCCCTAAACAGGTTTATCTCAAAGTCGTTGGACAAGTGCAAACCCTTCCACGACGCTCTCAGAAAGAACAAGTCCTTTCACTGGACGGAAGAACATGAAGTCGCATTTCAAGATCTGAAGAAGTACTTGGCCAGCCCCCTACTATTAGCAAAACCTAAAGACGACGAGCCACTACTATTGTACCTAGCAGTGTCGGAGTCTGCTGTAAGCACAGTACTGGTCAGAGAAGAAGACGGCAAGCAATCTCCGATCTACTACGTCAGTCGAACGCTACTCCCAGCGGAAACGAGGTATTCGTCACTGGAAAAACTCATCCTAGCATTGGTAATGGCATCAAACAAACTTAAACCCTACTTCGAATCACATACTATAATTGTTCGCACTAACCATCCCATGAGAGCAATCATGAGGAAACCAGAATTCACATGACAAATGGCTAAGTGGGCCATACACCTCAGTGGTTACGAGATCGAATACGAGCCCAGGACGTCGATCAAGTCCCAAGCATTGGCTGATTTTGTGGCAGATTTCAACCCGACCCTAGAACAGAAAGCCGTCAAAGAAGCAACACAATTGCTCGCAACAGAGGTAACAGGTAAGTGGGATCTCCACACAGACGGCGCGTCAAATGCTAGAGGATCGGGGCTGGGGGTCGTGCTAAAATCGCCACAAGGGGACAAGATAGCCCAAGCCGTAAGGTGCGAATGGGACGCGACCAACAACGAAGCTGAATACGAAGCACTCGTATTTGGGCTCATTCTGGCACGCGACCTAGGAGTTCAAGAAATCGAAGTCATCTGCGACTCCCTCTTAGTCGTGAATCAAATTCAAGGATCATACAACGCCAAGGACGACATAATGACAGCTTATCTGGACGTGGTCAAGAAACTAATCGACCAATTCCGAAAGTTCGACATCAGACTGGTTCCCAGAGATCTCAATGCTCAGGCCGACGCGCTAGCCAACCTAGGGTCCGTCTTGGATCCAAAGGAGTTCCCAAACATTCCACTGGCACACGTCACAACACCAGCTGTCCCAAAAACACCCAAGGATCTGAGTACACCGCTGGAAGAACTTGTCGCATTGGAGATAGGTGACCGACCAGAAGAAGACATCGTCAACGGTCATGATGACTGGACGCTACCTTACGTCAAATGGCTAAAAGACGGCATCCTGACCAATGACAAAACGGAAGCAAAAAGGCTAAAGGTACGGGCTCTTTCCTTCGACATTATAAGTGATGTCTTGTTCAAAAGATCTGTCACATGGATACTTTTGCGATGCCTCAAGACTCCAGAAGTCAAACGCATCCTACAATCGTTTCATGAAGGAGAATGTGGCAACCACACCGGAGGACGAAACCTCTCTGGGAAAGCCCTGTGAACGGGATACTATTGGCCCACAATGAATAGAGACGCGATGGAGTATACCAAGAAATGCGACGTCTGCCAACAACACGCGCCCGTTCCACACCAACCCTCGGAATTCCTCCATCCGACTTTAGAACCATGGCCCTTCATGAGGTGGGGGATGGACATCGTCAGAAAACTCCCACCTGTGTCGGGCCAACGAGTCTTCTTCCTCGCCATGACAGACTATTTTTCCAAATGGGTCGAAGTTGAAGCCTATCGAGAGGTAAAAGATCAACATGTCATTTCATTTATAAAACGCAATATCCTGTGCAGATTTGGCGTCCCGTCAGAAATCGTGTGCGACAATGGCTTCCAGATCATCAGTCATAATACTCGAGCCTTCTGCGACCAGTGGAACATCAAACTGGTCACATCCACTCCTCGATAGCCGCAATCCAACGGACAAGCCGAGTCTAGCAACAAAATCATCATCAACAACCTCAAGAAACGCCTCACAGGGGCCAAAGGAAAATGGGAAGATGAACTTCCCCTCATCCTCTAGTCCGACAGGACCACTCCAAAGAACGCGACTGGACAATCACTGTTCTCACTCGTCTATGGAAGCGAAGCGGTCATTCCCGCCGAACTACTAGTTCCGACAGCCCGTTACGGTCTCCAGACGAATGAACAAAACGATGTCGAACTAGCACACAACTTAGACACGATCGATGAGGCTAGGGAAAAAGCTAGAATTAGAATGGTCAGGTTCCAATAGCAAGTCGCAAGAAGTTATAACAAGAACGTTCGGACCAAGGTCTTCAAAGTTGGCGATTGGGTCCTTAGAAAGACATTCCAGAACACCAAGGATCCGACCGACGGAAAGCTCGCACCTCAGTGGGAAGGTTCATACCTCATCAAAGAAGTAGTCGGACAGGGAGCATATCGACTGGAAGATAAAGACGGACAACCGATCCCAAGAAGCTGGAACGCTATGCATCTAAAGTTGTATCATTTCTAACCTCATATGGTAAGACACTAGAACCCTCTCACTTTTCGTATGATATTCGTTGTTACAAACTCGATTCTATTTCGCATACCTAACACTTACATCTAGCAAAGATGCATTCTTGTGACCATAAGTACAGGACAACACAAAAACAAGTTGGATCCTGTCACACACAAAAGCGCTTACATTACATTTACACGATCGATCGGAACACGAGGAGATGAATACCAGAGGCACACTGGCACACCGCCTGCCTTATACAATACATAAGGTCGAAACACCTTATTACTTTTACGCAATAAAAACATATTGCTTTCCTCCTCGGCATAACACTAAGTCATGACTAAACATAAACATATACACTTGCAGGCCTCCCTTTTCCTACATAACACGGAAATCCCTACTCGACGGAGCATACGGGCAAATCTGACACAGATCAAAGGCGTCATGACCATCTTCTCTGAAAGAGTCCGACAAAACATTTAGACACAGAACAAGGTCGACCCTTTGTAAAACAGATTACGTCAATAAAAAAGAGTCTAACTTGTTTACATCCATGCGACCAACGATGGTGGACGGGTCGCCAAAACATATTGTCTGCCTACACACATGTAGGACTTCAAACATTCTTAAAAACATATTCTGCGACCCGCGATGGTAGACGGGTCGCCAAAACCAGAAAATAGTTCACCTACACACAGGTAGGACCACAAGTCATTCATGAAAAAATCGAGAGTCAGGGGTCGCAGCATTATCTTCATTAAGAGTCGGGTCGGAAGAAGGCTGGGGCTCGATCGGTACGGTGTCGCCGGAATGAACCTCGTCTTCACCGACGCTTTCATTCGGGACTCTTCTCCGACGCCGGCCAGCTGGAACAACTCTGAACCTGGATTCCCCTTGGGAAACAGTGTATCCATGATCTCCCTCTCGGCCTTCAGATCCCAAGCCTCATGCTTGCCCTCCTCGAACTCCTCAATCATTTCAACACGCGACTTCAACGCATAAAAAGCACCTACGTCGCCTGCGACCCGACCAACATCGACTTTGGCCTTCTTGACCCTCTCTTTGATGCTAGTCTGTCTCTCGTTAAGTTCCCTCCGACAAACCTCCAACTCGTCTTGACAAGTCTTCAACTCTCTAGCAAAGCGGCGCTCAGCGTCCTTTAAACGACTTTCGGTCCCTTCCACCTTGGTCTTCAAGGACGCCAGATCGGACTCTGACCTAGCAATCCTGTCTTCGGCCTTAGCAACCATTTCCTTAACCCCGGAGTAAGCACCCAAGAGAAATTGAAAAGTTTGAAAAAGACAAAACAAAATAAAAACTCAAAACCACCGATTTCCCAGAGAGAAAACATGTATACTTAAGATTCGACGAGACAATTTACCTTCCACGCAGAGCAACCCGCCTCACCGATACAGTCCAAAGGAGAAACACCGTCAACTTCAGACTTTAAAGTCGGATCTTGAGCATGGAACAAGTCGACAATCGACCGTCCGACCGAATCGATCTTCTCAATTCCAGGAGCGACCACCGACCTCTTCTTTAAGGTGTCCACCACAACCTTTCCGGCGTCAGAAGAAACACCCACCTTCCTTTTCGTGCCAACTTTGACTAGAAGAGATGACTCGGCCGGCGTCGATTTACTCGACGAGGCCCTAGCCGCTGCCAACCTCTGCTCAATCAGACCCTTCCCAGATACTCCCTCCAAGCGAGCACTTGACCGACCAGCAAGAGACGCTGACACACCAGACAAGACGTAAGATACAAAATACAACACACAACGGAAGACACATGACTCAAACGAAAGACTTACACTTAACCCGAGGCGACGATGGAGTCGACACGACGTCTTGAGTAGTGGGAGCGACGAACAATAGATTGACGTTCACAAACTTCCGCTCCGACAAAGGGATCCTAAGAATGATGTTGGCCAGGCCTTCTGGCTGAGCATCCACTTCCAAGTCTTCAGCTTCAGGGACTTCAAAAAAGGAGAGGTAAGCAAAAAGTTAAACACATGACTGGCGAACAGAAGTCAAAGAAAAATACATACTCTCGACCCGCCACTCTGACAGCAAAAATGAACAGTCACCCCCCTTTTCCAGAGATGATCGCTCGACGAAGAAAAACTTTGACCCCCATCCGCGGTTGTTCACATCAAGATTAGCCACCAAAGGCTTCTGACCCTGACGAATGTGCAACTGCACCCGGGAAAAACTTTTCGACCCCAGAGAGTAGTTATACCATAAAGCATCAAAATTAAAGCCAGCCCCCGACTACAAGCTCAACAGATCCAAAACTCTAAGGATTCGCCACGCTTGGGGCATAACCTGACACGGCGCAAGCGCCAGAGTTGCCAAAAAGTCCCTGACAAGGGAAGAAAATCGGAACTTATGCCCTATCCGAAACGGATAGGCATAAAAGCAGATACACCCCTCATAATGAGCGTTGTCCCTCTCATCTGGGTACGGCAGCCTTGCGACTGTCTCAGGAGGAAAGCCTCCGACTTGAAGAATTTGTTCCAGTTCTGCCTCCGACAACGTCCCCGTCAGAGCATCGGCCTCCTTTAGCAAGAAAAGGGGGGGCTTATTCTTACTCGAGTTCGAGTGAGTGGCACGTGACTCAAAGGAATCGCTAGAAACCATATCCAAGACAAAGAGAGAGGGAAATCGGAAAGCAATTTTTTGAAAACCTTGAGAACCTATCAAGATAGAGAGCAAAGAAAGAAGGTGAAGAGAGATCGTCAGAGCCTGCTTCGGATTTATGGAGGGAATAATGAAAGAGCAGAAGTGTCCCATCACGCCGCGCGATCATCGCCACGTTAGCCCTCGCCTGTCGCGCCCGAATCGGATGGTGAAGATCGTGCGAAGTGACGTTTGGGCTCCCGCCCATGGCTGCCTTAAGCCCAAAACGACTTGGGGCTATTGTTGGGCCCGAAGTGCATTGCCCAACCGATTGGGTCATTTCATCCAAGGGGGAGAGCCGAGAAACCATGAAGAGCAACGTCGGACAAGTCATCAATGCTCAGACCCAACCAATCTCGGAAATTTCGCCCATACCTTAAATGGCTCGATCCTTCAACGGACGATGGTTGATTAGAACGCGATTTAGGAGCCTCAGTTAATACAAGATCCCAGAGATTACGCTCGGCAATCAATGGAGAGATCTCCCAAGAAAACGGTAACGGTTAAAAGAGAAAATCCCATAAATAGGGCATAAAACAGCTAATGAACACACACGAATACTGATTCTTGACTACTCCGAAAAAGCTTAAAGCACTCACCTAGCCCGTCTAGCTCTTTTGTCAACAACACCCAATCACCAAGGATTAGAGGCTAGCTTAGTCGGTCGAACAAGATCCGACTCTTGTATTCTCAGGATAAGCCATATGTTATTGTGTTTTAATCATAATACAATCAATATATTATCATATATTCTTACTCCTATTTCATACGTGGTTGATTGTTTATTTGGTTTGGATTTATTATATACTATCCGATCGACTCGTTATCCGTCTAAGATAATTTAGGTTGATTGATCTTTTCGCCCCAAAACAGGTCTCAGTTCATCTTCTGCATCCAAAAACAAAAGAAAAACTAAAACTACATTAAAGCTCCTTGGTTCAAGCTCTCTGTTCAACCCCAATTCGCCCTCTTCCAGCCACGTTCTTTAAAAATTGACCACACCATCATCTTCCTAGTACTCATATTAGTGGAACCCGACTCTTGAATCGTCTCGAACCATCTCCGAACCACATCGAAACACCTCCGAACTTGTCCCATTTGTGCGCAGAAACTGGGTAGCCATGCCACTTCGGGGACAATTTCTGACATCGGTGGAAGAGACTAGCCGCCTCGGCCCATCGTAGGAGGAACCTTGCAGGGCCAGCTTTCCAAACACACCTTCTCCGCTCCATTCCGCCGTCGTTAGAGCCGCCGTCGAGCCACCCAACCATTGGTATGTGCTTGCTCTGTTTCGTAATAAACAGAGTATAGACCACTGTTCAGTCGCGACCCCGCTGCCAAGCGCCACCGGTATATCCGACGCCGACGTGATGCTTCCGTGGTGCCGCCGATCCCAGGAGTCGCTGCCGCCGTCGAGTCCATCGCCGCCGGTGTTGGTTCGGTATGGTGCCGCCATGGTTGATCTGCTGCTCGCTTATTTTGGAGGAGGAAGAAGCAGGTGGGCTCCACCCACATAATACATATATATGGGCCTAAAAGCCCAATTAGCATATTCGGTCCACTTTCGACCCGGAATCAATCGAGCGGTATAATTTCAACCAACTTCTTCTCGTATTTGTCCTTAGAAAAATTCAATTAATATTTTATGACTAATTTCATAAAAAATTATTGAGTTTAATTACTTAAGTTTATCAAAATAAATTAATTGATATTAATTATTTTGCCGGTTCGTATCGTTATTCGTTGGATCGCGTGTGGACCCAAAATCAATCGAGCGAGTTATCGCAGAGCAGAGGTCATGCTCCCAGAAAGAATATCAATGGTAGTCGTCTCGTCTAGATTCATCGTCGAATCTACTTAAGGCAAGTGATGGTTCGCTCTTGTCATTTCAATTCATCATTTGACCGATAATTAATATTAAAATTAATTGTTAATTAATTGGGTAATTTCTATTACCTAATTAATATTTGGGAACACTTGTGTGCTTATATGAATTTCGTATATATCTAGATTGATAGTTATTATCGATATATCTATCTATATAGTTATATAGATGTGCATTATTAATGTTGTACCGTCCTAATGACGATATTGCGTGTGGACTTTGTGTGTCATGTGTGGACTTTATAGTCATTAATAGTCGTGTGTGTCAGGAATATTATGGTCTTGCGAGGCGTAATGATCTCTTTATAACTCGGTATTAGTCGGAATAATTCCCTAATACTTTTAAGGTCATGACTATTGCTTCTTATCCCCCTGTTAAGGATAAGATGTGTTTAAGCATCTTGCTAGTGCAATTGGGTTGGACGTAATGTCGCCCTGTGTTGTTCTCGTATTATTCGAGATTGTGTTAAAAGCTTAAAGAATAATTGTGGTGCGGTGAAATTAAATAAGATAAGTGTTGTGAGTACATAATTAATAAACTTCGAGCGAGAAGTACAACTTGGAAACCGCTCGTGCTCCAGTTTAAGCGGGTCGTCTTTCCAATCTGGATTCGCATTATGCGGTGAGGTTGGTCGGCCCAATTATTCAATGGAGTTTTATATGTTGTGTGTAATTTAAAACGTTCTCAAACAAATCATATCTTCTTCACATAATACCCACATTCTGTAATACCCCCAAAACTTAACCCTTTTGGAAAGGTATTACCGCCAGTGACCCCAGTGTTCCTTACCGAGATCACCCAAGGCTTTACCGTTTAAATACAATTCAAGAAATATAATGATACAAAATGATAGCCTTATTTATATAAAACCTGAGTCCCGGGATTACATCCCAATCCCGAATAGGACAAACATAGAGTTTAAATAAATTACAATGTAAGTCTTAAACAAAGTACAGCGGAAGTCTTATAAAATATATTACAAACAAGGATCTTGACCACAATGGTCATCTCCCAAGGATCTCAACCTGTTTAAAAGAAATTATTAAAAACGTCGAAAAACCACCGTCGACTCCATAGTCCTTCTAGTCTTCTCATCTACACTCTATCTGATGTGCCGAATCGAACGGATGACACCAGCCCACATGAAGAGAACAAAGTTCGTGGGTTAGTCTACTTGAATAGACTAGCAAGGGTAAAAAGTAGAATGGTTCGAAGCAGTCGTATTAGGTTAGACTCATCGCTTCTCGAATAATAATCGATGACGATAGTCAACCATCATACTCCTACTGGAATAAACAAGAGGTATGCACAAGAGAAGATTCTGGAAGACTGAATCTTCACAGAAATCGACTCGAAAAGAGACTCCAAGAGATTGAGTCTTTAAGGAAATATGACAAATCTGGAATGTTAAGAATCAAACAACAATGATTTAAAAGTTGACTGAGATGCTTCGGTTCACGACCAACCTCATCGCATACAGCGAATCCAGATTGGAAAGAGAACGTACTACATTCAAGTCTGGATCTTACAGAACCACATAACGCTGATTTAAAAACTGACTAAGATGTTTCGGTTCACGACCAACCTCATCGCTTACAGTGAATCCAGATTGGAAAGAGAACGTACTCTGATCAAAAGTCGAGACGAGCTTTCCTAGCTGCACTATTTACTTAGCTGCACTACTCGCCGAAGATTTATTAATTAAGTGCACTCGGGCACATATCTTATTTAATTATAAAACACACATTACTGAAGTATATTAATATTATTAAGCGCGGCACAATGTTTAAATCACAGGGTAACAATTATGTCGACCCAAATTAATACAACACACACACACACACACACACACACACACACACACACACACACACACACACACACACACGAGGCTTAATATTATTCCGAGAACAACGGAAGTTATTGTTACACAGGGTGATCTTATGTTCATCCAGATTACACTGCCACAGCGCTTACACTTTAATTTACAGGGTGACAGTTATGTCTACCCCAATTGCACTAGCTAGGTGCTTAATATACAGGACTGCTATTAAGCTCATCCACTGGCGCTAGCAAGGCGCTTAAACACTTCAGATCCTTAAAGGTGGATAAGAAGCATAGGTCATGACCCTTAAATTATTATTCGGAAATTATCCCGAGGAATATTACGATTTAAAGAAACGACAAATCCTTACTTGGATCAGCGTTCCTACGAACATTAAGTTATAAAGAAACGACTAATCCTTACTTGGATTAACGTTCTCACAAACACTCGTGTTAACTAAACAGTCTAACACAGCAAGTATTCACATTAAAGCCATCCAGGCAATCAACTTAAACATAGAGATAATAGAAACAGCTAATCCTTACTTGGATTAGTTTTCCTATTAACCCACATGCTATTCTAGCATTAAGATTAATTTCACAACAATACCATCACGGTAATTATCACATATGATAGCGTTGTTCTAACAGATATACAACCTATCATAACATTACTTTAATCACGTTTATTTATGAAATTAGTTCCCAAACAAAACAACAGTTCTGGATAAATCCACATAAATGCCCGGAAGGCGATCACAGATAATAGCGTCGTTCTAACAGATATACAACCTATTATATGATTTTCCAAAACAGTTTATAAAACCAATTCCAGACAAACACAGTAATCATTCCAAATTAATTACTCAGATAAACAGCTGATAATTAATGTAAATATGGAACGATGAGCAAGAGCAAACCGCCACTTGCCTTAGTCTGCAGATCTGGAACAAAGCAGAGACAACGGGATTCCGGGCTCGACACAGGTATAGCTCCGACAGCACAACGACCTTCGAGTCGACCCATAAGGAAACCCCAAGTTAGATTCGACATAAACTAGTACGAATCTAAGGAAAGACGAAAGGAACCGAAAGAAACGACGCCACGACAACAACCCACCAAGCCAAAGCCACGAAGGCATTCTGGGCACTGGCGGCGGTCGCCGTTCTTGGCGGCGGTCGCCACATTCATCACGGCGGACGCCGTAAAGAACACGGCGGTCGCCGTGAAGAACTCCGATGACAGAACGAGAGAAAAACTCACCCAAATGATGCGCGTTTCGACCCCTTTTTGCCTTGCCTGGGTTCCAACCTCCAAAGGCAACCAAAAGGCTTCACAAGGGCTTCTGGAAACACCACCAAACGACACCGGCGAAAGCTTCAGAAATCCGGCGAGGGCACCAAACTCCGGCGAGAGAGATTTTGAGATTTGAGCTTCTGATTTTGTGTGAAATCCGATCCCCAAGCCTCTCCTTTTATAGCCAGATCACAAGGGAGCATAATGATGGCCTAAATGGAGGCGTGGCGGGGCTAGTTCGGCGTCGTCAGACGCTCGCCGGCGACCATCGGGCAAAGACCTCCGAACAACAACGACGGCGGGCACCGTCATAAATGAGGCGGGCGCCGCCATCAATGCGGCGGGCGCCGCCATCAATGCGGCGGGCGCCGTCATCAATGCGGCGGGCGCCGTCATCAATGCGGCGGGCGCTACCATAGGCCTGGCGTCCCCAGCTAGGAGAAGACCCATCTGCTCCTCGAGCCTTGCGACGGCGGGCGCCGCCACTGTACGGCGGGCGCCTCCCTTGGCTTTGCCGCCTCCTCAGCTCTTAGACGAAAACGATGTTAACCCGGGATAAAATTATCGTACGCAAACGAGTATTAACATCCAAAGCACGTCGTTTGTATATTATTTCACTGAGAAAAATATTATAGATACAGAGCACATTACAGAATGCCTCCAACTTTCTGAATTAAATCCGACGTACTAAACGGGTGTTCGGGAAAATTCCAAAAATTCCCAAAATAATCCTTACAGAATTACGGGGTATCACACATTCATTTCGGGTATTCTGTTGGTGCATATCTCTTTTGTCCATCCTTCGTTTTAGTGGAAGTATTTTAGTTATATATCGTCTATCGGCTTTTATTCGAGAGACAATGATAGTAACTGGATACAACCACGAGAACCATTCTGTTTATACCCTTGCGTAGTCTTTCATTAGACTAACCAACCGTTATTTTTTCTTGCATGGTTGGCTGGTGTCATCCGTCCTATACGGCACATCAGTCGACTTGCCTCAGGATGTTTAGGAGTAATGAGACGGAGAAGAAGGCTTGCGGTTGAAGTTTAGTTTTTGAAGAATTTTCGAGTTGTGTTAAGTATAAGATTTACTTTTCTAACTAATGTAATGGGTATAAGTATTAGGTAACCTAGTCTTGTAATTAGAATTTATGTAATGTCTTCCGTTGTAATTTCAATATCATTTGTAGAACTGATCTCCTCAATTTACGAGGGGAATATTAATAAAGATTAGATATTTATTTCAAACGTCTTCCGCTATTTACTCTTTATTATGATTGTCTTTAAGTATAATTGTTCAGATTAAAGCCTAGGGTGACTTTGGAGTTAAAGTCTGAGGTCACTGGTGTGTGACACTACCGACATAAGTCAGGGGTATTACAATTTCATTATTTGGATTAAACACTTTGTGTATCGATCTAAGCTTTCGTTTGTCTGTAATGGTTTAAAAACAAGTACAATTATTAGCGGATGACTAGTGAGGGATTGAAATATAAATTTGATGATGGAATGGATTCACCTATCCATTATTTTGAATTATTTTCATGTATAGATGTAATTTATAATAATAATGCAATCAAGTCTTTTCATTTGATTGACAAGCATGACACCTTGTGATCTTGTGGTCACGAGTTTGAATTCTTCTCCTCCGTTGTAAGGGCCTAGTGCCTCCTATGGACAAAAAAAGTGGACCACTCAAGTAAATTCCTCACTTGCTATCAATGAGACGCAAATCAATGATCTCAAAAAGGATACGTGTGAGCAAGATGAGATTATTGGAAAGATGAATCACATGGTGGAATGACTTCACTTATCCATGACTTGAGTTATTTTCATTTTGTTTGTGATTTTACTGTCATTGGGCCATTTGTTGTGATTGGGCTCCACACAAGACCTAATGGGTTCGGTTTAGCTCTAATGCGGACTTGGAGGTGCGGGGTGGACACTCATATAAGTGGACTCGAATCTTGGACTAATAATGTCATACTTTGTCGATTAGGACAGGCGGTTCCGCTAGCTGGTTAGTGGGTGGGGTCAAGGTGCAGCGCCCCTTGTAGAGGCTAGGGGCTTCCGGGTACGGGGCAACGCTCCAGCGCAAAATGGTATACAACTATTACAGAATGAAGTGCACGAAGCGTGCAGTTTTATATGCGGATAATCTCGTGAACCAGGAAAAAGCACGGTTTTGTAACACGTTGTGGTCCGTGCGTTTCGATGCAACCGTGCGTTACTCTTTGTAAACCGTTGAGGTTCGTGCATTTTTGTGCACGTATCATGTGCCCTATTATGTTAAGCGGGAAATTTTGGCGGGAAAGAATGTGTTGTTTGTGCGTTTTGAGTGCATGGGTTGTGCGAGCCCGCGATTCCCTATTTGGGCACGTTTTTAATGTGTGTAACCGACATAATCGCAGATGTAACTACTTGGTCGACCCCTTACCTATATAGGCTATGTTTGGGAAGATATTGGTCTCCTAAGATATAGGAGAGATTGATCTCTATCTTTGTGATTTTACATCTCTAACAAGAACACAAAACTTTACCTGTAACTCTTGGTTCTTAGCTTGGAATAAGAATGAACTTTGATTGTCTTATCGCAAAAGAAATTTCGTGTAACCCAATGCTTCTACAAAGATCGAAATACTCTTTAAAGAAAGAGCTCTTGTATGATTCGATCATTGTGTAAGAACATTACACGATTAAAAACACCGAATTACAATGCATTTGTAGGTGTAATCTATAGCACTATAGTTTATAAGTTTTTTGTATGTCGGACTAATTTTATAAGAGTGGAAATACGACTCATTAAAGTGAAGCACGCGATTAAATTCTCACTTGGTATCAATGAGACTCAAGTCTATGATCTAAAAAGGGATAACTTTGATGTTTCCAAGTGCACAAATAACAGCCCTTCAAGAATGGTTTAACCCATAGTAACATACTTCTGAATTAGCCTATACATGAGTTTGAATAATTGTTCATTTGTGCTTCTGATAAGCACTACTTTGTAGGGCTTAACCAAGAGTCATTAGAGGTTTTATTGGTGCCATTCGGGTAGATTTAGACACATTCATGTGTATGGCGTTTGGGGGCGAAGTTGGTGTATTTGGAGGTGTTTGAGCCGTTTTAGAGATCATAGTAGACACTGAGGAGGAAGCCACCAGAAGTAGACGCCAAGGAGCTGAAGAGACGAAGACTTCGGAGGAAGTACATTACGGCGCCCGCCGCAGGAGCCACGGCGACCGCCGCCTTTACCCTCCCAACAACGATGGCTACGACTTGGCCACGGCGCCCGCCGTGGAAATGCGGCGCCCGCCGCCATTACGGCGCCCGCTGTGGAGGTTGTGGCGCCCGTCGCCGCTGTTCAGAAGTCCGCCGAGCCGTTTCCTTATTTGCTTTATTTTGCATTATTTTATTACGATTTATTATTTCGTTTTAGGTTAATTTCAGACTTTGTTTCCTTTAGTATTTAAGGGTAGAGAAAGGCTTATTTGTCAATCAGCCAATCTCTGAACCCTAATTTCATTCTACGTATTCGTTATGAAGAACTAAGCCTCCCTGGCTTAGTCAGACGCTGAAGCTTTCGTTTTGATTCAGTTGTGAGACTCTTTTTCTTAATCTATTGCATGGATTTTATCTATTCTCTTGCTTGATTGCTTATGATTGATATTGATAATTTCTAGTCTGATCAACTAGGGTTTGTTGTTATTGATCTATTGCTAGATTTAGATTGTTACTGGTTGAGCATATCTATTTCAGAGTAGCAACTGCATCGTGCTAGTATCTGGTTGTTCTAGTCTTATGCAGAAGAGAACTGATCTACATTCTAGGATAAAAGCTGGTTGTTTTATACTAGAATTGTACCCAACTATATTCATATCCGTAAGGCTGCTGTTAAACTGAATCTTGATAGTTTCAGAGTTGTTTAATTAGTTAGTGCTAATAGTATCTGGTTGTGCTATTAGTTATATCTGAAAAGGAATTGGAATTTCCATTGCATGAGATTTTGAATGAGTATCTAGGATCAACTTGTCATACGAATAGTGGATGTTGTTTGACTAAGTGCTTTTCACATCACTGATTTCACAACTCTTTCGCTTGTTTACCTTTGCATGTTTAGAACTTACAAAACAAACAAAACCCCCCTTTGGTTACTTTGCTTTGACACATAATTTGCATATATAGACAGAATTCGCCTCCTTGTGGGTTCGACCTTTACTTACCTAGGACTACGGCTTAGGGTTTGTTTGGATATTTTGCATAGCAGTTTTTACACGACGAAAACCTGTTATCAAATTGGCGCCGTTGCCGGGGAGGCAATAATCTATTTTGTGTGTGTGATTTGTGTGCCAATCTTGGTGTGAACCTATCTTATGGTTCACACCCGTGTTACTAATAATCTACCTCTAGTTTTTGATCCAGAAATCGAGAGAACTTTTCTTCAAGATTGCAGGGTTGCGCGTGCACTACTTCAGGATACTGATACGATGACTGATCGTGTTACTCTTGAATCTCTGACAGCTCCTAACTTGGAGCAACCAACTCGTGCTGTGCAATTCCCTGCCCTTAATTGGTGAAGGAGTCAAATTTGAGCTTAAGACAGGAGTAGTCCATTTACTCCCGAAATTTAGTGGAACTCCGCTTGAGGATCCTATTCAGCACCTGGATGAGTTCCTTGAGGTCTGCACCAGTATGAGGCCATCTGAGATTACTGAAGATCAGATGAGGTTGAGAGTCTTTTCCTTTTCTCTGAAGGATTCTGCTAAAGACTGGTATCATTCTTTACCCCCAGGAAGCATCACTACTTGGGTGAATTTGAAGAAGGTGTTTCTTGATAAATACTTTCTGGCAATCAAGTCCAATCAGCTCAAGAAAAAGATCTGCAACGTGGAGCAACTGTCTAATGAGTCTCTCTATGATTATTATGAGCGCTTCAAGAAACTGGTGAAGAGTTGTCCCTACCATGGTTACGAAAAACATGATCTAATTCTCTATTTACATGGAGGACTCCGTGAAGATGATCGTCGGATGGTGAATTCCTCATGTGGTGGGAATATTCTGAAGAGGACTTACGAAGAAGCTCTAGAGATATTTGCTACTCTGGCTGATGACTCTAGACAATACAGTGGGAGAGGTTCCCAAAGCTTGGTAGTTGCTAGTTCTCAGTCAAAGATTGATCAGACTGATTTTGATGTGCTGAGAGAGGAGGTGAGGCGCCTGAAGCTGAAAGGTACGCCTCAACAGGCTAAGGTCTGTGAGATCTGTCATGACGACTTGCATCCTACTGATTCATGTCCTACTCTACAAGAGGAAGTGAACCATGTAGGAGGATATCAACAGAGGCCCAGGAATGATCCTTATTCTAGTACATACAATCCTGGTTGGAGGGATCATCCCAACTTCAGATGGAGAGACCCAAAACAAAACCAACAACAGGGTAACCCTCCATAACCTAGGCAACCATATGTGCCAAGGGCGCAAGGGCAGAGCTCGAACCCGTCTCCTTCTATGGATGATATGATGAAGATGCTGATGCAGAGCAACGTCAATCTCAACGAGAATGTTGCTAAGTTGACCAAGAGCCAATTGCAGTTCCAAGAAACTACGCAAGCTAGCATTCAGAATTTGGAAAGGCAATTTGGTCAAATTTCTCAAGTGGTGAGCAAGCTTGACGCAAAGGTCTCTGGTAAACTTCCATCTCAAACGGAAGTGAACCCGAACATTAGGAATGTCAGTGCTATAACTCTAAGGAGTGGAAAAAGGCTTGAAGGAAGCAATACTGAAGAAGCTGAAGAAGACAGTTCGGATCTGGAGGAAATAAAAGACGGCGACCGCCGCCTAAATCACAGCGACCGCCGCTCAGGTGATCTCACATTCGATGTATCCGAAGAGAATTACGGTGACTGCGGCATAAATGGCAGCGACCGCCGCGATTACGGCGACCGCCGTCCAGAGAATGGCGACCGCCGTGACAGTGAGCCAAATCCTGAACTTTCTGATGATGTTCACGGCGACCGCCGTCCTTCTTACGACGACCGCCGCCCCTCCGAAGCCGATGTTGAGGCTGAGAAGGAGTATGAACCTCCGATTTTTCCTGATTGGAAGCCTGTTGCACCATTTCCGTCTGCTTTGAAGCGTACCAAGCCACTTGCGCAGGACAAGGACATGTTTGAGATGTTCAGAAACGTTGAGGTCAACATCCCTCTCCTAAATTTGATCAAGTCTGTCCCTCGTTATGCCAAGTTCTTGAAGCAGATGTGCACCACAAAGAGGAATCAGGATAGGAACAGCAAGAAGAAGGTAAAGGTAAGCGAACATGTTTCTGCTGTGTTTCAGAAGCGCTTACCCAAGAAGTGTGGCGACCCAGGTATGTTCACCATCCCTATTACTATTGGAGGTACCAAGTTCAATAAAGCTATGTTAGATTTGGGTGCTTCCATTAATGTTCTACCTTCATCTCTTTGTGAATCCTTACGATTAGGACCCATGCATGCCACTAATATTGCCATTCAGTTAGCTGATAGATCTAGTGTGCGTCCTATAGGGATAGTGGAGGATGTTTTGGTTAGGGTTGGTGATCTCACTTTTCCTGCTGACTTCTATGTGCTTAATATGGAACATGATATGCATGTAGCCCCTATTCTATTAGGGAGGCCCTTCCTGAAAACCGCCAATACTAAGATTAATGTGAGTACTGGTTCCTTGACTATGGAATTTGATGGCCAAACCATTAATTATAATATCTATGAAGCCATGAAATATCCTTCTGATGATCACTCTTTGTGTGCTATTGATGTACTTGAGCCTGTGGTGCAAGATGTTTTTGATGAGGACCACCTAGATGACACGCAATCTCTCATTGTTGATTCTAGCTTGGTTTCTGCTTCATTTACTAACTCGCATGAAGTCATCAATGAGTTGGCCGCTGACTATAAGCCTCCTCTGGAGATACCAGGCAAATCGCCTTTACTGCTAACTCCGAGCGAGAAGCTCGTTCCATCTGTGATGCAGGTCCCTGAAGTTGAGGTTAAACCCCCCCCCCCCGATTGATCTAAGTATGGGAGAGACGCGACTAAGAAGGTCAAGATGGAGGGGCCGCTGAAGAAGAAGAAGAATGGTTTAAGGTTCAAACCTTTCCATAATTGGTTCAGAAAGGAGGTATGAATTAAGAAGGTTCCTAAAGAGCCTGACGATATGGATTGAGGATGTTCGAGTAGTATGTCGAGCCAACGACATTAACTAAGGCGCTGATCGGGAGGCAACCCGATGTTAGGTAGTTTATTTTCCTTCCCTTAGTCATTTTCTTTTGTTTTTCCTTTTACTTTTTCCTTTCTGTGTCGAACTAACCTGCAGGAAGCGTTTCAAAGTGAAGAAGGAGTTCACGGCGCCCGCCGCCTAGCTTACGGCGTCCACCGTAATCACCTCCCTCGTTTACTTTGCTTGCGGCAAATGACGGCGACCACCGTTTAATTACGGCGATCGCCGCCATTCTCAGGTTCGTTTTTTTTTCTTCTCTATCTAAAAATAAAAAAATAAAAAATAAATATACCCCGAAAAAACCTTAAACGGGGAGAAAAAGTAAAAAAAAAAAAAAAAATTACCGGGCTGTCCAGATTTCCCATGAGAGGTGCGCATCATGTTGCTAACGGAGGAACACATTCACCCTACATTCATTTGGCAACGATGGTGGCCCTGCAGTCGACAGCTGGAAAGGAGATACACTAGGGCCCAACCACGATGACATCTGGGCCCATTTTTGAAGGCCATGCAACCCCGTTCCCTTGATCGACCACTCATTCACCACAGTGGTTCATTATGGTTGCATGGTAGTAGCTGATGGAGTTGAAGGTCGTGCAGCCCTGCTTTCCTACATAACCACCACACCCCACGGTGGATCCCTATGGTTGCACGGTAGATGAAGATTATGGCATTGATGCCGACACCCGTGACATGGACGTTTATTGAGAAGACCGCCAGCGACACCTTCCGTGTCCAAGCCAGCTCGGCAACGTTGTGAGTTAATTTTTTGCTTTTCCATGTGCTTCTATTCTTTTTGTCTTTCATTACATTGAGGACAATGCAATGTTTAAGCATAGGGGAGAGTTCTATACTTGCCACGTCGTTGAGGAAAAGAAAAAAAATGAAAAAGAGCCAAAAATTTGATAAAAGGCTGAAATTGAAATCCTGGGATAGGCCGAAAACCCGAAAGGGCGGCCTAGGTAATAAGCATGTGGCTTGGACCATCATTAGGCTGGGGTAATATGTGGTCAAGAGTGACGTGAGTTTATGTGAGCACATCTATTAAAAAATGAAATGAGTGGTTTGGTGATAACCCGAATGGGCGCCTTGGCAAAATGAGTGAAAAGAAGAAGAGTGATTTTAGGATTTCTCATTATTCTTGGTGAGGCGTCATAAGAAGAGGAGACAAAGAAGGATTGCCGGGTAGGTCACTCTGGGAGACATAAGGAGCAATAGATGGAGGCTAGGATTAGAGGTTACTCACGCTATTGGATGTCCGGGTTTAGCTTGGGGGAAGTACTCTGATTGCCCCTTAAGCTTGTTGAGTTGTTGATGTGTTGTAAATGAGAGTGGTGCCAGGAGCTTGGCATGGGTTATGTGACTCTTAGTTGGAGGATATGCTTCCTAAGACCTTGGATGCTACATTGGAGGAGTAGGCTCTTTATTAGTTTACTCGTGGACGAGCAAAGGTCTAAGCATGGGGGAGTTTGATAAGCACTACTTTGTAGGGCTTAACCAAGAGTCATTAGAGGTTTTATTGGTGCCATTCGGGTAGATTTAGACACATTCATGTGTATGGCGTTTGGGGGCGAAGTTGGTGTATTTGGAGGTGTTTGAGCTGTTTTGGAGATCATAGTAGACACTGAGGAGAAAGCCACCAGAAGTAGATGCCAAGGAGCTGAAGAGACGAAGACTTCGGAGGAAGTACATTACGGCGCCCGCCGCAGGAGCCACGGCGACCGCCGCCTTTACCCTTCCCAACAACGATGGCTACGACTTGGCCACGGCGCCCGCCGCCATTACGGCGCCCGCCGTGGAGGTTGCGGCGCCCGCCGCCGCTGTTCAGAAGTCCGCCGAGCCGTTTCCTTATTTGCTTTATTTGGCATTATTTTATTACGATTTATTATTTCGTTTTAGGTTAATTTCAGACTTTGTTTCCTTTAGTATTTAAGGGTAGAGAAAGGCTTATTTGTCAATCAGCCAATCTTTAAACCCTAATTTCATTCTACGTATTCGTTATGAAGAACTAAGCCTCCATGGCTTAGTCAGACGTTGAAGCTTTCGTTTTGATTCAGTTGTGAGACTCTTGTTCTTAATCTATTGCATGGATTTTATCTATTCTCTTGCTTGATTGCTTATGATTGATATTGATAATTTCTAGTCTGATCAACTAGGGTTTGTTGTTATTGATCTATTGCTAGATTTAGATTATTACTGGTTGAGCATATCTATTTCAGAGTAGCAACTGTATCGTACTAGTATCTGGTTGTGCTAGTCTTATGCAGAAGAGAACTGATCTACATTCTAGGATAAAAGCTGGTTGTTTTATACTAGAATTGTATCCAACTATATTCCTATCCGTAAGGCTGCTGTTAAACTGAACCTTGATAGTTTCAGGGTTGTTTAATTAGTTAGTGCTAATAGTATCTGGTTGTGCTATTAGTTATATCTGAAAAGGAATTGGAATTTCCATTGCATGAGATTTTGAATGAGTATCTAGGATCAACCTGTCATACGAATAGTGGATGTTGTTTGACTAAGTGCTTTTCCCATCACTGATTTCACAACTCTTTCGCTTGTTTACCTTTGCATGTTTAGAACTTACAAAACAAACAAAACCCCCCTTTGGTTACTTTGCTTTGACACATAATTTGCATACATAGACAGAATTCGCCTCCCTGTGGGTTCGACCTTTACTTACCTAGGACTACGGTTTAGGGTTTGTTTGGATATTTTGCATAGCAGTTTTTACACGACGAAAACTTGTTATCAGCTTCAAAAGTTAATTTTCTACAACACGTACGTACCAAGCTAAAAGGTTTATAAAAAATGTTTTTTATTTCATAAGCCAAGAAAATTAAATTGTTAAATGAATTTATTATATGTCAATTTTAGATTATTAATTGTTTAGCATAATATCGTAAGCCCTTAGAGTGAACTGTCAACAATAGGATTATAACCCCAAATTGAGATTAGGAAACAAGGTTACTTGTTTAGTGAACATTTAAATCTATATATAATCACTAAAGATGAAATGATTGCTGTCATTTGACATTTTCGTACTGAGTCATGTTATTTTTCGTTACATGTCTGCTCCATTATTTAATTTAGTTCTATAATTTTATTTTTTAGATTTTATTCTAGTTATGTGAAATGATTATTGTCACTTGGAATCTCCACATTGAGTCAAATCATTTTTCGCCACATGTTTGCTCCACAATGCAACACTTGTTGGTGGGATCCAGAATCACATGCTATTTTATCTAGTCATTCCTGCCAACGACAAAGCCATCGAACAAATGATCTTTGTTCTAGTTTTAGGAAAGTCGCCTCCCAAGCCTCGTGATGACTACTCGCAGGATTGGCGCTGAAGTAGTGATAGTTGATGTTTTTTTTGGTAAAATCTTGAAAATGAGGGTTTAGTTGTGAGTTTTTGGATGCAATAAATAACAAAGGAATAAGAAACTTGAACCTACTAGATAGACGCACCAATGGACTCAAGAAGACGTGGAATCGTTCAAGGATAAACGTACCTAGAACAACAAAATACGTTTATGGATAAATGCACCAAAAACACAAGTAGATTATCCTGGATAAACTCACCAAAACAATATACTCCGAAGATAAAATCAAATATCACAATTGAATCTCAAAGTTTCAATATTCAATCATTCAACTCTGTCTAAAAATGAAAACATATAAATAGACCAAATGTCACAAAAATTCTAATTCGTAAGTAAACTGAAACGAGTCATTCTCCCTGATCCGGGCTCCAATGGGCTTAAACTTTGGATATCATCTATATAAGCTAATTAGCCAAGTCATATCGAAAAATTGGGCCCAAACGAACTAGTGGTTTGCAATTGCGCGTCTGGACAATTCTGGCTCGCATGCCTGCACCGCGGTATGGTCTTCTTGGCTCAATTCCTCCGAGCCATCTTCACATTCCCTCTACGAACCTTGACTCACTAGAAACCTTGGAAGGCATAAGGAAGGTTGGGAAGTTGTTTCCCGAGAAAAATCACCTAGGTCAAGGGTTTGGCCGTGGTCCCAAGTTGGTGCTCGCGTCGTTGCTAGTAAAGCCCTTGTGTCTTCACCGGGTGTTCTTCCTCCAATTGACCTCAAACTTTGAATGGCCTCCTCATTTAGTGCTCGTTCAGTAAGTCATTTGGGAGGCAATATGGGAGTGGAAGTGCTGGCTTCATCTCCTTCACCGCATAGAAGGCTTGTTCGGTAAGTCGTTTGGGCGAAGTGGATGAAGGTGGAAGCAAGTGGAAGGAGATGGTTACTTCAACTCCCTCACCACCAATTCCTTACGGTGCCCCCCCCCCCCACGGTGAGCGGCTGGCGAGTGGAAGTGGAAGGCAATTCCTCCTTTTACCCCTGAATTTCACTCCTCATTCGATCCCCCAACAGTCCTCTCTCCCTTCCATTTTCCATGTCTCCTTTGATCCCCCAACAGGTCGGAGCTCTCCCTTCCATTTTCCTGTTCTGCTACGAGCCGGTTTTGGGGAAGAAAATGCAGTTCCAAGCTCCGAAGTTACTACTTACCCTAAATTAAGGTAATTTTGCTTGAATTTTTGCTTGAATGGGAAACTTGAAGCCCTAATCCCTCGATTTTTTATTGAATGGGAAATTTTGCTTGTGAATCTTTGATTGAATGGGAAACTTTGCTTGTGAATCTTTGATTGAATGGGAAATTTTAATTGTTCATTGTTGTAGGTAAACTCCTCGATTTTGAACATCTGAGCTTGAAATTCGGTAGTGGCATGTTAAAAATTGCAGTAGGGTTTGTTCTATGATGATTTATTATTTCCCTTCCTTTGTGGGTACTCTGAAAATTAGGGTATTTTGGTGAGGTTACGGGGAATTTGGTGTGTTTGTGCATGAGAGTTTATTCTAAAAATTAGGTGTTTGATGAAATGTTTGTGTTTTGTTTGTCTTGTTTTGAAGTGGGAATCTGTAAAATTGTTGTCTTGAAAGCTTGCCATTTTTTGTCTTGAACAAAGAATTCTTGGTTATGCTAGAATTATTAGCCACTTATTTTTTACAATGAGCTTGCATGAAACCAAAATGTGCAATTCTCAATTGATGTTTATGTAGGAGCAACAAGATTCAAGTATTAACCTTTGTTAACATTCATGGTTAACCATTTTATGACTTCTCAAGCCAAAATTTGCAATTCTCAGTTGATGTTTATGTTGATGGCCACTTTTTTATGAACAAGCTTGCGCTAGCATGAACAATAATGTGCTATAATTCTCAGTTGATGTGCTAATTTTGAGTTGATGTATGCTAGTACAATTTTGATTTTCATAGAAGACGCATTCTTGTTCAGTTAAACGTCTAATAAAAATGTGCAACTTCTTATCTGAAATCCAACTTCTCTTTTGTTTAGCAATGGCTTCTCATGATGAAGTTGCTGATGCGATTTATGAAGAGGAGTATGTTGGCCTCCCAACCGAGGTGCTTGAAACAATGACTGATTACAGCCCCAACAATTCCAATGCCAGCATACCCGAGGAGCTTCAATGGTGGCGGGTAAACCCTTTACCTTGTGGCCTATGGGTCCTAACATTAATCTCTAAGTTTTATGATATGTGTAGTAGTAAAAGGTTAGTTTAGGGTTATCTCTTTTCCTGAACTTATGCTTAGTTATCTTCAAACCATATCTGTAGGAATATGATGTGTCAAGGTTTGATGACCTTATCAATGGAATTGAAAACTCCCCGCGTGCACGCTTGATGCAACTTGCTGTCAGAGCACTTAGAGGACATGTGGCTGAGCTTCAAGTGGATCTTAACCAAGCACTCATCAAGCATGAACAACTTAGAGGTGAACTACAAGAAAAGCGTGGCCAGGTGGCGCATCTGGATGATGAGAACCAAGAACTAGCTGAGCATGTATCTACACTAGCAACTTCAAACGTTCAGCTAGCGTTACACTGTGACACCTTCCTCGCTGCAAACATGGAGCTCTCTGATGCTTTAAGGATTAGGCTATATTACGCTTCGGTGGTTACTATTTTCCTCGTAGTGGTTATTTTGTATGTTATCATCCGTTATGCAATTCTGTAATTGATCTAGGTTTAGGGGAAATGTTCGGAGAATCACCTTTGTTAACAATTTGGGTGATAATTTTTCTACACTATACACCTCAAGGAATTTTCCTTAAAGCTTTTGTAGTGTTGATGTATGTTCGGTCTATGTATTGTAATGTTTATGTATGTTTGAGGATTTTATATACTATTGGCCGAGACGTTATAAGTATATGTTGGTTGCAATGACTTTGATGGTTCTCTATCTTAAATTTGTGTTTATTATATGTGTGGTTTGTTGTGATATAAGATTGTTTTATAATATTGGTATAATAGTTTATACTTTATAGTTTATATGAAAAGCGATATTCACCAAAGAAAATAAAAAAGCCTATGTACAAAATGTCAGAAGCTCTATATAAGGTCTTTCATCCATTTATATTCCATCAAAACCCACAAGTAAGACAACAAGACATCTCTACTTTACAACATACAAGCATAGCAGTATAAGAATGTCACGTAAGATTTGTACCTCTAGTATAGTTGTATATTATGTGTACATGTCCATAAGATTTCTACCTCTAGTTGTTGTACATGTGAAATCTTGTTGTTTGCGCATAAGAGCAAGGAGGACGATTGTTTTCCCATGGAATGATGAAGACAGTCAAGCTTTGGTCCAGGTGTGCATACGACACAATGAACGACTTGGGGCCTATGGGAGTTTCGCATGGAATTACATACGTGATGAGTTTAAGGGTATTACGGGCCGAGATGCGAATGTTAGAGTGTTGAAGAACAAGTTCGAATTTTTGAAGAAAAAATGGAATTTATGGATGAGCCTTGAACGGTCTGGCGATGTTGAGTGCGACGACGTAACCAGAGCTATATTGCGAGATGACAATTGGTGGGACAATAAGTTGAGGGTGAGTAATTTAAATCTAGATCGGAGATTATTGTTGTGATCTTAACAAATGCATTTGGTATAAGAATGTCTTAGCTGTGAATGCATTTCTTTTAGGTGGACGAAGGTTTCCGCACGTTTTGTGTTAAGCCGATGACTCCCACCATGAAGGAGTTGTGTGCTCGTCTCTTCTACGCATAAGACATGATGAATCCCACCATTAAGGAGTTTAGGGCTCGGCTCTTGTACGCATAAGGAGTTGTTTGCTCGACTCTTTTATGTTTGCTATCCAACTTATGTTCTCTATCTTAAATTATGTTGTTTAGTTTATGTTGATCACTCGTTTATCTTTATGTTTTTTAGCTTATGTTCCGTTTATTTTTATGTTGTTTATCTCATGTTGTGTAACTTTTGATTCGGATGGAAGATCCTTTGTTAGGGGACTACCCGTATTGTGTAACGTCTTTGTTTTGTTAGACAAAAAAATGTCTATGTGTGTCAGTGTGTGTATTATTAGCATGCAAAACATATATTCAATTTCTTATTTAGCTTATATTAGAATAATAGTCAATTTACATTATTTGTTAATAAGTTCTTGGTTATTATGTTTGAAACACATAGCACCGATCAATCATTTATCTTATTTAAACAATAAACCCTAATACTTAAGCAAACTAAGCATGCTTAATAAAGGAGCACAAATACTCATAAGCAAACTAAGCATGCAACACTATAGGTAATATTAGAAGTTTCTATTACAATTGACTATATTATTCTAACAAAAGCATGCAAATTAAGAATTTACATTTCTTACTTAGGTAATATTAGAAGAAGCAAGCTCTAAAACTCAATTTGTTAATAAGTCCATTTGGTTATAACCTTGAGCCCTAATTCTTAACATGTGAATGATGCAACACACATGACTTGACAGCTATGAATGACCATGACCAACAAAAGCATATTCCTTCTTAGCTAGCTTATGCAGCCTAGCTACACTCTTATTTTTTTGCTAGGTAGCTGCATGTTCACGTGAATGATGCATGTTTGGTCTCACCAACACTTGATAACACAAATCACCAACACCAACAACATCCTCTTCCAACATCATCCCTTCCAAGCATCTTTCTTCTTTAATTTGTGCTTCACGAGACATGCCATGCATAAATCTCTTCCACTTTTGCAGCCACTCCTTTGGCTTCACGTAAATTTTGGGCATAAAATGTCTTGTCTATGGAAGCTAGACACTAGCCACATGCTTGTCCTTTAGGGTATGGAAGCATTTGGAAGTGAAGATAGACAAGACACTAGCCACATGCATGTCCTTTATGTCTTGTCTTACATAGTTACATGCATATGAGAAGCTAGCTAATGTCTTGGCCGATAGTATATTAGTGTGTAGGGTTGTGAACATTGCCATTTCAAGGTACAACCCACACACAATTGAAGCCATAAAATCGGTAAGAAAAAGGCCTAAACAAGTTGTTTGCTAATCAAATTCGGTAAGAAGTATAAGTAAGTTTTGTCGCTATATATAACATTGTCTTATATACTATTTATATACTATTATATGTTTTTAACATGTCTTACTATTGTATAATGTTTAGGGATTTCCTAAATGGCAAGACAATTTAATTTAGGGGAACGAGTTGAAGTCATTGGAGCCGAACATGGATTGCTCGGCTCATATCACACCGCCACAATATCATTAGTTTTACCATTGATTGGATTCTACCGTGTCGAATACGAAAGATTGATGACTAACGGCCGCTCGGGTCCCCTTGTAGAACAAGTCCCATAGGGGTTGTTGCGGCCCATACCTCCTCATAGAACTCTAAGCTATTACGAGATTGGCCAACACATAGACATATGGAATCGTGACGGATGATGGTATGGAAATGTTGTATGACACCCGGACTTTGGTATTTATGAAGTGAGTTTTGGGGAATTCGACTACGAGAATATCGTTGTCGGTTATGATCATATCAGGCTCCACGTTCACTGGAACAGACATGTTTGGCTACGTCCGAGACCCGTTATCATCCAACTAGATTAGTTTCCATGAGGACCTTCACCGGTATGGTAATGGTTGGCGTTGTTGGTGTTGTCGTTGTCTAGGAACTCAATGTGTGGTACTTGTCGGTATGTCGTTGTTGGTGTGGTGCTTTCCGCTTTCTTTTGTGGTACTCGTATCTTTCAAGTGTTTGTAATGTACTTAATCATCTCGTTGTGCAGTTTATATGTTTGTATCATAGTGAATGATCATCTCGGTTGTGCGTTTTTAGCTATGTTTCGTAGTAAATGTTCATCTCATTTTGTTTTAGCTTGTGTACATTTTTTTATATGGTCCAAGAAGATGCTTCTCCTATGCACGTCTTGTCTTCACCTAGAGTCAACTCATGTTGGGGCCTACTACGTGAACTTTTGCTAAGCTAGGGAAGCTAAGTCCATGCATGTTCTTGTCTTCACCTCCACTTTTGTAAATAAACCTATGGAAGCTTGTGTATAGGTCTGTCTAAAATTAAACAAGTTACATCACCTTGACCGATAGTAAATTGAACAAGTTACACCACTTTTGTGAATTAACCTATGAAAGCTTGTGTATAGGTTTGTCTAAAATTGAACGAGCCCATGCATTTTTTTAAGTTTCAAAACGTTGGATTGAATTCAACGGTTTTTTTGGCTGGCTTTGTGACCTCTCCACACACATACAACACAAGAAGGGAAAACAATTATAAGTAATGTTTTTAGATTAGACTTGTTTAACAAAAAATAGGGATTGTACTCCTACAAATTACAGGCTAGCCAAATATATATTCTTGTGATCCCAAATCTGTTTAGCAATGGCATCTGAGATGCCACTCATGTAGCCTTTGGGGTCATTGTCCTCGCCTTTATCATCATTGGGGTCAAACTTAAAAGCATCTTCTTCGTCATCATCATCATCATCATCATCATCCTCTTCTGGGATTGAATCATTCAGCTTGTGTTCTAGTATGAAGTTGTGCAGCGCAAAACACACACAAATGATGTCGATTTACGTGGGAATATCATATGATGACGTGCCTTTTAATATCTTCCATCTCTTCTTCAAAATACCAAAGCATCGTTCGATTGTCATCCTCAAAGAAGAATGGACTCGGTTAAATCCCTCTCGGATATTTTTCGGAGCCTCTCGCATGAACTGAGATTGGTGATATTTTACCTTCGAGTAGGGCACCATATAGCCTTTTCTGTTTGGATATCCCTTGTCAACTAAGTAGTATCTCCCTAGGAATAATTAAACATAAAAATGATATATTTTAAATATATAAGTTAATAAAATGCAAACCCAGTAAGACACATATGTCATTATTTAAGGAAAATCCGCATGATGTTAATTCACCAAGTTACATTAAAGTAAGGATAGATGACGATTGATCATGTCTTACCAGATGGAGGACGGGGAAAGTTCATATGAGGATAGCTCAAAGCATGGCCCAAACCCGAGTGTTGTGGGCACTTCCTTCCCACTCGACCGATACAAATGTGAAGTACATATCAAAGTCATACACTGTCATCACATTGAATGAAGTATACCCCTTACGACATCTATAACGAAATTGTTCTTCCTCAGGCACACAACATTCAATGTGAACTCCATCAATACATCCAATAGCACCCTAAATGAATTCAGTAACAATATTAGACGACATGGCTGGTTCAACTTGTCAATAAATTGAAAATACAAGTAATAATCCATACCTTGAAAAGACTATATCGGGGCTCACTCATCACTTTTGCTGGAATGTTAGTGAAATTTGCATCACGAGGTTTCAGAAGGTTACGTACAAGGCCGTTAAAACCCATGTGCATGCCAACCATTGCATCTAGAACCTAGTAAAACACACGGATAATGGTGTCGCTTGATCTCTGAAACCGCTCACATACATCTCTATTAGCCAACCCAACATAAATAGTGTAAAGAAAAATCCCAACCTTCTCCAGAACGGACATACACCGTGAACATCCTATGCAGAGTCTATTAGTTGGCGCATCCACATGTACCCCATGAACTTTGAATCATAACAAGGAACGTTGTGAATAAACCTAGCATGGTATGCAGTCGAGAGACGCGCACACATCTTGATGTGTTCCGGTCTCCCAAAACACGAGTTAGAGCGGATCTAGGTAGAAAGGCGGGCGAATTTCTCTTGCTCGTTGAAAGTTGGATCGTCGTGGAACTTCAGAAGCTGTCGCGGGTATTTTCGCGGGCGCGGATTGCTTTCCGCAGTCGCGGAAATCTCTGTTGTTGCTGCGTCGGCGATTCTCGAAGTGGTTCGATCGGGGGGATCTCGGCTAGGGCCGAGGGCCACGTTTGGTGAGTGGGTTTGTATCACTGTGGTATTGGATTCGGTGGACTTGCTCGTGGGTTAGGGGGGGCGGTTAGGGCGGTTCGGTGATGGCTCAGTTGAAGGAGCTAGACCTAGGGGGCGGGAGCTTGGCTCAATGGCAACTCTAGGCTTTAACTCTCAATTCAACTTATTTATTAATTAGGTTAAGGCTGACTTATATAGCAGCCAAAACAAGGTTCTTGCCCAATGGGCCTAAAAGCATAAGTGGATCGGCCCTCTTGGCACAAGAGAGGCCCGACATCAAAAAATAGAAACTTGCTAAAAACGGCAATATCCAAAAATAGTAAATACTAAAAACGATAACTTTCCAAACTTAGAAACACTCTAAGAATGGAAACTGCTAAGAAGGGAAATTGCTAAATACCGAAAAAATACTAAAAATAGAAAGTGTCTCAGAATGTCTCAAAATTGGCATGTGAGTGTCACAATACCAAAGTAACTCCAATGGCACTCGTAGTGCCGAGGACTATCGTGACCGGGGTCACATCACATCTTCAACCACACCTGCCATCTAGGAAGCCACTTCTTTCGTAACTCGCGTCTAGACATCTTTCGTCTCGGGCCAAGTGGTTCATCCATGTCTTCGGATTATACTGGATCAAGACATGCATAAACTGAAAACACAAATGAAAATTGCACTAGGAAAACACATATGGTATGCAAGAGTCTTAACACGAGGAACTAATAAAGTATGAAATACATCAAACACCAAGTAGTAAGTTCATACATAAATCACATCATTATCCAAACACATCAAACACCAAACAGTCGTGATAACCCTAGACACTCAAACACATCAAATCCCCCAACCAGTACCCTAAACACTCAATCCCATCACACTCCATCTACGGCTTATATAAGTGGTATGCAAGATCGTACTCGTATTGTAGCCATGCAATCCTGTTACTTTCTTTCGGGAGGGACATGAAGACCTCACGTCTTGGTTCTTGAGCAAGCTGACTGGCGGCAAAGCAATACAACTTTGAACTCTCTTCGAAAAGCCCATCAGTTATAAGGCGTTCCAGCACAACAATACATTCTGCATATCCATATTTCTTCACTTCCCCTGCCAGATCATTGGTACTTCCAATATCACCCTCCATCATAGTAAGCATTTTCTGACTAGCATCACCCACAACAGCCATGTATTCGTTGAATGTCGTTGAAGCAGGACTTGGCCTTCTCCTTCTTTTTTTGATGGACTCAGTAGGTGCAATTGTAAGCCTAGTGCTCTTTCCCCTGACATTTGATAGACCAGATCTTGTGGCAGTAATCCCCTCGTGTACTTGTGCTAAGCACTCATCAAGTGGCAACTTCACACTTACCCTAGCAGCGAGCGACCGAAGGCTTTCTTGTTCCTCCTCAGCATCTTTCTCTATTTGATGGTCAAGAATATCCTCTTGTGAACCCAGATAAACACTATCATCAACTCTAGGTAGGGAAAGTGGAAGCGCAATAGGATCCATACTTGGTGACATGACATGTTTTCCCGTTGCAACAATTTGGCCAAACACGTCATCCCACAAATCACTCAACTCCGAGTTAACCCATTTCTTTCTGAATTGGCTATGCTTATCATCATTTTCCTGCCAAACAGAAGGACATATACTAAGTATTAATTCACTCCTAAATAAAATATACCAAATCATATACATAGATAATTTGTTATGCCTACAGACCTTCTTCTGTCTTTCCCACCATTCATCATCAGCCATGACCAAACCAGTCGCCGAATCCCACCCAACACCCGTCACACTGTGCCTTAGGTCGCACCATGGCTTCCACAATTTTTTCATATGCTCAATTTTGTTCCTTCAAGTATTTTTTTAGACCTTCAAGCCTATCCTCTTCTCAAATTCGTCATTAACATCAGGCCAAGTGAATGTCTAATAATAGCCATGTTTCTTTTGATAATCTTTACATACCCTCATCAATGTCAATGCAAGATTTTCAGTCCAAACAAATGGCTTCTCCTTTGCTTTTTCCTTACCTTTATCCTCATCCATCTACGTTCTTTAAGGGACTAATAAACACAAAACCATAATTCTATTTCAACATAAACACAAATGCATGGCACTTTCCTTCAACATTCAACATTAAACTATTTAACAACAAATCAAAGTCATACACTGAAGACATACAACCTCAACTGTGGTTACAATCCACATTCAACACAATTTAACACAATAATATCTATTTAACATCATCCATTACCCAAGCCATACACAAACACCAAACATATTGAACACAATCTAAATTTAAAACAAAAAGCCAACATTATTATGAAAATTGGTTGATAAAAGATGAGGAAGCACACCTTTTATACACACTAAAGTTTGGTTCTGCTTCAGGTGGCAATAAACCGGATTAATAACTGAATTAAAGAAACAACTAAACCCTGAAATCCAGATAACCCTCAAATCCAGATAACACTCAAATCCAACAAGTTCATCGAAAGTCCGATGACAGGTTCATTATATTCAAACAATGAAATCATAGTAAACCATACATGTTCGAAGCAATTCATTTAACCCTAAACCTTACAAATTCGGTCCAGTTTATCATACGTGATAGACTATATATTCTGCAAGAGGCAGTAACTAATCTGGAATATGGAATCGGTGAATGGAAGGGAAAGCAATAGCAGGAAGGGAAAGCACTAGCAGACAACTAATCTGGAACTTGGAATCGCTAAAATGGATTCAGTGAATGAGCTAGAATAGCTAAAAGATGAGCTACAACAGATGAAAGACAATGATGAGCTACAACAGATTGGAAAAGGACGTAAACTCCATACTTGGGATTTGGCTTCCAAAAATCACGAGCATAGACGAACAAAAAGTGATTTGGGGAAATTGGGGAAATCACGACCACTTCCACTCGGGAGGGAGTTAGAGGAAGGAGACAACACAACAATGAAAGGGAAGGAGGAAGGAGTCACATGCAGCTACAAGTTGCTCACGTGGACATGTAAAACCCTTTAAATATTATGCCCTTTTTGGTAATTGCACATCAAAAATACCCCACTTCAACTCATATAAATTACTACTTACTGAACACGCCATTTTCTAACTTCAACTCATATTTCCACTTTAACTTCCACTTTCACTTCTTTCCACTTCCACTCGATTTTACTACTACTTACCGAACGGGCCCTTAGTCTCTCTTGAAGGCTGAAACTGGCAGAACTCAGTTTGGATGTCGTTGTTGTGGGTGTGTTGAAAAACCCTAATTTGTGGCACGTTGGTGGCATTGTCGTTTGGCTAGGCTCGTCACGACACTAGACCTTGTCTTACAACTTGATTGGATCCAGAATCACATCATCCTCCCCTTCCTTAAAAGGATTCGACATTGAATTCACGCACCCTATACCAACAAATGTCACATAGCAAGGACCCTCAAAACACCTAAGTAAGCAAAATTACTAGTCTTAGCAATGACTTGCTGCGTATGCCAAGAATTCATAAATATATATTTGAGGGGACTCCCCTTCTTAACATGCAACCTATCTCCTCGAGTTCTACTCGGTAAAATAGCATGGGAATGACTAGATAAAACTCTAAGGACACAAGAAACATAAACATGAAAATCTAGGAAGTGTGCCTTATAACTATTATGCATAAGAAGACATATAGGCAATAAAACTCCCTTCTCATTGTAAGGTTTCTTGATCAACTCATGGGGCATTTTGGCTCGCCACTTGATCAATTCGTGTGGATTTAGAATAATTGATGGCTTAATGTCGACTGTAGTTGGCGTGCATGACTCATGGGGTAATCGATATACCCTTGGTCATTTATCCTTAATAGCCAAGTTAAGCACATTTCTTCTTGCTTCCCTCAACGCCTCTGCACTCATGGCCTCCAAACGATACCACACATTGTCCTTCACCGCGTGGTTCAAGTTGAGTTGGCCTTCATGGATGACATTGAGGTCGAACTGCCATGATCTTCCTAAGATGAGATTATATGCATTGATAAGAATTACCACAAATGTCGCCTTGTTCGAGTATGCTCCCAAGCTAAAGCTCATGTGAATCTTCTTGTTCACCTTGATCTTATGGCCTTTACTCACCCATCCTATCACAATTGGTAGCCATTGTGGCTGAGTTTCAAGGCCTAACCTTTGAAAACCATGACCTCCGAGATCGTGTTTTGATCACTTCCACTATCAACCAAGGCCACGAAAGGATGTTCATGGCCAGCAATGGTGCACATATGGTGGATGCTTTGCTCTCGTTGTCCATAGTCAACCGTGGGGTTAAACTCCATAGAAGGCATCTCCAAAAGCTCTTCTTCATCATATATTGGTTACATGGTCCCATAGTCGTCATATTGTGGATCAATAGGCTCTTCTTTTATCTTGGAGATCACAAGACACTCGCCCACGGCTGCAGTTGCATGTACTTCGACTCATTCCTCTTACTCAGTGGCTTCTTCAATGACATGTTTCCTTTCATCATCAGATTTGTATTCCCCATGGGCATTTAAAAGCACTTGTCTTCTAGTAGGGCAATCAAGAACAAAGTGGCCTCGTCTCATATTATGAATGGGTAAATTATGACTATTCATTTAGATAATATTTTGACTTAGAAAATTTTAGGATTATAAATAAATTATGTTATTAATTTATTTATGATGTGATTATTTAGAATATACGACTAATTAAAATTTTAACTGTATAAATAATCGTGTGATAAAAAGCCTTGAAATTGGTTTATTTATGAGTTAAACAAATTCAATTGAAAACCGAGAAATTGTATCCTTCAAATAATGATATTGAATAAATTATGTAATATAATTTATTCATTGTGTATAATTTGGGTACGTCTCGGAATTGTGTTTGGAACGGGGATAAGCATGGAGCCGATTTGCTTTTCGAAAACAACCATCTCCGAGACGTCGTTCATCTTCTTCGTGATTCAATGCAAGTGGCAGTTCGCTCTTGCTAATTTTTTTCCATATTTTTCTTAATTGACAATTAATCTATTGTCTTAATTAAGTTGGGATATATATTTTTAATTTCTCGTTTGGGAACTTGTGTGTTAAAGTATTGTATAAAATGAACCTTATTATTAGGTTGTATATATGCTAGCTATAACCCTTATATATATATTATAGGGTGCTAGATAATAAATGGTGTGGATTGTTGTGCATTAGTGTGAATATAATTGCTAGTTAGCACAAGTATTCGTAGGAACGTTATTTACCGTGTGAGGTTTAGTTGTTTCGTTATAACTTGGTATTAGGAGGATAATTGCCCTAATACTTTTGGTCATGACCTACCCTTATTTTATATAAGCGGTGGTACACTTAGCTAGTGCCGAAATTCGAGATTCATCACATGTTATATATCTCATTACGAGATTGGTATGGATTAAAAGCTTTAACGTTAATGCACGTTTTAAAATTAAATAAGATAAGTGTCGTGTGACACATAATTAATATACCCTCGGGCGAGAAGTATAACATGGAACCCGCCCGGTCTCTTGTCTAAAGTAAGTCCCCTTTCCAATCTAGATTCGCATTACGCAGTGAGGTTGGTCGAGGACCCAAATATTCAACGATATGTTTTTTAAACCTTGTGTGATAATATAATATTCCCAAACAAATTCATGTAATTTCTCATAAGACTCAATTCATTGGAGTCTCCTCTTTAATCATATCTCTTCATTCTTTTCAGTAGAAGTTTGTAGACATATACCATTTATCGAGTTTTATTCGAGAAACAAGGGTAGTGATTATATACGACTACGAGAACCAATTTGTTTTCACCCTTGCATAGTCTTTCATTAGACTAACCAACCGTTTCTATTCCTTGCATGGTTGGTTTGTGTCATCCGTCCTCTACAGCACATCAGGTTGGTCCCCGACGATTAGAAGTAGTCAATCGAAGAAGAAGGCTTGCAGTTGAAGGTTGTGTACTAAAGTAATATTTCTGAGTATGTTTTTAAGTAAAGGTAATGCTTATATAAATTAGTTATGTAATTAGGGTTTCTTTAAAAAGTCTTCCGTTGTAATTTAAAAAAGTCTTTCTTTGAAATTTAACACCATCCTTCTCAATTTGCGAGTATACAGAAGCCTTATTTATGTATTTAAGCTTAATTGTTCCGATTAAAGCCTAGGGTGACTTTGGACATTAACGTATGAGGTCACCGACGTGTGGCACTACCGACATAAGTCGGGGGTGTTACAGGTTATTGGTTGGCTCGCTTTTGACCTTTTGTCGACTGATTTGAAGTTGTAGAGTTCGTGGTTGAACTCCAAGTGTGTGATCCTCCACTAGCCTTCCTCCTTTGCAAGTTTTGAGGCACGTGCGTAGCATAGGGCAGTACTTCCTCAATTTGAGGATTTGAGCCAAAGTGTTGCATGTCTACATATGAGGCAATATCAATATTTAATTCAGTAGTAAACTTGGCAACGACGTACCTCTCAAGCCAGGAAGTGAACACCCAATCGAAACACTAGTTGCTTGAGTTCTTTTAGTAGTCCTTCGGGTCCTTGATCCTTGGTTCACTTTTTCAAGTTTGACTTGCACTCGATCTATGTAGTCATCGGGAACAATCTAAACCGTATAGCTTCTTTAAGCTCGTCCCATGTGGAGATGGCATGTTATTGATTGTGCGCCATCTCTTCCTTTTCCTCCTTCCTCCATGTGTAAGCAAAATCCGTGAAGTCTATGGAGGCAATGATTACTGTTTGGGAGTCATTGTAACCATAATAGTTGAAGATGGACTCAGTCTTGGACTCCCAATCCAAATAAGCTTCAACATTGGATGTTCCCGAAAAAAGGTTGGACCGTGAGCTTCACACCATGTTGTTGTTGTTGACCTTGAGTTCTCTCAAGTTTGCCATATCCATAGCCATGGTATTCTTGAGCTTTACCCCTCGATGGTATGTCTCTCATCCTTGCTCGATCACGAAAAATGCTGAGGGCCAATAGGTACATGCCTTGGCTGCATGGTTGGATCGGTGGCCGCAAGGAATGGCCTTCTCCTCATGCCCTCGAATATGGGACGTGTTGCCGGAGCTTGGAACCTCAAAGGGGAATGTGGTGTTGGGTGAATGGACTATCTAGTTCATCCTCTTGGTTGTCAAGAGGTGTACTTGGTGGTCCTTGAGCCCGGACGCCCCCTCTTGGAGCATGGGATGGACTAGCTTCATGGAAATCGTCTTGGAACTCCGTACTCCCTCGAACAAAGGTTGATCTTTCTTCTTGAGAAGTATTCCTCCTAGTCTCCCTTAGAGGTTGCTCTATCATATCATCTAGGGCTCCCAGTAGATCAAGGCGGTGTTGTTCGAACAAAACTTGAAGATCATCCAAGGTGATCGATCTTGCTTCTTCACGTGGGGCTTCCATGTCTTCCTTTTCTAATTTTTCTCGTTACATCTCAATCACAATAGTTGATAACGAAAATAATCTACTCTAATACTAACAAAGCAAGAAAACTTGTTAAGTTAGAATGAAATAAATAAAAAACACTTATCTTTAAGACAAGAAAGTAGCTTTCTTGGGGCACACACTTTTGTCTCCTAGGGTTGGCCGTGTTCTTGAAGTTTCTTTCTAAAAACCTTAATTTGATCCTAAGGTTAGTGCAATCACAAGAATATCTCAAAATGCACAAGGAAAGACCAAACAAGATCTTAAAATCAAACACATGTGAGTGTTCGAAACTAGGGTGGACGGCTGAAGATAGAAAGAGCAAACACCAAAGTCCATATCTTAATGTCCAAATAAAAGATAGTCAAGATAAGTCTAAAAACAATTAAGGTAATTTGGACACTTACTAAAAATAGAACTTTCTTGACTGTCTTGTCTTTCTTGATTTTCTTGGACTCGTGGGATCCAAATTGTTCTAAGCTCAATTTCTTTTTCTACTTTCGTCGAGTCTGGATTTTTCTAAGTCCCGCTTCTTTTTCTTTCTTTAAAGAGCCCAAAATTTGCTTTTTTTTTTTTTACTTTTCGATCAAGATATTATTTAAATTGACAAGATAAGACTTAGTTCTAAAAGATAGCAAGATAGCACCAACTACCTAAATGATAAAAGCAAATCTGTAACTAAATAATATGTACACACAAAAGACAAAATAAAATCTATTTTAAGGTGCCAGTAAAGAAAATATAAGGCAAGGTATGGTAAAGGATAGGGCAAGGCAAGGCTGGTCGTGGGGTTGTGTGGGCCACAAGGCTCTCTTTTGCACAAGGGTGTGGCCGAACCTAGGCTTGGCATACAAGGCAACACTCGGCCTTCTTTTGAGATTTCTTGCTGGTGTTTCTAAGGCAATATTTCAAGATTTTTATGGCACTCAACACGCACAAGGGTAAGCAAAAATCGCAACTCAATAGTGCAACAAAATTTTGGGCAAACGACAAGGATTTCGAACACACAATCTTTATGTTTGAAATATAAACAATCAATGGTTTAAGACTTTATTTTGACAAAGCTCTGATATCAGATGATGGCTTCAAGCCAAAGGATCTTCGTTCTGGTTCAAGGAAAGTTGCCTCCTAAGCCTTGTGATGACTACTCACAGTATTGACACCGAAGTAGTGATAATTGATGTTTCTTTCTAGTACTTTCGTGAGTTTTTAGATGCAAGAAATAAAAAAAGGGATAGGCAACGTGAACCTACTGGATATACACACCAATGGACTCAAGAAGACGCTGGATCATTCAAGGATAAACGCACCTAGTACAACACAACACGTTTCTGGATAAATGCACCAAACACACAAGTAGATTATCCTGGATAAACTCACCAAAACAATATACTCCGAACATAAACTCAAAGCTCACAATGGAATCTAAATGTTTGAATATTCAATAATTCAAGTTTGCTTAAAAATGAAAACCGAAAAACATATAAATAGACCAAATGTCACAAAAACCCTAATTCGTAAGTAAATTGAAACCAGTCGTTCTCCCTAATCCCGGCTCCAATGGGCTTGACATTTGGACAGAATCTATATAAGTCCATGAGCCAAGTAATATCCATAATTGGGCCCAAACGCACTAGTGGTTTGAAATTGCGCCTCTGGATAATTCTAGCTTGCATGTCGCGCCCTAGTACGGTCTTCTTGGCTCAGTTCCTCCGAGCCATCTTCACATTCCCTCGACCCACCTTGACTCATTGGACACCTTGGAGGGCCTAATGAAGGTTGGGAAGTTGGTGCTTGATCCAAGTCGCATGGGTAAAAGGTTTGGTCGTGGTCCCAAGTTGGTGCTCGTGTCGACGCCATTGCTAGCAAAACCCTTGTGTCTTCGTTGGACATTCTTCCTCCAACTGACCTCAAACTTTGCATGGCCTCCTCATTTATTCTCTCTTGAAGGCTGAAACTGGTAGAGCTCAGTTTGGATGTCGTTGGTTTTTAGTGTCTTGAAAAACCCTAATTTGTGGCGCGTTAGCGGCGTTGTCGATTGGCAAGGCTTGACACGACACTAGATTTGGTCTTGCAACTTGATGATATCTTGAATCACATCATTATCCCATTATCTAAAAGGATTCGACATCGAATTTGCGCAACCTATACCAACAAATGGGAACAACAATGGAAATAGTACCCCAACATTACACATAATACAACAAGAAATAACAGATGAAGATAATGACAAACTAATAAAACTACCAACCAGAGAGGATATTAAGTCAAGCATAAACGATATGCCTACGGATAAAATACCATGACCAAATGGATTCCCAATTGATTTTTTCAAAAAATATTGGAACACAATGGGTAGCACTATTGTAAATGCAACAACAACTTTTTTTCATTCAGGAAAAATGTTAAAGAACTAAATCATGCATATATTGCCTTCATATCAAAAGTTGATACACCACTCAATATTAATCACTTTAGACCCATTAGTCTATGCAATACAAATTACAAAAAATGTTGGCAGGTAAAATAAAGCCACTCCTTCCTCGACTGATCCATCCTTTACAAGGCGCCTTTGTGGAAGGTAGGCTAATCCAAGACAACATACTTATAGCGCATGATTCTCTGTCAAATCTAGAGACCCGCTTGTGGCATTAAACAAGGTGACCCTATGGCTCCTTACATTTTTGTAGTTGCTATGGAATATTTAGCGAGAACACTAGCAACTAAAGCAGAAAAACCAAAACCTAAAATTGGTGTCAAACTGGTCAGAAACGGAACCCCTATTCCTTTTCTAACATTTGCAAATGCCACCCTTATTTTTTGCAGAGGCCAACGCCTCATCAATAATGTATATCAAAACATTTCTAGAGAATTTCTCTAATGACATGATTGATGATAAACTTTCACAAAAGCTTAGTACATTTCTCATCAAATATCTCTACACAAAGCTCCTCTCAATTAGCAGGAATTCTACAAGTCCCCATGAGTAGAAATCTAAAAAAGTATTTAGGCATCCCAATTATAAGGGGGCGTGTCAACAATGCCATTTTCCAGATGCTATCACTTCTCTAAAAAAGAAACTTCTTAATGCAATGTTTTCTTCTCCCTAAAGGTATTTTAAAAGAAATAGATAAAATCAATAAAACCTTTTTTGGAATAAATAGATGGTCAATATGAGTAATTTCTTATATGGATAAATCTATAAATATATAAAGTAGATTGAGGGTGCAATTAATGCCCAATAAATATAAAAAAAAATTATCTCTTATTTTTTGTTGATCTTTCATTACAAACTAAATCTTTTAATATAGCTCAATGGTTAAAGACACTCTCATAATACAAGAAGTCTAGGGTTCAAACCCCCTTCTTAACAACTTTGTTTTACTATTTTATCTTTCATTATTTTTTTGTTTATATTAATTAGTTACTCAAATCTTTATATCTATCTATTTATCTATCTATCTACATATAAAGTAGAGATTTTGTCCAATTAATTTAGCCTCTAAATAAAATAATTTTTCAATGACAATTCAATTGTTAAATCTTTCAAATTCTAATGTACACGATCAATTAAAAAACTTAGCCTTATAAAAGTTATTCTCAAATCAAGAATTCATTATTTAGTCTTCAAATTACACAATTTCTCTATTACAATCCATATGTTAAAGCTTTCAAGTTCTAATGTACACAATCAATCAAAAAGATAATGTTTATAATTTCAACTTCCTAAAAATTTAAGTCAACTTACCATTTGCTAAAAAATAATGCTTAAATTGAAATTTGTGAAACAAAAATCAATAATTTATATAAAAGGTTTAAATTAACTTCTCAAAAATTAATCTATCTATCTATAAATATATAAAGTAGACTTTTTAACGTTAATTCTTATATTATAGCTAAGTATCATTATACAAATAAGATTGAATGACCTTTTACCCACCACCAAAACAGTTATAGAGTCCTCTAATAGTCTGACCAATATTTATAAATGTAATGTCCATTATAATTGAATCTCACAATTCAATCGTTCTTTATTCACTCATAACAAATAAAATTGTCATCTGTAAGGAAAAATTTCGACACATGAATTTTAGGACCTTTGATATCCAAAATGCCTAAGTCCAAATTACACTCGAATATTTACCAATACTTTCTTAGATTCAAAACAATTACACCATTAATATATTTTTTCTTAATTTGACGTTTTAGTATAGACAACCGTTACAAATCAAAATAATTGAACATTATATATTATATTTAAAGTATCATGATATAATTGATATGTATATTTTGTTTTTGTCTTTATCCCGATTCGATCAGCTAGAGTTGTTATACATTTGAACCGAATACAAATTAACTATTATTTTTTACTAATAGAATGGACTATTACGAGAGTACTTTTTTTAATCTATTGAAGAAAGCGTACGTACAATAGTTTTTTTTAATTAAACCAGTTAAAAACTTAGATAAAAAACTCATTAAACCTAAATCACGTAACTATCGAACATTAATTTTTCAAAGCCATTTAAAAAGCATTTCAATATGGTTTAGAAAACCTTTCAATACCGTGTACATAAATTACTATTAAGAAAAATGTATTAAACATCCATCAATGCTTACAACGCTATAATGTCTATCAACATTCCAAAATTAATGTTTAACTCCAACTTATGAATTACGGAGAAATAAAGAATATAGTTTAAATATCGTTAGACTATTCCAAAACTATTCCAGACCAAATATCACGAAATCTACAAGCCTTTACCAAATTTCCTACCACAAAAGTTGAGTAGATGAATAGATTCAAAATACACCCTCTTCATAAAAAATCAAAAGAGCAACAAACTGTCAATTAGCATGTACACATTATCATATCATGTCTTTTTTTAATAAGTTTGTGTTACTTTCAGGTTTCTACACTAATATATACTATTTTTTTATTGTTTTTTGTCTAGATTGTACCGATCTTCTTTATTTCCATTGAAAATGTGCCGCAGAGCAGCTTGACAATTTCATTGCCACTTGATCTCTATGAAGTATGAACATTGCTTCATAGGAAAAGTATTAATTTATCAAGGTTAGTTATTATTATATTTAATTTTATGTTAGAAAAATAGCTATTTTAATTTATGTCAATATTTATTTCTTATATATTATAATATTTATATTTAGGTATGTTTTGTTATAAAAATCGTACGTAAAAATTCAAAAAAAATAAATTATAGATTGAGGATAATGCCATCATTTGTAAGACACAATGAAAAAACTATAGGATCATGGAGGTAAGATACATAATGATATTCTTTTTTATAAAACTGAGTTGAATATTTGTATCTTATATTTATCTATTTATTATTCTTTTGTGTTATTAGTATTGTACATCTACATATCACTGATAATATATACACTTTATAGAAAAATATCAATTATAAAAGGACATTATTTTTAGGCGTATTAGCAAAAATACCATATTTTCAAATGCAATTTGCAAAAAACCCATATTTTAAAAAGTATTGCAAGGATACTAGATTTTTGTACTTTTTTTGGTATTTTTGCTATTGTTGTGGGTGAAATTTAACTTTTCTTTTAAATAAAAAAATAAGATAAATCATTAAAACTTTTGAAAAGAAAAGATAAAAGAAAATTGTAATCCTACTAATCTAACCCTAATCAATCCCAAATTTCACCGTCCTCTGCTTCCCTCTTCACCGAAGGCCGCCATATCGTCCGTTCCGCCGCCGTTGTGCTCCCTCTCCTCCTTGTACCGCCCCACGCCGATCAAATTCCCACCCAATTCTGACCGCCGCAGCTCCACCAACCGCTCCAGCAGCCCCTCGTCTCCCTCATCTGCTTCCCTCCTTCGCCGCCACTGTTTGATTCCTTCATGTTCATGGTCGTCGGACGTCCTCCCATGCGCTCCTCGCCGCCGCTGTCACCGTTGACCTAAAATCCGACGACCTCGTCCACCGCCACCACATCCCTTCGATCAACGCAACTCTCGCCATCTGTCAGCTTCCCTCCCTCGGCATCTCCTTCCAGCTTTGACCCGCCGCTTCCACCCTCGTCTCCCTCCTACCTACCCTTCCGCTCTCCTCCGCCGCCAGCTTCGTGTTGTACACAATGGAATAGAATCACTAAACTGGTAATGTTGTTTCTACTCAATAATTAATTGGTTTAGTTAATTTATTATTTACGGCCTTCTGATATTCTATTGGTTCATTGTAGGAATTATAGCTTCAAGGAATCACAAAGAATCACAGCAGCAACAAATTTACTAGATGTAGGATAACAATGGAAGTTTTTCTAGTGGAAGTTTTAGTGGCCAAGAACAACGGGGCTCTTTTAAGTAGCTCTTTGGCTGGTCAAACGACAACCCCATGTAGCAAGGGCGGTGTTGTTGGGTTTGTGACGCTGCAAGGTTTCTCCGAAGATAGGTCACGGAGTCGGATCTTCCATCGACGTTGAAAAAGAGCTTCAAAGTGGCATAGTTACCGGTTTTCTATGCACAACGCGGGCCGATACGGAGGTGATTCGATGTCGTTCGGAGATGATTTCAAATGATTCAAAAGTCGGATTTAAATAACTTGAGCATGGTGAAGACGATGGTGTGGTCAGATTTTGAATTTAATAAATCAAAAGGTGTTTTTCTTGGGGTCGAACAAGGCTTGGTGGTGATGTATATAGGCGATGAACAAGGTGTTTTTCTGATTTTATTTATTTGCAAATGAGAATGCAGGCTGAGATTCTGGAAAGCTCACACTATGATTATTACAACATGAAGATGAGAATGCAGGCTGAGATTGCTGGGTTGTTGGAAAGAATGGAAGCCACCAAGAAACAGTGGTTATAGCTTCGATGTGGGTGGTGATGATTTGTGTTGCCCTGGTGTAGGCTATGTCGACCAACTTCCTCACCTCTGCATCCACTGCGTCAGCTGTTGCCATGGAGTAGTCTTTCTGGGTTGACATTTGCCATTGCAGTCCACACATCATATTATCGATTCATGCCATCTCACATCCAGTTAGCATTCTTTGTTTCCAGTTAATCATTGAGCTCGTGTCATATATGATATTACTAATTATTGAAGTTGTATATATAGAGTTGGCTGATTTGTGTTTCTCTGTCTAACTCCCTTGTTCTTGGAACATTTCCATTTTCGCTGGTGAATGGGTTTGCAGGGGCTAGTTTTTCTTGGGTGGTGGAGCTTCATTTTCCTAGCTTTAGATTTAGGAAAATGATCAAGTATTTGTATTTTTAACTAGTATCTCCTTTGAATGCATGTCATGCTCAGAGCAAACGTACTGAGATTTGCCACAAAGAAGCTGGAGTTGAGCAAATGTTATTTAGTAGTATGTTATTTAGTAGTATATTATTAACATGCTTCAAGCTAGTTATATTTCAGTGATATGTTATTTAGTAGTATGGGTTTATTATCATCTTAACCAACTCACCGGATCATGTATAGGATGCAAGAACTCTCTTTATAGTTGAGATTTTTTATTTTTCTTTGCTTCTGTTATACCTAATCATCTTCACCTATGTTTATTTCCTTGTTAACTCTCTTTATAGTTGAGATTTTTTTATTTTTCTTTGCTTCTGTTATACTTAATCATCTTCACCTATAATTATTTCCTTGTTTTTTTCAGTCTGACGAGGAAGGATTTAATTTAAAGTTCACTGGTTATGATCATATTATTGTTTATTAAAAAAATGAATAGTAACTAGCTCGTTTAGTTGGGTCTGTGTGATTTAAGTATTTCTCATTACCAAACCAACCAACGAAGGTTGATTCACTTGGCTAAATCAACCTTCTTATATATTAGACTTTCTTGTACACTCTTTAGTGCCTCAGTATAAATTAATATGGTCTGATAAAATGAATATTACTCTGACATTTAAAACCGACTAACATTTAAAACTTCATTTTCATAAATTTTGTTATATAACAGAGCATATTGTATTTTGTCAGGCCACATTTGTACGTTGTCAGGTCATTACTCTGTTATATTAACTTTTAAATTTGAAACAAACATTCTGTTTAACTTTTCTTTTAAATGTAGAAGTAAGATAAAGCATTAAAATTTCTGAAAAGAAAAGGTAAAAGAAAATCTTAATCCTACTAATCTAACCCTAATTAGTCTCAGATCTCACAATCTAGTCTCCCTCTTCCTCCTCTTCTTCCCTCTTCCTCCGACCTTTGCGACTCGTCCTCCGACCTCGCCGACATTATGTACTTAATCAGGCCACATTTATACGAAGTCATGTCACAAAATTTACAGAAATGAAGTTTCATATATCATAAAACCTTAGGCAAAATTTGAGCAGCTTGGAGATTAGACTACAGGGAGTCCAGTAGTGGTTTCGAATCCTTTGAGAGCTCCTTAAGCAAACTGTCAACTGACTTCCGAGCAGCTTTACAAGATTGAACATTCCCTGGCCAGACTCATCATATCTTACAAAAAACCGACTAACTCGGTTGCATAATAGAGCATTATGTACTTTATCAGGCCAAATTTGTACGAAGTCAGGCCACATTTATACGAAGTCAGGTCAATGCTCTGTTATATCACAGAATTTCAAATGTTAGCCGGTTTCAAATTTCAGAGCAATATTCACTTTATCAGGTCACATTTGTACGTAGTCAGGTTATTACTCTGTTATATTAACGAACATTGGTTGGTTTCGTAACTATCAATTGAACCTTGTTTGATGGTGGTTAGTCCCATTTAACAAGTACTAGCTCATTCAAATGCGTTGTTAAGGAAATGTCAAAATGACCCATGTTTCACAACTATCAACTAACAGAGTAATGACTTGACTATGTACAAATGTGGTATGACAAAGTGAATATTGCTCTGAACTTTGAAATTGGTTAACATTTGAAATTTTGTGATATAACAGAGCATTGACTTAACTAATTTAAACCAAGTTCTCTCCTGACTAGATTATTAATTTTGTGATATGCACAACGTGGGCCGATACGGAGGTGATTCGATGTCGTCCGGAGATGATTTTAAATGATTCAAAACTCGGGTTTAAGTAACTTGACCATGGCGAAGACGATGGTGTGGTCAGATTTTGAATTTAATGAATCGAAAGGTGTTTTTTTTTGTCGAACAAGGCTTGGTGATGATGTATATAGGCGATGAACAAGGTGTTTCTTCTAATTCTCTTTTCTGCCCCTCTAATGCCTTTATATGAGCAGTAGATTTACTTGTGTGCTCTTCATGAATCTCCCACAGTGGGTGTAGTTTCTTACTCGGACATTGACAGGTTTAAAGTTAGTTAATATAACAGAGTAATGACCTGACTATGTACAAATATGACCTGATAAAGTGAATATTGCTCTGAAATTTGAAATTGATTAACATGTAAAATTTTGTGATATATAAGAGACATTGACCTGACTTTGTATAAATATAGCCTGACATTGTACACATGTAGCCTGACATTGTATAAATGTAGTTTAAATAAACTCATTTATACTGCTATACAGCACACAATCAGTAATTTGAATCTAATCAATGATTTTTTTCCTGGACACAAGTGAGAGGCTGGAATTAGGAGGGACCACTCACTCACTCACTCGCTAATTAATACACATAATTATCAAGTCTTCATGGGAGAATGTAGTTATGCAACCTGCAAAAGGAGGCACAACATGAAGATGATAGATGTACTGTAAAAAGCCCACAGGACACAACAATGACAAAACCGTATAGCTAAATGAATAGAAATGCACTTTTTCCTGGTTTCTGAATAGTGTCCGCATGCTTCATCTCATCTAAAATGCACATTCAAGTCCGCTCCTCTTATACCCAATTGCTTACCTAGGAACATAATACATTTCCAGTGACATAATGATCCCTTGGCAATAATTCCATCGTACGTGTGCTTGTGAGAGGGCAAATGATATTGGTCAACTAGTTATGCAGGGGAAACAAGAATTTGAAGGCATAATTAATTAGTTAATCCTGCCTTGTACCAAAAATCGGCACATCTTGGACAATCTGTCATGTTTGACCACCACTTTCCCCTTCATACTTAGTTAATCCCGCCGCTTCTACAACGTTCACTACAAGATTAGAATTTACAATGTGTTAGCAACTCTTCAGTGCCTCAGTATAAATGTGGTCTGATAAAATGAATATTGCTCTGACATTTAAAACCGACTAACATTTAAAACTTCATTTTCGTAAATTTTGTTACATAACAGAGCATTATGTACTTTGTCAGGCCACATTTATACTAAATCAGGTCACATTTATATGAAGTCAGGTCAATACTCTGTTATATCACAAAATTTCAATTGTTAAACCATAATTCCTACTTGGTTGCTTCCGTAGTAAGAAACATTAACCACCATCAAAAAATCGATTTTGCACTTATGTCGTCCATAGAGACATTGTGGGACTAGTCCCTCTGTAGTTTATCAGGCCACATTTGTACGAAGTCAGGTCACATTTATACGAAGTTAGGTCAATGCTCTGTTATATCAGAAAATACCAAATGTTAGCCAATTTCAAAGTTCAAAACAATATTCACTTTGTCAGACCACATTTGTACATAGTCAGGTCATTACTCTGTTATATTAACTTTAAATTTGAAACACTTAAATTTACATTTATTAGTTGTGATTCTCGTTGAATTGATAACCACTCAAAATATTTATGAGTTTTGATAAGAGAAATATGCCTTAAACCGCCATTAATCATTTTGTAAGTCCATTGCAAATAATATCAATTTAGGATGGGGCAAAGTCTAGGCAGTATCTGCTCCATAATCATTTTGTAAGTCCACTGCAAATAATATCAGTTTTGTCAAACAAGCAACTAAAGCTTTCAATATGGTTACAAAATCAGGCATGGTATTTCCCCTGGTGCTAAGCAACTAAACTTTTTCATGAAGTTTACATTCTATTGCAAATTATATTCAAATTGTGATATGCAAGAATTAGCCAGACTGCCCACCAATATATATTATATATATTGACTTAAGATATGCTTCGACATCTTCACAAAGTGGTAGTCAAATGCTAGTTTAATACTCTAAGCCATTCAGGACAAGTTGAACACAAAGCAAAACCACCAAGGGTAAGCCATTCAGGACAAGCAGCAACTTCCTCAATCCCATTGCAATTTTCAAAATCATGCCATGTCAATACAGGCAAATACATTAGATATAAGAAGTAACCGATTAGCAAATAAGGGGAAACCTGCTACTTCATAATTACATATGTTTAGAAAGGAAACCCATATAATAATGGGATTATATATGAAGAAAGAAATGGCTAAACTCCTATAAATAATGGGATTGTCCACATAAATAGTTAATATGATCCACAAAACATACAACTTCACAAATTTGTGAATCGGTTCCCATCACTGAAACCAAAAAATAATTATCTCTTAGTCCTACTGCTTCCTCATCTTGGATCACTCTCATCATTTGTGCAAGCAGTTCTCGTCATTTTCGGTTCCTCATAACTGCTGGTATTAAAGCTGTCATCTTGATACAAGCTGTTAAACATTCAAATAAAGAGTTGCTTATAACATGTAATAGAGACACTCAATAGAAAGCATGAAATTGAGAGAAACTTTAAATGACATAGCATATACTCATAAATCATAATTAATCCGTAAACATGTATGACAAACAACACAACACTGAGGTCTAACAAACACACGAGTGACGTTTCAGAATTTACATTACACAAAATAAAAGACCAGAAGGTTAAAATAACCATTTTAATAGGCTTTCACCAAAATAGTGATATATGCTAATCTGAGAGTCAATCCAGACAATGCCCATAAGATCGTTACCTATATTCTTCTGCAAGACCAGTCCGAAAAGGAGATGATACGCTTAGCGTTTGGACCTGGAAATCTCATCCACTCCATTGTTACTAAAGCTAAAGTTGAGCTTGGACTTTCATCGAACACTTCGTCTGCAGTTCACAATCCTTCCTCCCCTTCTGCCCTACTGACTGTCAAAATGTTACCAGTGACACCATCTGTAGGCTCAATTACATACTGATTTGGGAGCTCCCACAGTTGGATGAGGTTGGTTAATTAAGTTATTATTTGAACGATTAATGGGCTAGATTATTGCTGATTGAAAGTTAACATACTGGGATGCAAATTAATCTGTCATATTGACGATCTGAACCATTGTTACTAAAGCAGACTCCCTAAGAACAGGACGAGGCTCTGGCTCGGCACCTTCGACACCGCAGAGGAAGCCTCCATGGCTTACGACAAGGCGGCGTATAAGCTCCGGGGAGGCTTTGCCAGGCTCAATTTCCCGAATCTCAAGCACGACGGAGATATGGTCGGCGATTACAAGCCCCTCCACTCCTCTGTTCACGCCAAGCTCGAAGCCATCTGCCAGAACCTCGACAAATCCAACAAACACCCTCCCCTCAAGGTCGAGCCACCGAAATCGGAGACCGGATCTCCGGCGATGGATGTTTCAGACTCCGATCTGCTGGTTCCGAAATCGGAGAACTCCTCGTCCCCTGTTTTATTGGATGAGGAGTCTTGTTCTGGTTCAGGCGGATCCTGCTTCCTAGAGCCGGAGATCCCGTTCTTTGATTTCGGGGAGACGGTGTGTGATGAATCGGAGATCTTCTCTCTTGACAAATTCCCTTCGGTTGAGATCGATTAGGCTGCTTTGTAAAGTTGATTGTCAATTTCTTGTTGTTCTTGTGTTAAACAGATCTAGGGTTTTTTTCCCTTTTCATTTAGAACCTCTTGCAAATGGGGTTTTTGACATTTGCAGAAGATTTTAGAATTAAACGAGTTTATTAATTCATAAGTGTAATTATGGCTTTTTAAAAGTAGAGTTTTTATCAAAAGAAAAGGTAAAAGCAAATATGAATTTATCTTTTTCTAAAAATAAAGTTATGCAGCTTTATGGCATTTTTGCTATACTTTTTAAAATCTGGTATTTTTGCAAACGGCTCTTCAAAACTTGGTATTTCTTGCAATTACGCCTTATTTTTATAACTATGCAACTTAGTCTATCATACATTAATTTTTAGATTTAACATCTTAATCCTATAAAATGTGATGATTGGACATCATACTACACATGAATGAAAAAGAATAAAGAAGTTCAAATATTGCAAGGAAGAAGTTTAGAAGCAAAAACTTAATAGTATAATTGCAATATTATAAAACTGAATAACACTTAAGATTTTGGTTCTGGTGAAATAAGCATTTAAGGTAAAAAGAAAGTATAAATTAGAGCTTCTTGATTAGAAGTAAATCAATGATCTAGATTGAATGTAAGAGGGTGCAAATTTTGTATAATGGAATGCACACACCAGATTGACCCAAATCCAATGATTTTAGGGATATCACATCATACGATTCAGTTTCCAATTTTCGTTTTACAAGCTTCTTCGATTACTCTTTCCTTCAACCTCGACTTCCTCTCTCCTCTCCTCCCCAAAATCGCCCTCCTTCGCCTCCCCCAAATACGACATCTTCATAAACCACCGGGGAATCGACACCAAGCGAAAGGTGGCCGGACTCCTCTACCACCACATGCGGGGGCTCGACGCCCATCCCTTCCTGGACAGCAAGAGCATGCGCCCCGGAGACCGTCTTTTTGATAAAATTGACACCGTTATTCGCGGTTGCAAGGAGAGAGAATAACGATAGTCGAGAGGAGATTTCGGATCTGGATCACAGAGAGGTACGTCTTCTTCACAAATTTGATATGCCTCTAGAACTCGAAGAATCCGGCGAAGGGGACTGTGAAGCGGATCTTACCGGCGGCGGTGAGGTGGAACTCGACGCGCTCATAGCGGGATCTAGCGACGATGACGCCGACGTCACCACCGCCGAAATAGGGGATGGCATCCACGGAGCGCCGCAGAGCGGCGACATTGTAGCAATTGTGCAAGACGTTGAAGGTAAGGATGTTTTGGAGCACGAAGAGGGATGGATTGTGGGAGAGGAGGCGTTCTATTTCGCCGTTGTCCACCACGCAGACGGTTTTACCGATGCGACTGTTGACGGCAGCGGCTACGCCAGTGAGGGTTAGGTAGTGGTTGAAGACGAAATACTCGGGGTAGGGGGAGAGGATGGCGGTGATGTTGTGGAATTGCAGCCGTGTTTCCATCGCAGTTCGGGACTCGGGAGAACGGTGGTTGTTGCGGTGGTCATATTTGCAAGTGTGACTGTGACGGAGGAGGATTTGGCAAGTGCTCCATTTAAGCATTAGGACTTTGTCTTCAGCTTGCTATGCAAGATTTATGCAGTTGACTTCCATCTTGTAATTTGTTGCAAGTACTCCATTGTAGTAAAACTATGGCCAACTTCCTACGCAAGCTTTGTGCAGCTGATCTCCATCTTGGTTGAGACTATGCGGGGAATGAGTCAATTGTTTTTAAAAAGGAAACCATTTCGGCCAACTAATATTCACATTATCGGAGGTGATGTTCGTGTAATATTCACGATATCGATCACTACCAATTGGGTAGTGATCGATATTCATGAATTGCATAGTGATATTCATGTAATTGGGTGGTAATATTCATGTAATTGGGGGTGATGTTCGTGTAATATGTGTTAATATTCATGTAATTGGGTGATAATATTAATGTAATTGGTAGTGATCGATATTCATGAATTGAGTTATGTTATTCATGTACTTGAGTGTGATATTCATGTAACTGATTATGATATTCGTGTAATTGATTATGTTATTCATATATTATTAAGTGGTGATATTCATATTTTAAGTTGTGGTATTCATGTCTTTAATTGGTGATATCCACATATTAAACAAAGATATTCATATAAACATGAATGATATTCAAGAAACAATGACAAAAGCAACAAGAACAAATTTACAAATCTACGAATTTGTAAAGCATTAGGACGCTGAAAAAATCAAGTGGTGATATTCATGTTTTAAGTGGAGATATTCACATCCATCGATATTCATAAACGCATGAACGATATTCATAAAGACGTGATCGATATTCATGAACGCTGAAAAATCGTTGAACAAGAAGAAAATATGTCAGCGGAATGGAGCGGTTTTGGAAGAAATATATGATTTTCTCTCTCCTCTAATGATATCCTTAATTATATTCTTTTAATTAAAATATCTATTAACTACCTTATTTGAGAAAATCTGATAGTTTTACCCATACCATATCTACTATATGACTCATTCATCCATCCGTTCATCACCCTCCATCCAACGTCCCAGATTAATACATCCGTTTTACCACAAATTCCGTTTGACCGTAGCGTTCCTCTAACACTTAAAGTGTATTTAAAAAATATATATATATAAAAAAAGGACGCGGTTCGGGTGCGAAAGGCTGTTAAAATACAAAATACGAAAGATCTTCAGCCGTCCACCGTGGCCAGATTTACGGCTGGGGAGCATAGGAAAAATACGCTTTATTGATTCAATTAAATATATACGCGCTATGAAGTGTGTCATTACACCCGCTTTATTATGTTTGCTTGCACTTTGTGTTTATTTTCTTGCACTTTGTTTTGTTTTACTTGCACTTTTTTTCTTATATGCTTGCACTTTATGTTTTCATTGCACATTTGTTTATTCTGCTTGCACATTGTGTATATTCGAATGCACCTTATGTTTACTTGCACTTTGTGTTTATTTTTTTACACTTTATGTTTTCTGATTGCATTTTTGTTAATTAGTTTGCACATTGTGTATATTCGAATGCACCTTGTATTTATTCGCTTGCACTTTGTATTTTTTTGCTTGCACTTTTTTCTTATATGCTTGCACTTTATGTTTTCATTGAATATTTGTTTATTCTGCTTGTACATTGTGTATATTCGAATGCACATTGTATTTGCTTGCACTTTGTGTTTATTTTCTTGCACTTTGTGTTGATTTGCTTGTACTTTTTTATTATATGCTTGTACTTTATATTTTCTGATTGCACTTTTTTCTTATATGCTTGCACTTTAGGTTCAAGAGATTAAATAACAGAAAGTGCAAGCCAATAGGAAGAAAGTGCATGAGAATATGAAGTAAAGTGCAAGCAAGTGAACAGAAAGTGCATCAGAATAATGAATAAGTGCAAGAGAAATGACGAAAGTGTAAGCCAATAGGAAGAAAGTGTATGGAAATACAGAGTAAAGTACAAGCAAGTGAACAGAAAGTGCAAGTAAATATGAGATTAAAAAATATTTAAAATGCAAACAAGCGAACATAAAGTGCATCAGAATAATGAATAAGTGCAAGCGAATAGAACGAAAGTGCAAGCTATTAAACAGAAGTGCAAGCCAATAGGAAGAAAGTGCATGAGAATACGAAGTAAAGTGCAAGCAAAGTGAACAGAAAGTGCATCAGAATAATGAATAAGTGCAAGCGAAATGACGAAAGTGCTAGCCAATAGGAAGAAAGTGCATGGAAATACAGAGTAAAGTGCAGGAAAAGTGAACAGAAAGTGCAAGCAAATATGAGATTAAAAAATATTTAAAATGCAAGCAATCGAACAGAAAGTACATTAGAATAATGAATAAGTGCAAGCGAATAGAACGAAAGTACAAGCTGTTAAACAAAAATGCAAGTGGTTAAAGAGGAAGTGTAAATGAATAAAAAAAAAATGCAAAAAAAGAATTAGAAAAGCTGAAGCGAAAAACTGGAGCGAAAAAAATAATAATTAGAAAGCGCGTATAACAATGCAAAAAACTGAAACAAATCGAACGATTAAAAAACTTTCGTATTTTATACTTTAAGCCGATTTCGCACCTTAAAGTTAAATATTTATAGCTACGCACATGATTCCTAGTAACGAGTATATAATTAAGCCAAAAAAAATGTTTATTTATTGCACAGCTCAGCCCCGGCGACGCATTGCCCCCGCAGCACAAGAAGTATCGCCATTCCCCCGTTCTCCATTTCTCTTCTCTCACTCATCTCAACTCTCTCCCGTGCTTCCGTCCTCTCCAGCGATCCTCTATCCTTCTCCCGCTCGCTCGTTCGCGTTCTCTTGTTTGTCAGTTCTTCAGAAGAGGGGCTGCTTAGATCTCTTCCGCTGTTTGAAATCAGTTGCTACACTTGTTCGCATTTCTCGATCTTCACGGTCAGTACTACAATCACTCCGTATATCGGATTTGTGCCGGATTTGACGTCCTAGGCTTTAATTAGAAGTCGTTGGTCTACTTGAGCTGGTTTATGATTATTTGTTGTTGAATTCGTGGTTTTACTTCTCGAGCACTGGTTTTTACTTGAGCTGTTGCAGTTTATTTTTCTTTTTTAAATTCCGACAGTTGATTTTGAAGGTGTTATCTGTGTCGATTAGCGAGGAGAAGGGAAATGGCGCTGGTATCGCAATCCGCGCTCGCGGCGATTCCTCACTCGAAGGCTTTGGCTTCGGATAATCTGCGGAGTTCGAGCAGTTCGATAACTGGCGTGCCGTTGAAGGCCTGGGGAAAGGCGAGAGCTTTCGGCATTACGAGGAGGGAATTCTCGGTGTCGGTGAAGCTGAGGAAGCCACGAAGGCAGCACCAGTATCCGTGGTCGGATAACGCCGATCCAAATGTGAAGGGTGGAGTTCTTACCCTTTTGTCGCCTTTCAAGCCGTTGGCGCAGCAGCCAAAGCCTGTAGGCTGTAGTGCTTGACTTTGAGAAGCCAATGATGGATCTTCAGAAGAAGATTACTGATGTGAGCCATTTCTATATAGCTAAACTTTTTTGTGTGCTTAACTGTCGGATATAATTTGTGGATGATATTGATATGGTTGATTGTGATTTTTTATAGGTAAGAAAAATGGCATCCGAGACTGGGTTGGACTTCACTGATAAGATTATGTTGTTGGAGAACAAGTATCAGCAGGTGATTTTAAGCTTTACTTGCTTCTTGAAAGCTCAGCATTCTGTTTTCTTTAATTTTGTATGATCGTTCTTACCTTATGATAAAAGCAAATTCTCCTGTTGTCAAAAAGGAAATGGTATTTTTGTCATTTTCGCATTTGGTCCTTGGCCGTATCATTTTCCCTGGATTAAACATAAACTTGGTTAGTGGATGACACGTGATCCAAGTCCTTTTCTGTGAGATCACATGGTCGTAGTTCTCTCTGATAACTCCAAAGGCTCAACTGGGGTGAGATACATGAGTGAATATGAAACACAACGCTTGTTATTACCAGGTGATATGATTTTTAATACCAGATTGCCAGAGTTATATTCATGGTATAGAGTTTCATGGTTCCAGATGTTTGTGTGCTTGGACAAACTGATAGGTCTCTCAGGCTCAAATTTTATTTGTTTACCATTATTTCTTTATTGTTTTTTTTAATAAGGTAAGAATTAGATTGATATCAAGATAAACTTGAAAACCACCCTATAGCATCCTTACGGATAAGAACTAGAAGTTCTGAGTTTGGTCGTGATATCTTCCAGTGAATTAGAGTGGCTCAGGTTTGCATTTTGCAATAAGATCGGCCATTGAGTTATTGCACACGGAGTACATTTAAAAATATACTGAAACAATAAGATCTTTATTGTGCTATGATTTTAAAGATTGCATCAGAATTGACATGTATAATTGTTTAAAACAAATTAAATTTTTTTAACTAATGATATAATTTTGCTCCTAGGTGTGAACTTCGATTTAAATATGATTCCCACTGCCTCCAATATTGTCTCTAGGAGTGTCAATTGTAGATTCTGTACACACGGATTTGATGCCATTTGATTTGCATCCAAATGTATACTGGGCGGAACTGTGGATATCCTATGCATCTCCATTAAACAGTGTCTTATTGCGCTTGTTCTTGTTGTGTTTGAGAGATTTAAAGAGAGGAAAGGAGGATGCAGCTGTGGGAGATTTTTACCAGTTTCTACTTTAATATATCTGGCAAAATTGAACTCCTAGTTCCATTTTGTGACTACTATTTGTAAAATATTTGCATATTCACAGAAAAAAGTTAATATTTCAACTCATCTCATATTATGTTATATATGCAGGCTTTAAAGGACTTGTACCTGAATCTGACGCCTATTCAGCGTGTTACAATTGCTCGACATCCTAATCGGCCGACATTTCTTGACCATGTCTTCAACATCTCTGACAAGGTTCTTAACTAAGCCAGGCTAACATATGAAACATCTTTTGTGTAGCACTTTATTTTATACATGATTTTCTTGATATACTAGAAAAGTAACTAGATCACCTCCTTGTTGTACTGTATTGAGTAGTTTGTGGAGCTTCACGGAGACCGGGCTGGTTATGATGATCCTGCTATAGTTACTGGTATTGGGACCATAAATGGTAAACGATACATGTTCATCGGCCATCAAAAAGGAAGAAATACAAAGGAGAACATTAAACGTAATTTTGGGATGCCTACACCCCATGGGTATGCTCTTCTTTTTGTGAACACCCTTAAGAATTAGCACTAGTCGCAGGGAAGTATGCATTATTAAATTAATGCATAAATGGAAGTTGCATATTTTTTACTGAAAATCCAGCCCTCTTCTCTCACTTTCAATACCTTGAATATATGGATCTAGATGGAGGATCTCGTAGTTATTATTTTATGATTGCTTTCTTTATGTGTTTCCTAGAGAACTTATTGCTCTGTTTGGATGTTCATTCTTTCCTTTTATCAATGTAATTTCTATTAGTATCTAAAGTTTATATTTAAGTTCCAGCGAAATTTTCAAAGGTGTCCAAATTGTTTGTCATCTTTGTAACATTACCGTCAATGCCTAAATACAGCTTCATAAATGGCAAGCATTGCTCTTGGAATGGATTTCTGACAAGTTTAGATTCTCTATGCAGAATAATGCTTGATATGGAGATTCTGCACAGCAGTTTGAGAGCTACATTTGGTCTTTGGTAGTTGTAGCAGTCATTTGGGTTACCTAACCTAGCTTTTGATTAGGTTATAGATTTGGGATTTTGGGGCCTTGAGATCAATTTTTCCATCCCTTTGACGTGTTCCTTGTTGTAGAGCTAAATTTGTACTTACTGTACTTAATGGAAAGACAAACTTATATTTTGGTGAAAGAACAGAAAGGACAGACAAGTTATTTTCCCCTTTGTATATTTTAATATTATATTCTTCTTTTTTTGATACTCTAAAGTTGGATAATGAGACATCAATTTGACCCCAACTTATGGAAGAAGTGCAGAAGCATCTAACTATTAATAATATGTCTACTTTCTTCAGATACCGGAAGGCTCTGCGTATGATGCATTATGCCGACCATCATGGCTTCCCTATTATTACTTTCATTGATACTCCAGGAGCTTTTGCAGATATAAAATCAGAGGGTCTAGGGCAGGTATACTTGAAAAGGAACCCATTCCATTCTTTTGGTTTAGCGTCATTCTGTGTTGCTAAATTTATGCATGTACAGGGTGAAGCTATTGCGCACAATTTAAGGACTATGTTTGGGTTAAAGGTACCAATTGTCTCCTTGGTTATTGGTGAAGGTGGCTCTGGTGGTGCCTTAGCCATTGGCTGTGCCAACAAACTGCTGATGCTTGAAAATGCAGTTTTTTATGTAGCCAGGTGATGTTTTTCTTACTTAATTCCCTTCTATACTATAGTGGCACGCTGTTCATACTTTCACTCTAGGGGATTACTAGAGCACACGTTCACTTGGAACCCTTAAATAAAGAATATGATTATACCAGGGATTGTACTAAAGTGATGAGAGTTAGGGTGCGTATGGATTCAGCATTATAATGCTTATGCCAACGCCCATTAGAATGCTGAATGTGTACCCAAGATCTAAGTAAACTCTTTGAGCATAATTTAATCTCGCCGCACCATGATCTATCCTTTCTTGTTGTATTGAATACATAGGTTGTTGGATGTTAGTATAAATTTGTGTCCCTTCAGTTCAATTTATTTTTGGCGTTTAGTTCCTTGCATTAATATCACATGGGACCAAATATTGTTTTTTGAGTTCAGTTTCCTATCTGTCTATCATGCCATGTCTGGCTATTAGGTAAATTTTATTTTTATTTTGTCTTCTCTGGAACGGTTTTTCCAAAACGTTGAAGTTGGCATTTATTGGTTGCCCGTCTTCTGTTATGCAGCCCAGAAGCTTTGGCAGAAGCATGTGCAGCGATCTTATGGAAGACTGCCAAAGCTTCTCCTAAGGTTTGATTCAGTTTTTTTCTGGAAAGCCTTAGTTTACACTTCATATTTTAGTGAGTTTTATGGATTAAAGAATTTCTTCTTTTATTGTTAGGCTGCAGAAAAGCTGAGAATAACTGCTACAGAGTTGACAAGGCTACAAATTGCTGACGGGATTGTCCCTGTAATGATACATTTCCCTCTTTTTTTTTGTGTATCTTTTGTAATGGTATATGCATAGTCCTACTTATTACAAAGAAGCACCCCCCTGGTAGAGGACATTATTTATTCTGCAAACTATTGGTGAATGTTTCCCCAAAGAAATTCATGAAAATTTCGTGCTTTCCCATCTGTATCAGAAAGCTCAACCTATATGTTATACCACAGGAAACTTACGTCAAATTATCTCCATGCAGGAGCCACTTGGTGGAGCACATGCTGATCCATCTTGGACGTCACAGCAGATTAAAAAGGCAGTGTTAGAGGCAATGGACGTGAGATAATTTCCTTAGTATTTGTTATCTCTGTTGTGCATTGAACTGTAGATAGAAAGTATTTTTTCCTTCTTCCGTTTGAAACCTGAAAACTGAATTATGGCTTTTTCAGGAGCTCGAGAAAATGGATACTGAGGAGCTGTTGCAGCACAGATCAAAGAAATTCAGGAAAGTTGGAGGCTTCCAAGAAGGGGTGCCAATAGAGCCCGAGAAGAAAAGAAATATGAAGACAAAAGATGGACCAGTTGGCCAGGTTTTGAACGAGGAGCTGGAACGCGAGGTTCAGAAACTTAAGAAGGAGGTTGACCGTGAATTATCGGAAGCTTTGAAAGCATTGGGATTGGAGGAGAGGCGTTTTGCTTTACTTAGAGAGATTTTGCAGAAGCAAGGAGCTCACAGGACCAGTTTGTGCAGTTAAATGTAGATGAGAAGTCAAAGAGGTTAAAGGAAGAGCTCGAGCAGCGCCTGCCTACAGCCCCTAATTATTTGAGCCTGAACAAGAAGTGTGATATGCTGAAGGAGGCAAAAGGCATCAAAGAAACAAAAGCGAAGGAAGCTGCATTGAGACAGGCAGTTGATTACAAATTGAAAGAGATCCAAGACTGCCCTAACATGAAGCCAAAGCTTGAAACCCTGAAGGCTGAGATTGAGAGGTCCGGAGTCTCTGAATTCAAGGATTTAGAGCATGGGCTACAGGAGAGGGTGCTGGGTCTAAAAAGAGAGATAGAATCGGAGTTTGTAAATTTTCTCAAGTCCTTGGATTTGGATGTCAAGATTGTCAAATCAAGTGCCCATCAACTTGAGAAGCAAGTTTGCCGAAGTGAATGAAGAACTACACAGAACAATAGAAGAGACTGTCGTGTCATCAGATCTGAAAAACAGGATGGAATTGCTTAGGTCATTGGTAAAAAAGGCAGGCAATACCCCAGCGTAGAACAGCAGAAGAAAATTGAGGCCTTGATGCAACAAATAAAAGAGAGCCTCCAAAATGAGTTGAGATCATGCGAAGGAAGCAAAAGCACCATTTACGATTCTGCTGTCATAGGCCGATGTTGAAGAATGGCAAGTTCAGGTACTTCTTCCCGCAAAATCTATCCACTAGGCTAAGGCTTGTGATAAATTGTTTTCTGGAAATTGTTGCAGGATACCACCACCCTCTTTTGTTCTCCCTTGCTGTCATTCAGGACTTGCACTACTCGTACTTTGCAGAAATTAATAACAGCTGGTCTTGTAGGCTTAGGTACCAGTTTAGCATTCTTGAGAAATGTTGTCAACAGATTTTGTGCTGGTATAATTAATTATGGATTTCGTGCTGTTAACAAGTTGTGGTTTAATAGGATGTTGTGTCATTTGCCCACACAATATGGGCTAATTGGTTTAATGTCTTGAGCTGGCCTGGAGCGGACATGGTTGGTTACCGAGTTACTGCTATGATTAGGACTTAGAGTAATGGATCAAGTGAAGTAACGAAACCTGCTCAAGCACATTGTTACATGTCATATGTTCAAACCGGCATAAATATTATGAATGAAAATATAATCTCAAGTAACCCGCTTCATGCCATTCTCAAGCCTCCGAAGAATGAAGAACAAAATCTGATTTATAGGTAGTTGGTTGAACATCATCAGAAAGCAGATCTAGAGTTCTTGGTCCTTCCTAACATTATGTCTTTTGCTTCATTTATCTTCAAAGCAAGATAATGGCTGCCTCCGGCATCTGGATGGTTGGCTATCATCACCCTTCTGTGTGCTTTCTTCACTTTTTCTTCCACTGCACTTTCCCTGCAAAATTACGAGATGATGAATTTATCTTCCATTTAACGAATAAAGCAAGGTGATAACACTCCAGTAAAGGATGATATAATCTGAAGTAGAAGAATCAAACACATGGATGAAACAGTTACTTGTTGACCATGTGTGACTAATAGCTTTTAATAGAGCCATTCATTTCACTATAATCACAAATTCAATACATTTTTGACTTGCGAGAAACCAAACCTGAGTTCATCCCACATATATCATATAGATTTAGCCGAGGACTACAAGGAGATACTAATTTTATTTTCACAAGTTTTAGCAAACATAGGGTAAGTTTGGCATGGAAATTTTAGAAAGCTTGCTTATTTCTAAAAACTGGTAAGCAATAAGCTATAACTCCTATAAGCTGTTAGTTAACTACTAATAGCTTATGAAAAAAAGATACTAAGCCATTTGACAAATGAGTATACGAAGCTTTCGACTTTCCATAGAGTTTTTTTTCCCGAAACAGCCAAAGGAGTAAGGTTTTGACTTTATGGGTGTATCATGCTAGCCAGTCGAGGTGGCAAGTGTTGGCTCATAAGTAGAGCTTAATGAGAAAAAGAGACGCTTCAATGCATTACTTGAGCTAGGAATTATAATGAACAAAGCAATGTATCAATAAATTGTCCTCCACTAGCCTTGTTATCTAGCAGGTAAGTGAAATGTTGTTTAGACTTGTACCCAATACAAGCTTAGCATCAATAAATTATTGTCAACCGTGTGATTCAATTGTCTACCAGCAAAATCCGTCACATTAATTGCATTGTAAAAATGTGACAACAAGTCAATAAGCATCAAGTTATGCACGAGATTACATGATTCTGTAGATAGCCCACAGAAACAGGCCTGTTCAGAATAGCAGACAAAATCATCCAACATCAGCAAAACACAAAATAGACTCAAAATTTCTTCTTAGCAGCAATAGGACAACAAATTCGAAGTTACCTGACACCAAGAATCTTAGCGGCCTCCCGCCTGTTCATCTGTTGCTGAAACCCACCATCATAAAATCTCCAAATTCTAGTCGTAGGTGGTCTCGCTTTGAATGCTTGCCAAGCTCGTACGCCATATCTACCTGCAAATGCAGTCGCGGCTACTGCGAACGCGAAAGCTGGAAGCGCCTTCCAAATTTAAGTGGAAACGAACAAAGTCAGGCAATTTAACCATCCAATTACAAACACTTCAGGAACACGTAGATTCCAAAACCCTAATTTCTTAGATGATACTAACGATTGACCCAACAACCTTTCAGAAGTATGATTTGATATAAATCAAATTATCCAATACAATGATGTGGAGAAATCGCAGAGTAAAAACCCTAATTAATTGCACATCGAAGGAAGCGGATAAAGTTGTAAACAAGAAGCATCGTAATAACCAACTGCATAAGCGAAGCTCCGTGAAAACAATATATGAAGCAGAGGGCTTACCATCTCAGGTTGATCTTCAGTAGCAGAAGAGGACATTCGCAGATAATCCCACTCTCTCTGCGCACACCCAAAGACCAAAGCATTTGTTTTTGAGTTGGTTTCAACAGACAGGAATTAGGGCTTCGTTTCACAGATGTGGGAGAGTCGCGAGAAGTGTAGAGGTCGATGAGAGAGAGAGAGTCGTATGATTTTGATGCTACTCCCAGCGGCGAATACCTTGAAAGGGCCAATGGCGCTGTCAGATTTTACCGCCAGAATATACTTTCCTTTCTATGTTTCTTCCTTTCCAAGCCATTATACTCTCTTTTTTTGTAGAGCATTGTAATTTTTTGATGCGTATAAAGTATAAACTAGTGTAATACCTTGTACGGAATATAAATATTTATACACTTATTGATATATCAATTTCGCAATATAAAATGACAAAATAGGGAAGCATATTTGTTAATCTGAATAATTTGAAGGTGTTCGTTATCAAGCTAAGTCGTCAATAATACGGTGACTCAAAATTTTAAGATACAATATATATATATATATATATTGAAAATAAATATACTAATCATTCATTATCTTATTAATAAAATAAAAATAATAATGTTGTTTTAGATAAATTTAATTAATCTACTAAGCAACTAGTAGAAAAAATATAATATGCATTATTCAACACTAACCAAATAATCAATTGATAAAATGTTTTATATGATCATGTTAGTAGCTAGATAATCAATAGGTCGTATACATAGTTCACATTTTACATATACATATATAGTTACTATTTTTATAACTATTACCTATATACATAGTTACCACTTTTGTGAAATATGATTATCTTATATATGTTAAAATTTCAAATATAGATCAATAGTTCTAAAAATGATAACTATATATGTAATAGTATATTATTACTTTCACGTAAAAAATAAAGATAAGATTGAATTTAAAAGTAATGTAAATGAAGTGAAAAAGTTGGGGATGGCATGTGATATGTAATTAGGTTTTTTAATACTTGTGCATTGCAAGCTAGCGATCTGTTATTGTTTTCACATTTAGTAGGGCCGTCCAATGATTTTAGGGGGCTATGTGCGATTGTGTCGATTTTAAAATTTTAAGCATTTAGAATTTATTTCTTGTAATACTTTTATAATATAATATTTTTTCAAATTTTATAACTTGGGTATTGTTTGTGTAATTTATCAATTCTTTAATGTTTAAAGTCCATGAATCATAATTTTAGTTACAATTTTTTAAATATGTAGGGATTTTCTTATTTTGAAATGTCTATTTTAGATATTATTGTGTGTAGTCTTTATTTTTAAGAAAAAACAATATAAAAATATGGGGCTACTAGGAATTGAACACGGGTGGATTGGCATACAAACTCCTCAAACCACTAGATCAAGTTTTTAATTATGTCCATTATATGTTACATATTATTATAAGGGGTCCTTTTAAATTGGGGCCCTGTTCAATTGGGCCAAATGGAACACCCCATTGGACGAGTCTGACATTTAGAAAAAAAACAACTATATATTTAATAGATATAAAATATGTATGTAGTTTGTAACAATGTAAATACAACTATAACTTAAGTATGAAAATATAAATAATTATATATTAATAAGAAATTGACACAAAATTAACATTTGTATTTGAAATTAAATCTCTACACCTAGAAAAAATAGATGCATGTAAAAATAAAAGAAATAATTAAATAGAATAAACTAAGGGAGAGTAATAAAAAATTAGTGAAAGAGAAATGTCAATTGTCATAGCTTTATTATTAGTAAAAATGACTAAATAGTCTTCAAACAAGTTGTATAGTAACCATTCGACAAATTAAATGTATTATTTTATTCCCTAGTATGTAAAAGACTATCTTCCATTTGATCACATGCTATTCAAACAGGTTGAATAGTTGACTGAGCTTCAAATAATCATAGTTTCTATTAGGGGATATGAATGCAAATACCTTAGTTGTGAGATTGTAAGCATTAAAATAGGACTGGAGTTTTAAACTTTCAATCCCATTATCTTTCCAAAAGTGGTCTGGTCGTTTCCTAATTGCCAGAAGAGTCATTTTTTAAAATTGTCAATCATGTATAATAATCTGCCAAACTGTCAAGAATGCTTTGTAGTTTTTGTATGATCAAGAAGTTGCTATATCCAAAGTATTTATCATAAATAAGGCAAACCCACATATTATTTGGTTCAACTAAGAGTTTTCAAAGTAATTTCATTTGAAGAGCTATGTTGTTAGTTTCGGCCTTTCTAAGGTTTAAACCACTCGCACATCTAGGAGCACAAATCTTATCCCAACTAACGAGAGGATGAAAATGAGAAAAGTTTTTGTTCCAGAAAAAGTCTTTGTTAATTTTATTTATAGCATCACAAACACCTCTAGGGAGTAAGTAGGGTTGTGCATCCGGTCCAGACCGGACCAAAATTTTTACAATCCTTGGACCGGAGACCGGACCGGTATGATTCGGTCCGGTCCGGTTCCGGTTTCGGTCCGGTCTTGGACCGGTAAACATATTTTTTGATTTTTTAGTTTTATATAAATTAAAATTTAATTATTTTTTCTATTTATATAATTAATGTGTATAATATTAGATAATATATTTTGTTATTAATTTATATTTATAGTAGGAATTAATTTTTAATAGTGTTATGAGATATTAATATATAAAATTAAATTAAAAACAATAAAAAACCGGTCCATCCGGTCCGGACCGGAAACCGGCCAGGTTTGGACCGGACCGAAATTTTAGAAATATGTGGACTAGGGACCGGACCGTAATTCGCCCGGTTCAGTCCAGTCCGGGCATTTTCGATATGGTCTGGTCCGGTCCGGTCCGAATATGCACACCGCTAGGAGTAAGAAACTTTTCATTAAGTAATTCACTTGTGAAATGAGGTTTGATTGAATAAGGATTATTCTACCAACTTGAGATAGAGAATTGACTTTTCATTTTTTTAAGAGATTTAGTGTCATAAAAATTCATTATTTACACGACCTTTTCTTATAGGAAATACCATAGTATATTTCTATAGCAGTAGTAAGTTGAATATTTAGTACACTAGATAGAGAAATCTCTTGTTGTTTGGAGATATTAGATGAAACTTCAAAAGTACTCTTGTGAAAAATAATCATAAATCCACTATGGTGAGAAAATTTATCAAGGATAGTTTTATTATGTAACATATTGTCCATAGATGCATTGACTAATATTAATGTGTCATCAATAAATTTAAGATAAGGAATACAAATGTTAGCAGTAGTTAATCTAATTTCAATTTTATTATGAGGACATTGTGATTCAAATGTAAGAGTATGATAAGCTTTAGTGGTGTATACCTAACAAATAAACCTTAAAAACCTAACTAATACAGTTTCGATAAGTAAGCGTCGAACCCACAAAGAGTCAAGTTATTTCTCCTATCCGTAATCGTGTTTACCAATCAATCAAGTAACGGGGGTTTGCAATGATTCTAACACTACGAATTCAAATAAGTAAAACAATTCTACGAAAACAAAAGATTTGAAACAATTGATGCGAAATAGCTCGGTCAAACAAATATCCACACTTCAACTTAATCGGTTGATCCTTAATAATCCTCAAATCTCTATTGCAAGTAACGTTCTACCGCGGAAAATATTATCCCGATTCCTCTGCTTTGTATGCTATTAGGACAACCAGACCCTAACAACGCTGACTATCAAATAATCAAGAAACTATCAAGATTCAATTCAACAGCCGCAGTAAGTTCCAGAAGTAACGATGTCTAGTATTATAGTTCTAATTTCTCATGGAATCTTCCATATCTGTTTGATGTAATTAATCACAATTAAATTATCACCTTCAATAATAATGTTTTCAATATTTATGAGAGCCTGACAAAGGCATTCAAGTAAAGCATAAACTTCAGTTTGTAATACAGAGGTAGTAGGAATTCGTTTTCTATCTATATGAACTACATTTTTAATGATCATTTCTAATTACGAATCCAATGTGAGATGTGAGATCTTTTTGTTTTGATCCATCGAAATTTAATTTGAAATAGTTAGAAGTTTTTTTTTCAAATTAAAAGTTTTGAGTGATTTTTTTCCAGAATAGGCTTAACTGACGAAAGAGATTTCCATTCATTAAATTGGATAATGGCAAAGTTGGATGGAGATGAATTTGAGTGTACTGAGGCTGGTCTAAAAAGCTTATCATTTCTATGTTTTAGATATTCTATCAAAGGAAGCAAGCAAGTTCTAAATAAGAATTATTGTGTCGGAAAAGTTCCAAGTTTTCATGGAAAGTATGAGCTTTAGGAATTGAGAAAGAAATTCCAAGTTTCTAATTGATTGTGTGAAACATATAAAGAGTAAAATTACATTTGAAAAACAAATTATTAGTGTCTTCGTCCAAGTCATTACAAAGGCTACATTGAGATGGCACATGATTATAAAATCTATTTAATCATTCGGTGGTTGGTAAAGAATCAGAACAAGATTTCCATAAGAAATTTTGAATTTTAGGAGGTAATTTGTGTTTCCAAATCTAAGAGTAGTTGGGGAGCATTAAAGCTTAGAATTGAAGAAATGAGTTGAGTTGCAGATTTGACATTGAAATCACCATCAAAAGAAGGTGTCCAAATTAATTTATCTGAAATATCAGTACTATAGACCCGAATAGACATGATTTTTTAAACAATATGTGGAGGTAATAGTTGACTGAGCTTCAAATAATCATAGTTTCTATTAGGGGATATGAATGCAAATACCTTAGTTGTGAGATTGTAAGCATTAAAATAGGACTGGAGTTTTAAACTTTCAATCCCATTATCTTTCCAAAAGTGGTCTGGTCGTTTCCTAATTGCCAGAAGAGTCATTTTTTAAAATTGTCAATCATGTATAATAATCTGCCAAACTGCCAAGAATGCTTTGTAGTTTTTGTATGATCAAGAAGTTGCTATATCCAAAGTATTTATCATAAATAAGGCAAACCCACATATTATTTGGTTCAACTAAGAGTTTTCAAAGTAATTTCATTTGAAGAGCTATGTTGTTAGTTTCGGCCTTTCTAAGGTTTAAACCACTCGCACATCTAGGAGCACAAATCTTATCCCAACTAACGAGAGGATGAAAATGAGAAAAGTTTTTGTTCCAGAAAATGTCTTTGTTAATTTTATTTATAGCATCACAAACACCTCTAGGGAGTAAGTAGGGTTGTGCATCCGGTCCAGACCGGACCAAAATTTTTACAATCCTTGGACCGGAGACCGGACCGGTATGATTCGGTCCGGTCCGGTTCCGGTTCCGGTCCGGTCTTGGACCGGTAAACATATTTTTTGATTTTTTAGTTTTATATAAATTAAAATTTAATTATTTTTTCTATTTATATAATTAATGTGTATAATATTAGATAATATATTTTATTATTAATTTATATTTATAGTAGGAATTAATTTTTAATAGTGTTATGAGATATTAATATATAAAATTAAATTAAAAACAATAAAAAACCGGTCCATCCAGTCCGGACCGGAAACCGGCCAGGTTTGGACCGGACCGGACCGAAATTTTAGAAATATGTGGACTAGGGACCGGACCGTAATTCGCCCGGTTCAGTCCAATCCGGGCATTTTCGATATGGTCTGGTCCGGTCCGGTCCGAATATGCACACCGCTAGGAGTAAGAAACTTTTCATTAAGTAATTCACTTGTGAAATGAGGTTTGATTGAATAAGGATTATTCTACCAACTTGAGATAGAGAATTGACTTTTCATTTTTTTAAGAGATTTAGTGTCATAAAAATTCATTATTTACACGACCTTTTCTTATAGGAAATACCATAGTATATTTCTATAGCAGTAGTAAGTTGAATATTTAGTACACTAGATAGAGAAATCTCTTGTTGTTTGGAGATATTAGATGAAACTTCAAAAGTACTCTTGTGAAAAATAATCATAAATCCACTATGGTGAGAAAATTTATCAAGGATAGTTTTATTATGTAACATATTGTCCATAGATGCATTGACTAATATTAATGTGTCATCAATAAATTTAAGATAAGGAATACAAATGTTAGCAGTAGTTAATCTAATTTCAATTTTATTATGAGGACATTGTGATTCAAATGTAAGAGTATGATAAGCTTTAGTGGTGTATACCTAACAAATAAACCTTAAAAACCTAACTAATACAGTTTCGATAAGTAAGCGTCGAACCCACAAAGAGTCAAGTTATTTCTCCTATCCGTAATCGTGTTTACCAATCAATCAAGTAACGGGGGTTTGCAATGATTCTAACACTACGAATTCAAATAAGTAAAACAATTCTACGAAAACAAAAGATTTGAAACAATTGATGCGAAATAGCTCGGTCAAACAAATATCCACACTTCAACTTAATCGGTTGATCCTTAATAATCCTCAAATCTCTATTGCAAGTAACGTTCTACCGCGGAAAATATTATCCCGATTCCTCTGCTTTGTATGCTATTAGGACAACCAGACCCTAACAACGCTGACTATCAAATAATCAAGAAACTATCAAGATTCAATTCAACAGCCGCAGTAAGTTCCAGAAGTAACGATTGATACAACTAACATAAAACAACCAGTTTTGTTTAGCATGCAAACCAGTTCTCTTCTACAATAAACTATCACAACTAGTTCTAAAATATCACAGTTACTACTCTGAATCAGATATTTCAACCAGAAACGATCTAACTCTAGTAGAAGAATAATCAATATTAATCAAAGGTAATGAGTTAAAGAGAATCAATAACATTCACGCAATAGATCAAAGATGAAAATCTTACAACCGAATTAAATCAAAGGCTTCAATTGTCTGACTAAGCACAAGTAACTTAGTTCTTCATTGTCTTCAAAAACACAAAAACTCTCTATGAAACTCAAACTGCCGTAATACTAATGATATTCTAACCTAATCACAAAAGTCTTATTAACCAAATATATAGTTTTCCTAATAATAATAAAAATAATATAATAACCGAAAGATCCGAAAATCAAATCAAACTTAAGGAAACAAAATAATAACAACTAAATATGCCTCCGCGCGTCCGTCCTGAATTGCAAGGCCGCGATCGCGGCTATGCATCTGCGCCCGCTGCCTCCTTGTCTTCACACGCCATCGCTGCCTCTTCCTCCCGCGGTTGCGGATTAACCGTGATCGCTGCTTCTTGGCCGCGCCCGTGGCTTTCCTTTTCTGGCACTCAGCGAGATCTTTCTTGGTCGCGCCCGCGGCTTGTTCTTCTCAGCACTTTGGCGCTCCAAACTCACTAGATTCCACCCTTTCCTGTTCTAATCTTCCCAACTCCTCAATCACAAATTAGCTCCTCAACTAATACAAACATCCCTAATAGTGTACTAACAATCACTAGTTACGCACTACAAAGTAGAGCGTATCAAATTCCCCCATGCTTAGACCTTGCTCGTCCTCAAGTAAGCGGATAAAACCTACTCCTCCAATGTAATACCCAAGGTCTCAGGAAGCATAACAAAAATCCAACACCCAGAAATTGCAATCCACTACGACCAACACTCCAACAACACAACCGCAGCTCACCAGCATTAAGGAAAGTAGAGTACTTTCCCCAAGCTTAACCCGAACTCCATTATATGAATGAGAATTTCTAATCCTAGCTCCAATTTATCTCCTTATAATTCCAGAGTGACCTACCCGAAACCTCCTTACATCTCCACCACTTATGTCACCATGCCAGAAGAATGAATGAATCCTATTAATCACTCTTTTTTTTCACTCATTCTGCTTAGGCGCCCTTTTAGGTTTTCACCTAGCCACTCATTTCATTTTTCATAGATGAGCTCACCAATCCTCACATCACTCTTTAGCCTCTTATTACCCCAGCCTAACGCCGGTCCGGGCCCCTAAACTTTGCCTAAGCCGCCCTTTCGGGTTTTCAGCTTAGCCATGATTTTTTGCTCTTTTTTTCCATTTTTTTTTAATTATTTACAAACAACAGCAAGTAGAAATCCCTCCCCCATGCTTAAATATTGCATTGTCCTCAATGTAATGAAAGACGAAAATGAAAATCTGGGGAAGAAAGAAAAATACTCACTATTGTCGCCGAGGTGGCCCTGGGCGCGGATGGCGAGGTTGGCGTGGCGGTGGAAAATCATTGAAACAAGAGTCTCTGGTGCGATGGCGGGTGACAATGCTGTCCAACTGATCGTTTTTTGGTCCCCCATACCTCGGCCACTCGTCACGAGCAAAATCATTCTAGTGTTGGTTGTAAGCGCACGCCACCATCTGATGATCCCGAAGCTGCCGAACATCCTCATCTAGCTCAGTTATCCACGCATCATGCTGAGTCTGGGTGCTCCTGATGTCAGCTACATCGACAGTCATACGATTGATAGGCGTTGTCGTGACACCTAAACAAAATAATCCTAACAAACCTAAACAAGTAGTCTGGGCAAGTAAGGGTCGAATCCACAGGGAGGAAGTGATCTTTCTAATTATTTATAAGCATGCAAAGTAACAAGAAAAGTGGTTTTGATTATCAAGCAAAGTAACAAAGATGCAAGCTTTAGAAGGAAAATAAATATGATGGGTGAAAATATTCCACTAGACAAATATCCACACTGCAAAGGAAACAGGTTGATCACTGATAACTATTTTTCCAAGTTCTTTTCACAATCTTATAGTTGTTCCCACCCTGATCTTAAGTACTATCGATTCTCACAGTTGTCGATAGACTTATTACTATGCCAATGATAAAGTACCACCGATTCTCACAGTTGTCGGTATACTTTAACACTAACACAGCAATAGCTTTATTATTAGTAAAAATGACTAAATAGTCTTCAAACAGGTTGAATACTAAAAATGGCTTCAAAATACTATGCAAAAGACTATCTTCCATTTGATCACATGCTCTTCCTCCTTCTCCATAACGATCTCGCCCTCTAACAACTGCATGAAGTCTTCCACCTCATCCTTCGAGGACAACGCCAACACTTCTTCCCAATTGTGTTACTTTTGGAAAGAAGGATCATTGCAGATCGTGTGCCTTTATTCTTTTGTGTTTAATTATGAAAACATGATAATATATATAAATTAAATGCTTTTGAATGACATGTTTAATTTTGGAAATAGAATAATCTTATATATAATTCTTGTGATTGACAAGTTTAGTTTAGGAAATAGAAAAATATGATAAATATTTATTATATTGAATTTAAAAAACAAAAATTAATAAAATGCCATATGGCAGAAAAAATAGGAGGATGCCATGTGGCATAAAGAAAGGGTGGATTTAATAGAAGGATGTCACATGGCTTAGAGGGGTTGTGGTTTAGTAGATATATAGTAGATTAAACTTTTTTTTTTACAAGCAAATAATTTGTTTTTTCTTACTTATAAGAGAAGTCTAAATTATCATAGAGGGTGATTTTTAGAAAATCTCATAGAAGGAGATCGGTGGTAGAACTCATAAATTAAAATTCTCTTCCCATATTACAAAGCTGAACAATATCAATGATATATAAAGTCTTGTTGATCCAATCTTGGAGATGGACAATATTGGTTTCAATAGATGAGAAGAAATCCGCTCCAACTTTCCTATAACAATGAAAGACCCTGCCAGAATCAAAGTATTTCAACATGAAAATGATGTCTAGTATTATAGTTCTAATTTCTCATGGAATCTTCCATATCTGTTTGATGTAATTAATCACAATTAAATTATCACCTTCAATAATAATGTTTTCAATATTTATGAGAGCCTGACAAAGGCATTCAAGTAAAGCATAAACTTCAGTTTGTAATACAAAGGTAGTAGGAATCCGTTTTCTATCTATATGAACTACATTTTTAATGATCATTTCTAATTACGAATCCAATGTGAGATGTGAGATCTTTTTGTTTTGATCCATCGAAATTTAATTTGAAATAGTTAGAAGTTTTTTTTTCAAATTAAAAGTTTTGAGTGATTTTTTTCCAGAATAGGCTTAACTGACGAAAGAGATTTCCATTCATTAAATTGGATAATGGCAAAGTTGGATGGAGATGAATTTGAGTGTACTGAGGCTGGTCTAAAAAGCTTATCATTTCTATGTTTTAGATATTCTATCAAAGGAAGCAAGCAAGTTCTAAATAAGAATTATTGTGTCGGAAAAGTTCCAAGTTTTCATGGAAAGTATGAGCTTTAGGAATTGAGAAAGAAATTCCAAGTTTCTAATTGATTGTGTGAAACATATAAAGAGTAAAATTACATTTGAAAAACAAATTATTAGTGTCTTCGTCCAAGTCATTACAAAGGCTACATTGAGATGGCACATGATTATAAAATCTATTTAATCATTCGGTGGTTGGTAAAGAATCAGAACAAGATTTCCATAAGAAATTTTGAATTTTAGGAGGTAATTTGTGTTTCCAAATCTAAGAGTAGTTGGGGAGCATTAAAGCTTAGAATTGAAGAAATGAGTTGAGTTGCAGATTTGACATTGAAATCACCATCAAAAGAAGGTGTCCAAATTAATTTATCTGAAATATCAGTACTATAGACCCGAATAGACATGATTTTTTAAACAATATGTGGAGGTAATAGTTGACTGAGCTTCAAATAATCATAGTTTCTATTAGGGGATATGAATGCAAATACCTTAGTTGTGAGATTGTAAGCATTAAAATAGGATTGGAGTTTTAAACTTTCAATCCCATTATCTTTCCAAAAGTGGTCTGGTCGTTTCCTAATTGCCAGAAGAGTCATTTTTTAAAATTGTCAATCATGTATAATAATCTACCAAACTGCCAAGAATGCTTTGTAGTTTTTGTATGATCAAGAAGTTGCTATATCCAAAGTATTTATCATAAATAAGGCAAACCCACATATTATTTGGTTCAACTAAGAGTTTTCAAAGTAATTTCATTTGAAGAGCTATGTTGTTAGTTTCGGCCTTTCTAAGGTTTAAACCACTCGCACATCTAGGAGCACAAATCTTATCCCAACTAACGAGAGGATGAAAATGAGAAAAGTTTTTGTTCCAGAAAAAGTCTTTGTTAATTTTATTTATAGCATCACAAACACCTCTAGGGAGTAAGTAGGGTTGTGCATCCGCTCCAGACCGGACCAAAATTTTTACAATCCTTGGACCGGAGACCGGACCGGTATGATTCGGTCCGGTCCGGTTCCGGTTCCGGTCCGGTCTTGGACCGGTAAACATATTTTTTTATTTTTTAGTTTTATATAAATTAAAATTTAATTATTTTTTCTATTTATATAATTAATGTGTATAATATTAGATAATATATTTTGTTATTAATTTATATTTATAGTAGGAATTAATTTTTAATAGTGTTATGAGATATTAATATATAAAATTAAATTAAAAACAATAAAAAACCGGTCCATCCGGTCCGGAAACCGGCCAGGTTTGGACCGGACCGAAATTTTAGAAATATGTGGACTAGGGACCGGACCGTAATTCGCCCGGTTCAGTCCAGTCCGGGCATTTTCGATATGGTCTGGTCCGGTCCGGTCCGAATATGCACACCGCTAGGAGTAAGAAACTTTTCATTAAGTAATTCACTTGTGAAATGAGGTTTGATTGAATAAGGATTATTCTACCAACTTGAGATAGAGAATTGACTTTTCATTTTTTTAAGAGATTTAGTGTCATAAAAATTCATTATTTACACGACCTTTTCTTATAGGAAATACCATAGTATATTTCTATAGCAGTAGTAAGTTGAATATTTAGTACACTAGATAGAGAAATCTCTTGTTGTTTGGAGATATTAGATGAAACTTCAAAAGTACTCTTGTGAAAAATAATCATAAATCCACTATGGTGAGAAAATTTATCAAGGATAGTTTTATTATGTAACATATTGTCCATAGATGCATTGACTAATATTAATGTGTCATCAATAAATTTAAGATAAGGAATACAAATGTTAGCAGTAGTTAATCTAATTTCAATTTTATTATGAGGACATTGTGATTCAAATGTAAGAGTATGATAAGCTTTAGTGGTGTATACCTAACAAATAAACCTTAAAAACCTAACTAATACAGTTTCGATAAGTAAGCGTCGAACCCACAAAGAGTCAAGTTATTTCTCCTATCCGTAATCGTGTTTACCAATCAATCAAGTAACGGGGGTTTGCAATGATTCTAACACTACGAATTCAAATAAGTAAAACAATTCTACGAAAATAAAAGATTTGAAACAATTGATGCGAAATAGCTCGGTCAAACAAATATCCACACTTCAACTTAATCGGTTGATCCTTAATAATCCTCAAATCTCTATTGCAAGTAACGTTCTACCGCGGAAAATATTATCCTGATTCCTCTGCTTTGTATGCTATTAGGACAACCAGACCCTAACAACGCTGACTATCAAATAATCAAGAAACTATCAAGATTCAATTCAACAGCCGCAGTAAGTTCCAGAAGTAACGATTGATACAACTAACATAAAACAACCAGTTTTGTTTAGCATGCAAACCAGTTCTCTTCTACAATAAACTATCACAACTAGTTCTAAAATATCACAGTTACTACTCTGAATCAGATATTTCAACCAGAAACGATCTAACTCTAGTAGAAGAATAATCAATATTAATCAAAGCTAATGAGTTAAAGAGAATCAATAACATTCACGCAATAGATCAAAGATGAAAATCCTACAACCGAATTAAATCAAAGGCTTCAATTGTCTGACTAAGCACAAGTAACTTAGTTCTTCATTGTCTTCAAAAACACAAAAACTCTCTATGAAACTCAAACTGCCGTAATACTAATGATATTCTAACCTAATCACAAAAGTCTTATTAACCAAATATATAGTTTTCCTAATAATAATAAAAATAATATAATAACCGAAAGATCCGAAAATCAAATCAAACTTAAGGAAACAAAATAATAACAACTAAATATGCCTCCGCGCGTCCGTCCTGAATTGCAAGGCCGCGATCGCGGCTATGCATCTGCGCCCGCTGCCTCCTTGTCTTCACACGCCATCGCTGCCTCTTCCTCCCGCGGTTGCGGATTAACCGTGATCGCTGCTTCTTGGCCGCGCCCGTGGCTTTCCTTTTCTGGCACTCAGCGAGATCTTTCTTGGTCGCGCCCGCGGCTTGTTCTTCTCAGCACTTTGGCGCTCCAAACTCACTAGATTCCACCCTTTCCTGTTCTAATCTTCCCAACTCCTCAATCACAAATTAGCTCCTCAACTAATACAAACATCCCTAATAGTGTACTAACAATCACTAGTTACGCATTACAAAGTAGAGCGTATCAAATTCCCCCATGCTTAGACCTTGCTCGTCCTCAAGTAAGCGGATAAAACCTACTCCTCCAATGTAATACCCAAGGTCTCAGGAAGCATAACAAAAATCCAACACCCAGAAATTGCAATCCACTACGACCAACACTCCAACAACACAACCGCAGCTCACCAGCATTAAGGAAAGTAGAGTACTTTCCCCAAGCTTAACCCGAACTCCATTATATGAATGAGAATTTCTAATCCTAGCTCCAATTTATCTCCTTATAATTCCAGAGTGACCTACCCGAAACCTCCTTATATCTCCACCACTTATGTCACCATGCCAGAAGAATGAATGAATCCTATTAATCACTCTTTTTTTTCACTCATTCTGCTTAGGCGCCCTTTTAGGTTTTCACCTAGCCACTCATTTCATTTTTCATAGATGAGCTCACCAATCCTCACATCACTCTTTAGCCTCTTATTACCCCAGCCTAACGCCGGTCCGGGCCCCTAAACTTTGCCTAAGCCGCCCTTTCGGGTTTTCAGCTTAGCCATGATTTTTTGCTCTTTTTTTCCATTTTTTTTAATTATTTACAAACAACAGCAAGTAGAAATCCCTCCCCCATGCTTAAATATTGCATTGTCCTCAATGTAATGAAAGACGAAAATGAAAATCTGGGGAAGAAAGAAAAATACTCACTATTGTCGCCGAGGTGGCCCTGGGCGCGGATGGCGAGGTTGGCGTGGCGGTGGAAAATCATTGAAACAAGAGTCTCTGGTGCGATGGCGGGTGACAATGCTGTCCAACTGATCGTTTTTTGGTCCCCCATACCTCGGCCACTCGTCACGAGCAAAATCATTCTAGTGTTGGTTGTAAGCGCACGCCACCATCTGATGATCCCGAAGCTGCCGAACATCCTCATCTAGCTCAGTTATCCACGCACCATGCTGAGTCTGGGTGCTCCTGATGTCAGCTACATCGACAGTCATACGATTGATAGGCGTTGTCGTGACACCTAAACAAAATAATCCTAACAAACCTAAACAAGTAGTCTGGGCAAGTAAGGGTCGAATCCACATGGAGGAATTGATCTTTCTAATTATTTATAAGCATGCAAAGTAACAAGAAAAGTGGTTTTGATTATCAAGCAAAGTAACAAAGATGCAAGCTTTAGAAGGAAAATAAATATGATGGGTGAAAATATTCCACTAGACAAATATCCACACTGCAAAGGAAACAGGTTGATCACTGATAACTATTTTTCCAAGTTCTTTTCACAATCTTATAGTTGTTCCCACCCTGATCTTAAGTACTATCGATTCTCACAGTTGTCGATAGACTTATTACTATGCCAATGATAAAGTACCACCGATTCTCACAGTTGTCGGTATACTTTACCACTAACACAACAATAGCTTTATTATTAGTAAAAATGACTAAATAGTCTTCAAACAGGTTGAATACTAAAAATGGCTTCAAAATACTATGCAAAAGACTATCTTCCATTTGATCACATGCTCTTCCTCCTTCTCCATAACGATCTCGCCCTCTAACAACTGCATGAAGTCTTCCACCTCATCCTTCGAGGGCAACGCCAACACTTCTTCCCAATTGTGTTACTTTTGGAAAGAAGGATCATTGCAGATCGTGTGCCTTTATTCTTTTGTGTTTAATTATGAAAACATGATAATATATATAAATTAAATGCTTTTGAATGACATGTTTAATTTTGGAAATAGAATAATCTTATATATAATTCTTGTGATTGACAAGTTTAGTTTAGGAAATAGAAAAATATGATAAATATTTATTATATTGAATTTAAAAAACAAAAATTAATAAAATGCCATATGGCAGAAAAAATAGGAGGATGCCATGTGGCATAAAGAAAGGGTGGATTTAATAGAAGGATGTCACATGGCTTAGAGGGGTTGTGGTTTAGTAGATATATAGTAGATTAAACTTTTTTTTTACAAGCAAATAATTTGTTTTTTCTTACTTATAAGAGAAGTCTAAATTATCATAGAGGGTGATTTTTAGAAAATCTCATAGAAGGAGATCGGTGGTAGAACTCATAAATTAAAATTCTCTTCCCATATTACAAAGCTGAACAATATCAATGATATATAAAGTCTTGTTGATCCAATCTTGGAGATGGACAATATTGGTTTCAATAGATGAGAAGAAATCCGCTCCAACTTTCCTATAACAATGAAAGACCCTGCCAGAATCAAAGTATTTCAACATGAAAATGATGTCTAGTATTATAGTTCTAATTTCTCATGGAATCTTCCATATCTGTTTGATGTAATTAATCACAATTAAATTATCACCTTCAATAATAATGTTTTCAATATTTATGAGAGCCTGACAAAGGCATTCAAGTAAAGCATAAACTTCAGTTTGTAATACAAAGGTAGTAGGAATCCGTTTTCTATCTATATGAACTACATTTTTAATGATCATTTCTAATTACGAATCCAATGTGAGATGTGAGATCTTTTTGTTTTGATCCATCGAAATTTAATTTGAAATAGTTAGAAGTTTTTTTTTCAAATTAAAAGTTTTGAGTGATTTTTTTCCAGAATAGGCTTAACTGACGAAAGAGATTTCCATTCATTAAATTGGATAATGGCAAAGTTGGATGGAGATGAATTTGAGTGTACTGAGGCTGGTCTAAAAAGCTTATCATTTCTATGTTTTAGATATTCTATCAAAGGAAGCAAGCAAGTTCTAAATAAGAATTATTGTGTCGGAAAAGTTCCAAGTTTTCATGGAAAGTATGAGCTTTAGGAATTGAGAAAGAAATTCCAAGTTTCTAATTGATTGTGTGAAACATATAAAGAGTAAAATTACATTTGAAAAACAAATTATTAGTGTCTTCGTCCAAGTCATTACAAAGGCTACATTGAGATGGCACATGATTATAAAATCTATTTAATCATTCGGTGGTTGGTAAAGAATCAGAACAAGATTTCCATAAGAAATTTTGAATTTTAGGAGGTAATTTGTGTTTCCAAATCTAAGAGTAGTTGGGGAGCATTAAAGCTTAGAATTGAAGAAATGAGTTGAGTTGCAGATTTGACATTGAAATCACCATCAAAAGAAGGTGTCCAAATTAATTTATCTGAAATATCAGTACTATAGACCCGAATAGACATGATTTTTTAAACAATATGTGGAGGTAATAGTTGACTGAGCTTCAAATAATCATAGTTTCTATTAGGGGATATGAATGCAAATACCTTAGTTGTGAGATTGTAAGCATTAAAATAGGATTGGAGTTTTAAACTTTCAATCCCATTATCTTTCCAAAAGTGGTCTGGTCGTTTCCTAATTGCCAGAAGAGTCATTTTTTAAAATTGTCAATCATGTATAATAATCTACCAAACTGCCAAGAATGCTTTGTAGTTTTTGTATGATCAAGAAGTTGCTATATCCAAAGTATTTATCATAAATAAGGCAAACCCACATATTATTTGGTTCAACTAAGAGTTTTCAAAGTAATTTCATTTGAAGAGCTATGTTGTTAGTTTCGGCCTTTCTAAGGTTTAAACCACTCGCACATCTAGGAGCACAAATCTTATCCCAACTAACGAGAGGATGAAAATGAGAAAAGTTTTTGTTCCAGAAAAAGTCTTTGTTAATTTTATTTATAGCATCACAAACACCTCTAGGGAGTAAGTAGGGTTGTGCATCCGCTCCAGACCGGACCAAAATTTTTACAATCCTTGGACCGGAGACCGGACCGGTATGATTCGGTCCGGTCCGGTTCCGGTTCCGGTCCGGTCTTGGACCGGTAAACATATTTTTTTATTTTTTAGTTTTATATAAATTAAAATTTAATTATTTTTTCTATTTATATAATTAATGTGTATAATATTAGATAATATATTTTGTTATTAATTTATATTTATAGTAGGAATTAATTTTTAATAGTGTTATGAGATATTAATATATAAAATTAAATTAAAAACAATAAAAAACCGGTCCATCCGGTCCGGAAACCGGCCAGGTTTGGACCGGACCGAAATTTTAGAAATATGTGGACTAGGGACCGGACCGTAATTCGCCCGGTTCAGTCCAGTCCGGGCATTTTCGATATGGTCTGGTCCGGTCCGGTCCGAATATGCACACCGCTAGGAGTAAGAAACTTTTCATTAAGTAATTCACTTGTGAAATGAGGTTTGATTGAATAAGGATTATTCTACCAACTTGAGATAGAGAATTGACTTTTCATTTTTTTAAGAGATTTAGTGTCATAAAAATTCATTATTTACACGACCTTTTCTTATAGGAAATACCATAGTATATTTCTATAGCAGTAGTAAGTTGAATATTTAGTACACTAGATAGAGAAATCTCTTGTTGTTTGGAGATATTAGATGAAACTTCAAAAGTACTCTTGTGAAAAATAATCATAAATCCACTATGGTGAGAAAATTTATCAAGGATAGTTTTATTATGTAACATATTGTCCATAGATGCATTGACTAATATTAATGTGTCATCAATAAATTTAAGATAAGGAATACAAATGTTAGCAGTAGTTAATCTAATTTCAATTTTATTATGAGGACATTGTGATTCAAATGTAAGAGTATGATAAGCTTTAGTGGTGTATACCTAACAAATAAACCTTAAAAACCTAACTAATACAGTTTCGATAAGTAAGCGTCGAACCCACAAAGAGTCAAGTTATTTCTCCTATCCGTAATCGTGTTTACCAATCAATCAAGTAACGGGGGTTTGCAATGATTCTAACACTACGAATTCAAATAAGTAAAACAATTCTACGAAAATAAAAGATTTGAAACAATTGATGCGAAATAGCTCGGTCAAACAAATATCCACACTTCAACTTAATCGGTTGATCCTTAATAATCCTCAAATCTCTATTGCAAGTAACGTTCTACCGCGGAAAATATTATCCTGATTCCTCTGCTTTGTATGCTATTAGGACAACCAGACCCTAACAACGCTGACTATCAAATAATCAAGAAACTATCAAGATTCAATTCAACAGCCGCAGTAAGTTCCAGAAGTAACGATTGATACAACTAACATAAAACAACCAGTTTTGTTTAGCATGCAAACCAGTTCTCTTCTACAATAAACTATCACAACTAGTTCTAAAATATCACAGTTACTACTCTGAATCAGATATTTCAACCAGAAACGATCTAACTCTAGTAGAAGAATAATCAATATTAATCAAAGCTAATGAGTTAAAGAGAATCAATAACATTCACGCAATAGATCAAAGATGAAAATCCTACAACCGAATTAAATCAAAGGCTTCAATTGTCTGACTAAGCACAAGTAACTTAGTTCTTCATTGTCTTCAAAAACACAAAAACTCTCTATGAAACTCAAACTGCCGTAATACTAATGATATTCTAACCTAATCACAAAAGTCTTATTAACCAAATATATAGTTTTCCTAATAATAATAAAAATAATATAATAACCGAAAGATCCGAAAATCAAATCAAACTTAAGGAAACAAAATAATAACAACTAAATATGCCTCCGCGCGTCCGTCCTGAATTGCAAGGCCGCGATCGCGGCTATGCATCTGCGCCCGCTGCCTCCTTGTCTTCACACGCCATCGCTGCCTCTTCCTCCCGCGGTTGCGGATTAACCGTGATCGCTGCTTCTTGGCCGCGCCCGTGGCTTTCCTTTTCTGGCACTCAGCGAGATCTTTCTTGGTCGCGCCCGCGGCTTGTTCTTCTCAGCACTTTGGCGCTCCAAACTCACTAGATTCCACCCTTTCCTGTTCTAATCTTCCCAACTCCTCAATCACAAATTAGCTCCTCAACTAATACAAACATCCCTAATAGTGTACTAACAATCACTAGTTACGCATTACAAAGTAGAGCGTATCAAATTCCTCCATGCTTAGACCTTGCTCGTCCTCAAGTAAGCGGATAAAACCTACTCCTCCAATGTAATACCCAAGGTCTCAGGAAGCATAACAAAAATCCAACACCCAGAAATTGCAATCCACTACGACCAACACTCCAACAACACAACCGCAGCTCACCAGCATTAAGGAAAGTAGAGTACTTTCCCCAAGCTTAACCCGAACTCCATTATATGAATGAGAATTTCTAATCCTAGCTCCAATTTATCTCCTTATAATTCCAGAGTGACCTACCCGAAACCTCCTTATATCTCCACCACTTATGTCACCATGCCAGAAGAATGAATGAATCCTATTAATCACTCTTTTTTTTCACTCATTCTGCTTAGGCGCCCTTTTAGGTTTTCACCTAGCCACTCATTTCATTTTTCATAGATGAGCTCACCAATCCTCACATCACTCTTTAGCCTCTTATTACCCCAGCCTAACGCCGGTCCGGGCCCCTAAACTTTGCCTAAGCCGCCCTTTCGGGTTTTCAGCTTAGCCATGATTTTTTGCTCTTTTTTTCCATTTTTTTTAATTATTTACAAACAACAGCAAGTAGAAATCCCTCCCCCATGCTTAAATATTGCATTGTCCTCAATGTAATGAAAGACGAAAATGAAAATCTGGGGAAGAAAGAAAAATACTCACTATTGTCGCCGAGGTGGCCCTGGGCGCGGATGGCGAGGTTGGCGTGGCGGTGGAAAATCATTGAAACAAGAGTCTCTGGTGCGATGGCGGGTGACAATGCTGTCCAACTGATCGTTTTTTGGTCCCCCATACCTCGGCCACTCGTCACGAGCAAAATCATTCTAGTGTTGGTTGTAAGCGCACGCCACCATCTGATGATCCCGAAGCTGCCGAACATCCTCATCTAGCTCAGTTATCCACGCACCATGCTGAGTCTGGGTGCTCCTGATGTCAGCTACATCGACAGTCATACGATTGATAGGCGTTGTCGTGACACCTAAACAAAATAATCCTAACAAACCTAAACAAGTAGTCTGGGCAAGTAAGGGTCGAATCCACATGGAGGAATTGATCTTTCTAATTATTTATAAGCATGCAAAGTAACAAGAAAAGTGGTTTTGATTATCAAGCAAAGTAACAAAGATGCAAGCTTTAGAAGGAAAATAAATATGATGGGTGAAAATATTCCACTAGACAAATATCCACACTGCAAAGGAAACAGGTTGATCACTGATAACTATTTTTCCAAGTTCTTTTCACAATCTTATAGTTGTTCCCACCCTGATCTTAAGTACTATCGATTCTCACAGTTGTCGATAGACTTATTACTATGCCAATGATAAAGTACCACCGATTCTCACAGTTGTCGGTATACTTTACCACTAACACAACAATAGCTTTATTATTAGTAAAAATGACTAAATAGTCTTCAAACAGGTTGAATACTAAAAATGGCTTCAAAATACTATGCAAAAGACTATCTTCCATTTGATCACATGCTCTTCCTCCTTCTCCATAACGATCTCGCCCTCTAACAACTGCATGAAGTCTTCCACCTCATCCTTCGAGGGCAACGCCAACACTTCTTCCCAATTGTGTTACTTTTGGAAAGAAGGATCATTGCAGATCGTGTGCCTTTATTCTTTTGTGTTTAATTATGAAAACATGATAATATATATAAATTAAATGCTTTTGAATGACATGTTTAATTTTGGAAATAGAATAATCTTATATATAATTCTTGTGATTGACAAGTTTAGTTTAGGAAATAGAAAAATATGATAAATATTTATTATATTGAATTTAAAAAACAAAAATTAATAAAATGCCATATGGCAGAAAAAATAGGAGGATGCCATGTGGCATAAAGAAAGGGTGGATTTAATAGAAGGATGTCACATGGCTTAGAGGGGTTGTGGTTTAGTAGATATATAGTAGATTAAACTTTTTTTTTACAAGCAAATAATTTGTTTTTTCTTACTTATAAGAGAAGTCTAAATTATCATAGAGGGTGATTTTTAGAAAATCTCATAGAAGGAGATCGGTGGTAGAACTCATAAATTAAAATTCTCTTCCCATATTACAAAGCTGAACAATATCAATGATATATAAAGTCTTGTTGATCCAATCTTGGAGATGGACAATATTGGTTTCAATAGATGAGAAGAAATCCGCTCCAACTTTCCTATAACAATGAAAGACCCTGCCAGAATCAAAGTATTTCAACATGAAAATGATGTCTAGTATTATAGTTCTAATTTCTCATGGAATCTTCCATATCTGTTTGATGTAATTAATCACAATTAAATTATCACCTTCAATAATAATGTTTTCAATATTTATGAGAGCCTGACAAAGGCATTCAAGTAAAGCATAAACTTCAGTTTGTAATACAAAGGTAGTAGGAATCCGTTTTCTATCTATATGAACTACATTTTTAATGATCATTTCTAATTACGAATCCAATGTGAGATGTGAGATCTTTTTGTTTTGATCCATCGAAATTTAATTTGAAATAGTTAGAAGTTTTTTTTTCAAATTAAAAGTTTTGAGTGATTTTTTTCCAGAATAGGCTTAACTGACGAAAGAGATTTCCATTCATTAAATTGGATAATGGCAAAGTTGGATGGAGATGAATTTGAGTGTACTGAGGCTGGTCTAAAAAGCTTATCATTTCTATGTTTTAGATATTCTATCAAAGGAAGCAAGCAAGTTCTAAATAAGAATTATTGTGTCGGAAAAGTTCCAAGTTTTCATGGAAAGTATGAGCTTTAGGAATTGAGAAAGAAATTCCAAGTTTCTAATTGATTGTGTGAAACATATAAAGAGTAAAATTACATTTGAAAAACAAATTATTAGTGTCTTCGTCCAAGTCATTACAAAGGCTACATTGAGATGGCACATGATTATAAAATCTATTTAATCATTCGGTGGTTGGTAAAGAATCAGAACAAGATTTCCATAAGAAATTTTGAATTTTAGGAGGTAATTTGTGTTTCCAAATCTAAGAGTAGTTGGGGAGCATTAAAGCTTAGAATTGAAGAAATGAGTTGAGTTGCAGATTTGACATTGAAATCACCATCAAAAGAAGGTGTCCAAATTAATTTATCTGAAATATCAGTACTATAGACCCGAATAGACATGATTTTTTAAACAATATGTGGAGGTAATAGTTGACTGAGCTTCAAATAATCATAGTTTCTATTAGGGGATATGAATGCAAATACCTTAGTTGTGAGATTGTAAGCATTAAAATAGGACTGGAGTTTTAAACTTTCAATCCCATTATCTTTCCAAAAGTGGTCTGGTCGTTTCCTAATTGCCAGAAGAGTCATTTTTTAAAATTGTCAATCATGTATAATAATCTGCCAAACTGCCAAGAATGCTTTGTAGTTTTTGTATGATCAAGAAGTTGCTATATCCAAAGTATTTATCATAAATAAGGCAAACCCACATATTATTTGGTTCAACTAAGAGTTTTCAAAGTAATTTCATTTGAAGAGCTATGTTGTTAGTTTCGGCCTTTCTAAGGTTTAAACCACTCGCACATCTAGGAGCACAAATCTTATCCCAACTAACGAGAGGATGAAAATGAGAAAAGTTTTTGTTCCAGAAAAAGTCTTTGTTAATTTTATTTATAGCATCACAAACACCTCTAGGGAGTAAGTAGGGTTGTGCATCCGGTCCAGACCGGACCAAAATTTTTACAATCCTTGGACCGGAGACCGGACCGGTATGATTCGGTCCGGTCCGGTTCCGGTTCCGGTCCGGTCTTGGACCGGTAAACATATTTTTTTATTTTTTAGTTTTATATAAATTAAAATTTAATTATTTTTTCTATTTATATAATTAATGTGTATAATATTAGATAATATATTTTGTTATTAATTTATATTTATAGTAGGAATTAATTTTTAATAGTGTTATGAGATATTAATATATAAAATTAAATTAAAAACAATAAAAAACCGGTCCATCCGGTCCGGACCGGAAACCGGCCAGGTTTGGACCGGACCGAAATTTTAGAAATATGTGGACTAGGGACCGGACCGTAATTCGCCCGGTTCAGTCCAGTCCGGGCATTTTCGATATGGTCTGGTCCGGTCCGGTCCGAATATGCACACCGCTAGGAGTAAGAAACTTTTCATTAAGTAATTCACTTGTGAAATGAGGTTTGATTGAATAAGGATTATTCTACCAACTTGAGATAGAGAATTGACTTTTCATTTTTTTAAGAGATTTAGTGTCATAAAAATTCATTATTTACACGACCTTTTCTTATAGGAAATACCATAGTATATTTCTATAGCAGTAGTAAGTTGAATATTTAGTACACTAGATAGAGAAATCTCTTGTTGTTTGGAGATATTAGATGAAACTTCAAAAGTACTCTTGTGAAAAATAATCATAAATCCACTATGGTGAGAAAATTTATCAAGGATAGTTTTATTATGTAACATATTGTCCATAGATGCATTGACTAATATTAATGTGTCATCAATAAATTTAAGATAAGGAATACAAATGTTAGCAGTAGTTAATCTAATTTCAATTTTATTATGAGGACATTGTGATTCAAATGTAAGAGTATGATAAGCTTTAGTGGTGTATACCTAACAAATAAACCTTAAAAACCTAACTAATACAGTTTCGATAAGTAAGCGTCGAACCCACAAAGAGTCAAGTTATTTCTCCTATCCGTAATCGTGTTTACCAATCAATCAAGTAACGGGGGTTTGCAATGATTCTAACACTACGAATTCAAATAAGTAAAACAATTCTACGAAAACAAAAGATTTGAAACAATTGATGCGAAATAGCTCGGTCAAACAAATATCCACACTTCAACTTAATCGGTTGATCCTTAATAATCCTCAAATCTCTACTGCAAGTAACGTTCTACCGCGGAAAATATTATCCCGATTCCTCTGCTTTGTATGCTATTAGGACAACCAGACCCTAACAACGCTGACTATCAAATAATCAAGAAACTATCAAGATTCAATTCAACAGCCGCAGTAAGTTCCAGAAGTAACGATTGATACAACTAACATAAAACAACCAGTTTTGTTTAGCATGCAAACCAGTTCTCTTCTACAATAAACTATCACAACTAGTTCTAAAATATCACAGTTACTACTCTGAATCAGATATTTCAACCAGAAACGATCTAACTCTAGTAGAAGAATAATCAATATTAATCAAAGGTAATGAGTTAAAGAGAATCAATAACATTCACGCAATAGATCAAAGATGAAAATCTTACAACCGAATTAAATCAAAGGCTTCAATTGTCTGACTAAGCACAAGTAACTTAGTTCTTCATTGTCTTCAAAAACACAAAAACTCTCTATGAAACTCAAACTGCCGTAATACTAATGATATTCTAACCTAATCACAAAAGTCTTATTAACCAAATATATAGTTTTCCTAATAATAATAAAAATAATATAATAACCGAAAGATCCGAAAATCAAATCAAACTTAAGGAAACAAAATAATAACAACTAAATATGCCTCCGCGCGTCCGTCCTGAATTGCAAGGCCGCGATCGCGGCTATGCATCTGCGCCCGCTGCCTCCTTGTCTTCACACGCCATCGCTGCCTCTTCCTCCCGCGGTTGCGGATTAACCGTGATCGCTGCTTCTTGGCCGCGCACGTGGCTTTCCTTTTCTGGCACTCAGCGAGATCTTTCTTGGTCGCGCCCGCGGCTTGTTCTTCTCAGCACTTTGGCGCTCCAAACTCACTAGATTCCACCCTTTCCTGTTCTAATCTTCCCAACTCCTCAATCACAAATTAGCTCCTCAACTAATACAAACATCCCTAATAGTGTACTAACAATCCCTAGTTACGCACTACAAAGTAGAGCGTATCAAATTCCTCCATGCTTAGACCTTGCTCGTCCTCAAGTAAGCGGATAAAACCTACTCCTCCAATGTAATACCCAAGGTCTCAGGAAGCATAACAAAAATCCAACACCCAGAAATTGCAATCCACTACGACCAACAACACAACCGCAGCTCACCAGCATTAAGGAAAGTAGAGTACTTTCCCCAAGCTTAACCCGAACTCCATTATATGAATGAGAATTTCTAATCCTAGCTCCAATTTATCTCCTTATAATTCCAGAGTGACCTACCCGAAACCTCCTTATATCTCCACCACTTATGTCACAATGCCAGAAGAATGAATGAATCCTATTAATCACTCTTTTTTTTCACTCATTCTGCTTAGGCGCCCTTTTAGGTTTTCACCTAGCCACTCATTTCACTTTTCATAGATGAGCTCACCAATCCTCACATCACTCTTTAGCCTCTTATTACCCCAGCCTAACGCCGGTCCGGGCCCCTAAACTTTGCCTAAGCCGCCCTTTCGGGTTTTCAGCTTAGCCATGATTTTTTGCTCTTTTTTTCCATTTTTTTTAATTATTTACAAACAACAGCAAGTAGAAATCCCTCCCCCATGCTTAAATATTGCATTGTCCTCAATGTAATGAAAGACGAAAATGAAAATCTGGGGAAGAAAGAAAAATACTCACTATTGTCGCCGAGGTGGCCCTGGGCGCGGATGGCGAGGTTGGCGTGGCGGTGGAAAATCATTGAAACAAGAGTCTCTGGTGCGATGGCGGGTGACAATGCTGTCCAACTGATCGTTTTTTGGTCCCCCATACCTCGGCCACTCGTCACGAGCAAAATCATTCTAGTGTTGGTTGTAAGCGCACGCCACCATCTGATGATCCCGAAGCTGCCGAACATCCTCATCTAGCTCAGTTATCCACGCACCATGCTGAGTCTGGGTGCTCCTGATGTCAGCTACATCGACAGTCATACGATTGATAGGCGTTGTCGTGACACCTAAACAAAATAATCCTAACAAACCTAAACAAGTAGTCTGGGCAAGTAAGGGTCGAATCCACAGGGAGGAAGTGATCTTTCTAATTATTTATAAGCATGCAAAGTAACAAGAAAAGGGGTTTTGATTATCAAGCAAAGTAACAAAGATGCAAGCTTTAGAAGGAAAATAAATATGATGGGTGAAAATATTCCACTAGACAAATATCCACACTGCAAAGGAAACAGGTTGATCACTGATAACTATTTTTCCAAGTTCTTTTCACAATCTTATAGTTGTTCCCACCCTGATCTTAAGTACTATCGATTCTCACAGTTGTCGATAGACTTATTACTATGCCAATGATAAAGTACCACCGATTCTCACAGTTGTCGGTATACTTTACCACTAACACAGCAATAGCAATGCACATAAGGATATATGATATATGCAAATAGAAGGAAACCCTACTACTTAGCATGCAAATAATTCTCACTCATGATTGTACGCTCGGAACCCCTACACGCAACAATCGTGTATGCCACTAGATATGCACTCGGAACCCCTATATGCAAATCCTAGCAATTGATAGATATCGATAAACCTAGTTAGCTATGCTAGAAGAATCAACATAAACCAATAGACAATATGCTCAAGAGAATTAAACCAACTTTATAAGATATAGAACAAGGAATAGAAATCTCACAACCAATCCATTGCAATGCTTCAATCGTCTAGCGAAATAAAGGTGTTTAGCTCTCCATGGGTTGAAACCCTGGAGGCAGAATGAAAAGCGAACTTCTAAAACTAAATTGTCGATTGTGTGTTTTGCAACTAGGTTAACTAAAGGGTATTTAACCTAAATCTAAAAGTGATAAAAATAATAAAAGGAAATAATAATAATAATAATAATAGCCAAAAATAAACTATGAAAATCGGGGACAATTAATCCCGTGCACTCTCGCTTCTCCTCTCATGCAAGCATCTCGTCCTCTCGGCCTTCTCTCGCAAGCCATCTCGCTCGGCCCATCCAAGACAAATCATCATCGGCCCAACCAGCAGCAGCTTCAGCGACCCATCACACGCAGCGCGGCCCAACAACACACATGCTCAGCGCGCTGACGTCGTCACTCCAATTCTCCTCCCGCTTCAATTCACTTTCACGCGGGTATCTGTTTTACGCATCTTTACGGTGGGCCTTTCCTTGTTTGGGCCTAATTCATCTTCACGGCCCAATCTCTTCCTTCCAAATTCCAACATCAGCACGCGACATTCACTTAATTAATTTCTTCGCCTCACGTGGCCGCGGGGCGCCAGCTCCCACCGCGGGGCGGCATCCTTCTCTGAGACCCACCGCCGGGTCGCGGTGGCTCTGGCGCGGGGCGGTGACTTTTGCCCGCCTTCTCTTTCTCTTCTGCTCTTTATTGTGCTTCCTTCATGGATCTTCGTCGTCTCCTCAGGTGGTCAACTCCTCTTCCTCTGGATGTCTCAAATTAGCTCCTCCAGACCACCAAAACCACACTTCTCTGCTCTAACTCCATAATCTCCAATTGTGCTCTAAATCCAACCTAATGGCGCCTCAAACCTGGTAATAACCCTTAGATATGTGCTACAAAATAGCACTTATCAAATCTCCCATGCTTAAACCTTGCTCGTCCTCGAGTAAGCTAAAGTCAACCTACTCCTCCAATCAATACCCAAGGCTTCAGGAAGCATAGAAAATTCAACCTTCAAGAATCATACCCAACAATAAACTCCAGGAAGCCATACAAAAAAAAAGCTCAGCACAACACAACACAACTCAATAAATCTCAACACCCCACATATCCAAGCTAAAAGGAAAGCAGAGTACTTCCCCCAAGCTTATCCCAAACACCATAGAGTGAATAAATTCTAATCCTAGTCTCCCATCTATCTTCTTATCCCTCCAGAGTGACCTACCCGAATCCTCCTTATAACTCCTCTTCTTAAGACGCCTCGCCAAGAATAATGAGAAATCCTAAAATCACTCTTCTTCTTTTTCGCTCATTTTGCCAAGGCGCCCTTTCGGGTTTTCACCAAGCCACTCATTTCATTTTACAATAGATGTACTCACATAAGCTCACGTCACTCTTGACCACATATTACCCCAGCCTAATGCTGGTCCAAGCCACCTGCTTATTACCTAGGCCGCCCTTTCGGGTTTTCGACCTATCCCATGATTTTTAATGTATGCCTTTTTTCAATTTTTGGCTCTTTTCATTTTATATTCATTTTTCTCCTCAACGACGTAGCAAGTATAGAACTCTCCCCCATGCTTAAACATTGCATTGTCCTCAATGTAATGAAAGACAAAAGAATAAGAGCATAGGGAAAAGCAAAAAATAACTCACAAACGTCGCCAAGATGCTTGGACACTGAAGTTGTCGCTGGCGGTCTTCTCAATAAATGCCCAGGTCTCTGGTGTTGGGCGGGTGTCTTTATCAACTCTGTAATCTTCTCCTACCGTGCAACCAAAAGGGAACCACTTTGGTGAATAGTGGTATAGCAAAGATGTCGGGGTTGCACGGCCTTCTAGGAACACATGGTGGAGCCCAGATGTAATCATGGTGGGGGCTCTAGTGTTCCTCCTCTCCAGCTGCCTATTGTAGGGCCATCATCGTTGTCAAATAATGTGTGGGGCAAGTGTATCCTCCTTGACAACATGATGCGCACCATCTCCATGGGAAACTCTGGACAGCTGGCCTTCGGTACCCCTTTTTTTAATTTTTAATTTTTTTCTTCAATTTTTACTCCCCGTTTAAGGTTTTTTCGGGGGCTTTTTTTTTTTGCCCCCCGTTTAAGGTTTTTTCGGGGGGTGACTCAGTGTAGGGAAAGAAGAGACTTACATTGGTGGTAAACACCTTCTTCAATAGGCATGGGTCTCTTTCCTGCAGGTTAGTCGGAGACAAAAAAAATAAGAACAAAAACAAAGCAAAAACACACAAAACTAATGCAAGAAATAAAGAAAGAAAAACATACCTCGGGTTGCCTCTCGGACAACGCCTTAGTTATTGTCATGGCTTGACATACTACTCCATCCTCCTCAACTTGGGTTGCTCATAGCAACTGAGCACCTGGGATCTGGATCTGGGCGGTGCCTCTTTGGGTGCTCCATGTTGAGCGTGACCCCCAATCTTGTGCAATTATTGATGGCTGGATCACTCGTTGTATCCATGAATGCACTTGCCATCTTTAAAAACTGTCTACCCAGCATCTCAGGGGCTGCATGTACGTCCTGCCCCGTATCCAGCATATAAAAATCAGCCACTTGTATCAAGGCTTCCTTCTTGTGCTCCCCCTTCGGTTTCTTTTTTATCAAGCCCAGCACCTTTAACATTTCCTTGCAACGAGGGGTGCTGTCGGCCAGATGGACCAAATGGGTGGTTGCCTTGCAACTACTGAAGGTGTCAAATAAGCCTTTGTCGCTCCCCACCTTTTGGGTGTCCTTTAGAGCCTCAGGGGAGGGTGTAACGGGTTTTAGCGCGACGAGCGGGAAGGAGTTAAGACGCACAAACTCATCATAGGCAGCCTCCAGAGGATCGGGGACTGCCGGGGCATTTTTTATAGAAACGGGTGTCTCAGGAGTATTTCCGTGATCGCGGTACTCCTCCTCAAATCTCAAAAAGTACTCCTCCTCAGTCAGCAACTCTGGACGATGATAAGGATCAACCCAAACCTCATCAGCATAACTGGAATATTGGACGCCGGGTTGCTCTGAACTCACCGCGGGTCGCGGCGAAATCTCGCTAGGAGGCACTCCGTCCACCGCGGGGCGGTGGTCATTGCCGCGGGGCGGTGAGGTCACGGTGGAGATAACTGGGACTTCACGCCGGGTCGCGGTAAGAGGTGACGCGGGACGGTCGGCGATGTTCTCCATCTCATATTCGTCCTCCTCTTTAGCACTAGGAGGAACGTTTTCCCTCGGGTTTACTACCGTTTGAGATGGTAGATTTCCCTCAATCCTTGCATCGATCCGTATAATTGACTCCACCATCTGGTCCACCTGCCTTTTCATATTCTTGATGCTTGACTCAGTAGTATGCACATGAGTGGTGAAATGTTGAGTCAAGGTCCTGAGCATCTCTTCAGTTGACATAGCGGAACTTGGATTGGACACTGGTGGGCTATGCTCATAGGCCAGATAGTACTGTTGCGGAGCACCCTGCGGATAGAATGACTGTGGCTCTGGGTAGAACTCCTGGTGGTCATAACCATATGGATGGTATTGATGGTACCCATAACTCAAATTGGGGTGATCTCTCCACCCTGGAGTGTATGCGTAGGAGTATGGGTCATATCGCGGCTCTACCCAGGAATCCATATCTGTAACAAAAATCAAAAAGGGAAAGCAAAAATCAGTAGCACGGGTGTGGACCTTAAGATAGGTCCACACCAAAGTAACACGCACACAAACAAACACACAGAAAAATCAAATCTTGCCTCCCCGGCAACGGCGCCAATTTGATAGGCGTTGTCGTGACACCTAAACAAAATAATCCTAACAAACCTAAACAAGTAGTCTGGGCAAGTAAGGGTCGAATCCACAGGGAGGAAGTGATCTTTCTAAGTATTTATAAGCATGCAAAGTAACAAGAAAATGGGTTTTGATTATCAAGCAAAGTAACAAAGATGCAAGCTTTAGAAGGAAAATAAATATGATGGGTGGAAATATTCCACTAGACAAATATCCACACTGCAAAGGAAACAAGTTGATCACTGATAACTATTTTTCCAAGTTCTTTTCACAATCTTATAGTTGTTCCCACCCTGATCTTAACTACTATCGATTCTCACAGTTGTCGATAGACTTATTACTATGCCAATGATAAAGTACCACCGATTCTCACAGTTGTCGGTATACTTTACCACTAACACAGCAATAGCAATGCACATAAGGATATATAGGATACATGCAAATAGAAGGACACCCTACTACTTAGCATGCAAATAATTCTCACTCACGATTGTACGCTCGAAACCCCTATACGCAACAATCGTGTATGCCACTAGATATGCACTCGGAACCCCTATATGCCAATCCTAGCAATTGATAGATATCGATAAGCCTAGTTAGCTACGCTAGAAGAATCAACATAAACCAATAGACAATATGCTCAAGAGAATTAAACCAACTTTATAAGATATAGAACAAGGAATAGAAATCTTACAACCAATCCATTGCAATGCTTCAATCGTCTAGCGAAATAAAGGTGTTTAGCTCTCCATGGGTTGAAACCCTGGAGGCAGAATGAAAAGCGAACTTCTAAAACTAAATTGTCGATTGTGTGTTTTACAACTAGGTTAACTAAAGGGTATTTAACCTAAATCTAAAAGTGATAAAAATAATAAAAGGAAATAATAATAATAAAAATAATAGCCAAAAATAAACTATGAAAATCGGGGACAATTAATCCCGTGAACTCTCGCTTCTCCTCTCGTGCAAGCATCTCGTCCTCTCGGCCTTCTCTCGCAAGCCATCTCGCTCGGCCCATCCAAGACAAATCATCATCGGCCCAACCAGCAGCGGCTTTAGCGACCCATCACATGCACCGCGGCCCAACAACACACATGCTCAGCGCGCTGACGTCGTCACTCCAATTCTCCTCCCGCTTCAATTCACTTTCACGCGGGTATCTATTTCACGTGTATTTACGGTGGGCCTTTCCTTGTTTGGGCCTAATTCATCTTCACGGCCCAATCTCTTCCTTCCAAATTCCAGCATCAGCACGCTGCATTCACTTAATTAATTTCTTCGCCTCACGTGGCCGCGGGGCGCCAGCTCCCACTGCGGGGCGGCATCCTTCTTTGAGACCCACCGCCGGGTCGCGGTGGCTCTGGCGCGGGGCGGTGACTTTTGCCCGCCTTCTCTTTCTCTTCTGCTCTTTATTGTGGTTCCTTCATGGATCTTTGTCGTCTCCTCAGGTGGTCAACTCCTTTTCCTCTGGATGTCTCTAATTAGCTCCTCCAGACCATCAAAACCACACTTCTCTGCTCCAACTCCATAATCTCCAATTGTGCTCTAAATCCAACCAAATGACGCCTCAAACCTGATAATAACCCTTAGATATGTGCTACAAAATAGCACTTATCAACGATCCAAGCGAGTGACAAACCGATGATGCTCATCCATAATATGACGCTAGTCTGCAGCCATCTCTCTAATTGTCATGTCCATCTCAGTTTGGCGATAAGCCATCTCCTCCTGTCGAGCAGAAACGTGGGACATTGCAGCCAACATCTGCTCCTTCCAAGAACTAGACGCACCAGAATTGCCTGCAGGACAACTCGAAGTGCCCGCCTCATACTTCCTATCCGTGTCAGCGGCCTCATCATGTAGCCCCATATCAATCATCATATCGGTAGGCGCCCCTGGAAACTCCTCCTCAACAACTACTCTATCCTCATCATCATCATCAGCCATATAAAAATCCCGAGCCGTAGGTCCAAAGGGAATGAAGCAAGGTAGGGTAAGATGATGGGTGTCACCCTTCCCTGCCTTCCAGAAATACTGTCCCTGTGTAGAACCCAACAACCCCGCCCTCTTCAGAGAGGGCGCATCAAATACATATGCTCCAAGCGACTTCGTATAATTCTCTGGAGCTTCCGATCCCCAAATTCTAGCAATTAGGGTGATCATCCCATCCATAGCTATCTTGTCGGACTCTTTATCGCGGACCCGGAAGCAACTTACCACAAACAGAGCAACCCAGTCTGGAATGGACTCACTCTCTGGAGTCATGCACCAGAGAACTGACAGATCAGCAGCAAAAACCTTGTTGACCTCTCCATGCCCCAAGAACGCCATTACTATCACCTTATGGGCTAATCTCAAGCATGGATGTACAATCTTGTAATTGTACTCCCCTTTCTTAGAATTGAAAATATGACCAGTAGCTGCCTGCCAAAATTCATAGTGTCGGGTGCCCACAACTGTCCACCCCACAGTTGGTGGAACGGACACTCCAAAAATCTCTCCAACCTCATCAATCTGCATGTTGCAATTCTTCACAGCCCAGAAAGCCTTGTGCTCGAGCTCCACTGGAAGATGACACGCTTTACCAAACACCAACCAGAATGGTGACATACCGATGGGTGTCTTGTAAGCTGTACGATAAGCCCACAGTGCATCGTCGAGCCTCAGACTCCAATCTTTCTTGTTCGGGGCTACCGTCTTCTCAAGGATGGATTTAATTTCCCTGTTGGACACTTCAGCTTGTCCATTCGTCTGAGGGTGATACACAGTAGACACCTTCTGTGTGACATGATATTTCTTCAGTAATGCACTCACGGTCCTATTGTAGAAATGCGTCCCCCTGTCACTGATGAGAGCTCGAGGGATGTCGAATCTAAGGAATATATTGGACTTCAAGAAATCTGCCACAACTTTAGAATCATCAGTCCTGGTGGCCTTTGCTTCCACCCACTTGGAAACGTAGTCCACCGCAAGCAAAATACAAATGTTACCAAAAGAATTTGGGAACGGTCCCATGAAATCAATACCCCAAACATCAAAAAATTTACAGAAAATCAGTGGTGATTGCGGCATTTCATTTCTTTGAGACATATTTCCAACTCTTTGGCACCTATCACAAGATTTGCAAAAACCATATGCATCCCTAAAGATGTGAGGCCAATAGAATCCTACATCTAATACCTTCCTCGCGGTTTTCTTAGCACCAAAATGACCGCCACAAGCATGAGAATGACAAAAATCAAGTACGGAAGTTACACCTCATTGTCAGGAAGACATCTACGGATTACCTGGTCAGAGTAGTGCTTCCAAAGATAAGGGTCATCCCACACATAGAATCTTGCCTCACTGCGCAGCTTGTCTCTCTAGGCCTTTGTAAAGTGTGGAGGAGACTCACCAGAAACCAGAAAATTCACCAAGTGTGCATACCACAGCTTTAGAGTCTGAATCCCAAACAGCGTGTCATCCGGAAATGTCCCCTGGATCTGTAACTGAGCTTGTGGTTTGTCTTTATCATGAACGAGCCTACTAAGGTGGTCAGCTACCAGATTTTCAGCCTCTTTCTTGTCTCGTATCTCAATGTCAAACTCACTCGGCAGTAGGATCCATCTAATCAGTCTCGACTTAGCCTCTTTCTTCATCAACAAATAACGAAGTGCTGCATGGTCTATGTAAACGATCACCTTCGTGCCGAGCAGATAAGATCGGAACTTCTTCAGAGCAAAAACTATGGCCAACAGCTCATTCTCGATTGTGGAGTAATTTCTCTGTGCACCATTCAGAGTCATAGATGCGTAGTGAATCACATGGGAAGCTCGTGCCTCCTTCTGATCGAGGACTGCACCTACAACATAGTCGCTGGCATCACACATAATCTCAAAAGGGAGAGACCAATCTGGTGCTTGAATAATTGGGGCACTTGTCAGGCGTGCCTTCAACTCATCAAACGCCTTCTTGCTCCCTTCATTAAGCTCAAACGTCACTTCCTTTTTCAACAGCTCACATAGGGGTGATGAGATCTTTGAAAAGTCTTTAATAAACATGCGATAAAAACCTGCATGGCCTAGAAAAGAACACACTTCACACACATTAGTAGGATAAGGCAAAGACTGAATTACATCAATCTTAGCCCTATCAACCTCAATACCCTTAGAAGAGACAATATGACCGAGCACTATACCTTGTTCTACCATAAAATGACACTTTTTAGAATTCAGAACCAGGTTAGTGTCTACACATCTCTTAAGAACAAGTGACAAGTGATCTAAGCATGCATCAAAACTGTCCCCATGGACCGTGAAATCATCCATAAACACCTCAATAAAGTGCTCAACATACTCAGAAAAGATGCTTACCATACACCTTTGGAATATCGCAGGCGCATTACACAACCCAAATGGCATTCTGCGATATGCAAACGTGCCAAAAGGACATGTAAATGTCATCTTCTCCTGGTCCTCTGGCGCAATGGCTACCTGAAAATAATCTGAGTATCCATCTAGAAAGCAGTAGTAGGAACGACCAGCAAGTCGCTCAAGCATCTGATCAATAAACGGTAGATGGAAATGATCCTTCCTAGTTACCGCATTCAACTTACGGTAATCAATGCAGACACGCCACCCGGTTTGCACTCGGGTAGGGACCATCTCACATTGGTGATTCTCTACAACTGTAATGCCTCCCTTCTTAGGGACAACTTGCATAGGACTCACCCACTTGTTGTCAGAGATAGGATAGATCATACCAGCTTGTAGAAGCTTCAGAACCTCCTTCTTCACTACCTCCATCATCGGCGGATTGAGTCGCCTTTGTGGCTGCCTGGACGGTTTAGCTTCTCCTTCCAGTAGGATTCTATGCAGACACGTCATCGGGCTGATTCCCTTGATGTCTGCAATCGTCCACCCTATATCCGTCTTATGCTCCTTTAGCACGGCCACTAGCTTCTCTTCTTGACCCTTGGTGAGCTTGTTTGAGATGATTACTTGTAATGTGTCATCCTCTCTAAGGAAGGCATACTTAAGGTGGTTCGGGAGTTGCTTCAGCTCTACCACCGGTGCCTGCACAATAGAAGGCAAATGCTTCTCGCTGGGCAAGGTTAGTGGCAAGGGCTGAGAGCCCGATGACATACGAGGAAGTGTAGAGTAAACATCCAAGTGAGCCAAGACTTCCTGCAGGTTAGTAGATAAGGCAAATTCGAAATTGGTATCTACTATAGCATTCTCTATGACAGCTTGCACATCATCCAAACTACTCACATCAAACACATCTTACACAAGTGGTTCAATCACATCAATAGAGCGCAAAGAATGATCATCAGAAGAGTGTTTCATAGCATCATAAATGTTATACTCTACCCTTTCACCATCAAATTCCATAGTAAGTGCACCACTACTCACATCCATTTTTTTGTTGGCGGTTTTAATGAATGACCTACCTAACAAAACAGGGGCTGCATGCTTGTCATGTTCCATATCCAACACACAAAAATCAGCAGGAAAATTCAGCTTGTCAACCATCACAAGAACGTCCTCTACTACTCCTTTCGGATAAACATTGAAACGATCGGCTAATTGAATCACTACCCCAGTTTCATACAATGGTCCAAGCCCCAAAGATTCATATAAAGAATAAGGTAACACATTAATTGTTGCACCTAAATCTAGCATGGCTCTTTCAAACATGGTATCACCAATCACACAAGGAATACTGAACATGCCAGGGTCGCCACACTTCTTAGGCATTCGCCTTTGAAATATAGCAGACACATGCTCACTCACCTTAACTTTTTGCTTACCTTTCAATCTTTGGTTCCTTTTAATTGTACACAATTCCTTAAGAAATTTTGCATACCGAGGAACACTTTTAATCAGTTTAAGCAGGGGAATGTTTACCTCACATTTGTTGAACGTCTCAAATACCTCTTTGTCGTTCTCTAGCTTTCTGGTGTCCTTCAGCGCCTCAGGGAATGGCGGAACTGGTTTTTTGGAGCCGAGTGGAGGAAAATCCAGCCTTCTGTACGGGTTTTCAGCTTCTGGGGCAAGGCCGCGATCGCGGTTTGCAGGCAGCGACCGCGGCTTTGCCTGAAAATCGTCCTCTACTGCATTGTCTTTTTCCGCAACTTATGAATTTGCAGTTGGCTCGTCCCTTTCAGCTAAGGGAATGCTACTCTCAATTATGTTGTCTAGCTTTCTACCACTTCTCAGCATGACTGCATTAACATTCTGCTTCGGGTTCAACTCCGTCTGAGATGGTAGTTTACCCGAATCCTTAGCTTCCAATTTGCTTAAGGCTTGAGAAATTTGCCCAACCTGAGTCTCCAAGTTCTGAATGCTAGACTTGGTATCACGCTGAAATTGAACCAAGTTACTCTGCATCGTAGTCACGTTTTGCGTAAGGGCCTTGATCATATCCTCTGTAGACATAGATGAGCTCGGATTCTGCCCATGTGGTCTAGGATTATATGGGGGTCTGAATTGTTGCTGACCTCCAGGCTGCTGAAATTGTTGTTGTTGCTGGAATTGCTGGTTTTGCGGGTTCCCATATCTCAAATTGGGGTGATCTCTCCACCCATGATTGCAAGTGTTAGAGTATGGGTCATATCGTGGTCTCGGAGGTCCGAAACCTCCCACAACACTCACTTCAGCAGACGGTTCTTGAAGTGTCGGACATGCATCTGTAGGATGGAGCGTGTCATAACAGATTCCGTAAGCCTTAACTTGTTGCGGGTTACCTTTTACCATAAAATGCTTCATCATCTCCTTCAACCCGTTCACATCAGATTGTAGTGAAGATGATGGATGAGAGTCGGCTGCTTTGGCTGCGTGAGAGCTTGCTCTCTTGCTGAATTGCCTTGAGCCTTCAGATAGCTCAGAAAACATCTCAAATGCCGCTGCAAGGGTTTTATTCAGAATATTACCTCCACATACTGCGTTCACCATTCTGCCCTCATCATCAAGAAGTCCGCCATAAAAATATAGAATGAGATCTTGATCAGAATAACCATGGTACGGACAACTTGATATTAGCCATTTGAATCTCTCATAGTACTCACACAAAGTCTCAGTAGCATGCTGTTCAATGTTGTTGATGTTCTTCTTCAGGCTATTGAGCTTTGTTGCAGGAAAGTACTTCTCTAGAAAGGCTTTCTTCATCTTTGCCCATTTATCAATACTTCCCAGAGCTAGATAATATAACCAGTCATTGGTTGAATCCTTCAAAGAGAAAAGAAAGGCCCTCAGCTTGATTTGGTCCTCTGTCACTCCCCTCGGCTTCATGCTAGTGCAGACAGCGTAAAATTCAGATAAGTGCTTGTTGGGGTCTTCGCCATTCATCCCATGGAAGTGGGATAGCAAATTAATTAACCCAGATTTCAACTCAAAATTCACACCATCACCCAACTCAGGAAACTGGACAACAAGCGGTTGTTGCTCCAAATTCGGTGCAGTTAACCGCCTCAAAGTCTGTTGTTCACCCATCTCAATTTCATTTAGTTGCTCACGGACTGCTCTTCGGTTCCTGAGAAACGACCGCTCAATTTCTGGATCAAAATTCAGAGGTGAAGAATTAGTAGCACGGGTGTGAACCATAAAACAGGTTCACGCAGTAATTGGTACACAGCAAAAACAAACAGGAAAAATAAAACTTAAAGCTCCCCTACAACGGCGCCAAATTTGATAAGCTTTAGTCGTGTATACCTAACAAATAAACCTTAAAAACCTAACTAATACAGTTTCGGTAAGTAAGGGTCGAACCCACAAAGAGCCAAGTTATTTCTCTTATTCGTAACCGTGTTTACCAATCAATCAAGTAACGGAGGTTTGCAATGATTCTAACACTACGGATTCAAACAAGTAAAACAATTCTACGAAAACAAAAGCTTTGAAACAATTGATGCGAAATAGCTCAGTCAAACAAATATCCAAACTTCAACTTAATCGGTGGATCCTTGATAATCCTCAAATCTCTACTGCAAGTAACGTTCTACCGCGGAAAATATTATCCTGATTCCTCTTCTTTGTATGCTATTAGGACAACCAGACCCTAACAACGCTGACTATCAAATAATCAATAAACTATCAATATTCAATTCAACAGCCGCAGTAAGTTCCAGGAATAACGATAGATACATCTAACATAAAACAACCAGTTTTGTTTAGCATGCAAATCAATTCTCTTCTACAATAAACTATCACAACTAGTTCTAGAATATCACAGTTGCTACTCTGAATTAGATATTTCAATCAGAAACGATCTAACTCTAGTAGAAGAATAATACCAACGACCACTAGTTGATCAGACTAGAATAATCAGTATTAATCAAAGATAATGAGTTCAAGAGAATCAATAACATTCACGCAATAGATCAAAGATGAAAATCTTACAACCGAATTAAATCAAATGCTTCAATTGTCTGACTAAGTACAAGTAACTTAGTTCTTCATGGTCTTCAAAAACACAAAAACTCTCTATGAAACTCAAACTGTCATAATATTAATGATATTCTAACCTAATCACAAAAGTCTTATTAACCAAATATACAGTTTTCCTAATAATAATAAAAATAATATAATAACCGAAAGATCCGAAAATCAAGCTTAAGGAAACAAAATAATAACAACTAAATCTGCCTCCACGCGTCCGTCCTGAATTGCAAGGCCGCGATCACGGCTATGCATCCGCGCCCGCTGCCTCCTTGTCTTCACACGCCATCGCTGCCTCTTCCTCCCGCAGCTACAGCTTAACCGCAATCACTGCTTCTTGGCCGTGCCCGTGGCTTTCCTTTTCTGGCACTCAGCGATATCTTCCTTGGTCGCGCCCGCGGCTTGTTCTTCTCAGCACTCTGACGCTCCAAACTTACTAAATTCCACCCTTTCCTATTCTAATCTTCCCAACTCCTTAATCACAAATTAGCTCCTCAACTAATACAAACATCCCTAATAGTGTACTAACAATGCCTAGTTACGCACTATAAAGTAGAGCATATCAGAGTATGAGTAAGATATTCCATGGCAATGACTTAGGGAAAGAGATCAAGAGGATCACCTTGTCGGATGCCACAAGAGAGTTGAAGTTACAAGAACATAATATGTTGCAGATAAACCTGATCAAACACAGGTCCGAGTCGAGTTGTACCCTTTTTTCAACCCGTTTATATGGGCCAAGTCTGGCCCAGATAGGGAACCCATACCACCACCTGACCCGCTAAATAATTCATCCATCTATCCCATCCGTCACCCACGAAATCCTCCACCCGAATCCAACCCACCATCATCTGTCGAATATACGGATGGGTCGGGTGAAATATACGAGTTTTCTTTATTTTTTTCATCTTAACATGCAATAATAGATATAATATACTCGACATAGAAAGTAATCATACAAAAACATAGAAAACTTACAAATAAAAGTCATAGTCAACAATCTATGTGGATCTATTATTCCACATATAATAACATATAGGGTGTGATTCTGGTGAGAAAGGCCTTTATAATACAAAATAAGAATAGCTCCTAGCCGTTAGATCATATTAAAAGCTAAAAAAAATTGCAACACGGAGGCCCTTTTGTGCATGCCTTTGTTTTTTGAACATTACTGACAAAGTGCAAGCCGAAGGCCTAAAAGTGCAAGTCGATGGCTTGAAAAGTGCAAGCGAATGCAACACTTCTGTGCATGCAAATTCAACATTTTGTGCATGTATTTTTTTGGATTGGAGTGTAAGTTGTTGACTTAAATGTGCATGCGAATTATTGTGCATGTGAATTTAACATTTTTGTGCATGTATAACTCGCATGCACTCTCAGTTGAATTTACATGCACTCTCAGTTGAACTTGCATGCACTCACAACACATAAAGCATGCACTTGATTTCACATGCACTCAAAAGTCAAAAGACATATAAGTACACTCAAAGGCATGCACTTTAGTAGAATTTACATGCACTCTTAGTTGAACTCGCATGCACTCACAACACATAAAGCATGCACTTGATTTCACATGCACTTAAAAGTCAAAAGACATATAAGTACACTCAAAGGCATGCACTTCAATATAATTTACATGCACTTCCGGTTGAATTCACATGCACACTCCTAGTAGAATTTACATGCACCAATTTTCTAATTCGTATGCACTTTTCAGTTGAATTTTCATGCACTCCCAATAAAACTTGCATGCACTAATAACACATAAAGCATGCACTAGATTTCACATGCACTTGAAAGTCAAAAGGCATGCACACTCAAAGGTTTGCACTTCTAATAGAGTTCACATGCACCCAAGGGTGGTCTGGTGGCCGGCGGTGGTCCGGCGATCGGTGGTGGTCTGACGGTGGTCCGACGACCGGCGGCGATGGTCCGACGACCGGCGGCGGTGGTCCAACGGTGGTCCGATGACCGGTGGTGGTGGTCCGGTGGTGGTCCGGCGACCGTCGGTGGTGGCCCGGCGATGGTGGTCGGTGGTGCTCCAATAGTCAATCCTTTGAATTAAAGACATGTGCATGACACATGACTTTTAATGAAAGTTCAATCATGACCTTTGATTTATTTCTAATCTAATGATCTATATTCATTTTTATTTTGTACCATATTAATCTTTCTCACATGATACTTATCCATAACATATTACATAATTCAATAACTTAATAAACAACATGATGAAATATTGTTCCCGCTACAAAAATCGAAAAAACATAAAATACAAAGCGAATCTTCTTGAATAGTTGAGATTGCGAGCATGTTCGGTGTCCTAGCATACGAGAAATAAACAAAATAATAATAATCATTATACAAGTTGAATCATATAATATAACCAATTTACATAAAGAGACTTCTTTGTACAAAACATAATCACATGATATTTCAATAAATTGATAACACAATTTCATAAATTTCATTAATATATCAACACACATTATTTCTCATTTCTCATCTCATAACATATATCTATAACTAGATTATGGATATATGTTATGAGATGAGAATATCATAGCCTAAAATTGAGAACTACATTTCAATAATTTCATAGCCTAAACTCCATCCATATTACAATATCATATATTTCGGAGCATTAGTTTCATACATTCCACAATCTAAACTAAGAATCACAAAATAACCCAAATTGCTTAGGAAAAAGAAATCAACTCTCATAAACTCCAAAACTACACAGAAAGTCATATATGCAAATTTACCCAAACTAAATGTTTTCAAGACAAGTAGAAAGAACATTTTTTTTATAATTCAATTAGCAGATTTACACAAGAACAATATTGTCACACAAGAACATTTTCAAGACAATATACACATTTTTATGAGCATTTTCACGCAAGAACATTTTCAGGACATATACAGATTCACACAAGAAGAATATACACATATTTTTATGAACATTTTCAAGATAAACTCCAGAAAGAACATTTTCAAGACAAACTCTGAAAAATACACATAACGTTATTTTAGGAATTTAGGGATTGTTTGGAGTATACAAATTCAAAAGAACAAAATACAGATTTAACAGATTACGGGTTGTTTTGAACTTATTAAGCTTGAGAAATTAGGGATTAGTGGGTTACCTTCCTTCAAGTGGACACTGGACATTAGAAACAGAGAAGTGGTGACCGGGCCGGTGAGCAGAAGCACGGTGATGCAAGAGCGGAAGGAGGCACAAATGAGCAGATTCTCGATGATGCAAGAGCTAAAGTAGTGACTAGATAATTTCAAGAATCTCGGGACGCAAGCTGTCGGCGTTGCCAAAGGAGACGGCGACACACGAGCTGTTGCCGTCGACGGGGCTGCAAGAGAAGCTTCCAGCATCGGGAGAGAGGCATCGAATCAGTGAGATGAGAACGACACTCTTGAGAGGGGCATAGAGCTGAGATGCAAGAGAGTGTATAAGATTCAGGGTTAGTGTCAAAATCCGTGGGCCCAAAGACTGGAGACGTGCGGACACGAGCGCATAGACGTAGATAGGCCCAGTATATAAACTCAATGAGGTTCCATCCTAAAACCAATTGACAATAGAAGGAGTAGCCCATTAAGCTTATATACTAGACAAGTTATGTCCCAACTTTAGATGTTGGACAATTATATTCCAACAGTTAGAAATTAGAATATGAGATTTTATACTCATATATTTCATATATTTTATTTTAATATGGAAATATTATACGGGTTATTCGGGTCAGATGGTCGGGTGGGTGACGGATCGGGTGGCGGGTTGGATGAACCTTCACTCGAATCCAACCCGTCATCCATCTGTTCACCCGGTTCTCTTCGCGTTTTCATCCGTATATTTGGGGTAGGTGATCGGGTGGGTCGGTGTTTGTGGACTATTTCCATCCCTGGGGCCAGGCTCTGTATTTGGGCCAGAAACCGTGACTGTACCCGCCGGGTGTCCGAGTTGGGCTGCCTGATACTTCTTTTTGTGAAATCCTACAAAAACAAGTATACCTTTATAATTTCTACACTCAAAAGACATGTTTTCATCTTCAAACATTCAACACAAGAAAACCTACTTATTATATTCCAAAAACATGCTTAATATATTCCACGAGTCCACAACATGCTAGAAAACATTCCAAAACCTGCTTAATATATTCCACAAGTCCACAACCGACTTAGTAGAAATCAAGTAGACTTGTTCACACAAACACAAGTAAACAAGTATCTAATATTTAAAGAGTTTACAACGTAAAATTACTTAATCTATTACAAGTTTACAACCCAAAAAACATAACTCAGTACAATAATATCATCCGTTTATTCTTCATGCACTTTGCTTCACCTTATCTGATTCGTCTTCTTCATCCTCGACATTATCAAAAGCATTAACACCAATTTTAAACATTGATGATATACCTTAATGATAGAAGCATAATGAAAATATGATTAAATCTTTACATAAGGGAAAAAATTCAAATAAGAATATACAAATTACTTGAATCAAAGCCTTTCACTCACAACCAATCCTCATAACATTCAATTGCTTCAATTATGCTAGATTTCTACATGGAGTTATCATTTTCATTCCCTAAAGGAACACTAGATATAGGAATACTCAGAATATCACGGGCCAAAGCTGAATTTGCATGTGATCGTTGAGACTTTTTCTTCCAAAAATCCAAAATATCAACTTCTTCTCTAGCATTTTCATTCTCTTCATCCAAATAAGCCTCTACTTCAGACTTGTCACTAGTCCTAACTTTCTTGGTTAGGAAGTCAAATAGCTCATCTCTAGGTACATTAAAAGAAACCTTCCTACTCCGAGCACTCACAAGTGCAAAATTATTACCATCAGCCTCACCACTTCCTGATATTCCTATAAATCCTTTGTACTCATCTATCAGTTCAAACAAATTAGCCTTAATCTTTGCAACCATATTCTTAGCATAAGTTTCACCAAACAACCTTGTATAGCAAATATAAATCGCTGCTAACTTAAAACGGGGGTCTAAAATAACAACACATGATAATAATTAATTATGATATGACCAATACATTTCAAACTTCAGCTAAATTTCAGTAGCCATATAAGACATCAGTGAATGATCACCCTCAACAACAATATTCAATGCCATATGAAGCTTCCACACCCCATGAAAATAAATATTTGTAACAAGTGTCTTAGATCTAGAAAACTCATTAATAACATCATAAAATATTTCAAAAAGGTATGAAGTTCAACGACTTTTCCCCAATCCACTTCCGAAAGACGATGCACCTTCAATTCCATATCCTTACCAACAAAGCTATCAAAATCATCTCGAAAGTAAATGCAACTATCAAGCATTATAAAAGTAGAATTCCACCTAGTAGGTGTGTCTAAACGAAGCCTTTTGGTGGGGTTCAACCCAAAATTTGTGGTAGCAATATCTAAAATGAATCATAACTTTTCTAATCTTCACAACCACCTCATCAATGAGCTTCAAACCAGCTTGTGACACCAACAACGCATCTGATAAACTCTTCGTCTAGTATCGAAGAGTGTTTCCTTAAAAGATGACTTTTAAGAGATGCAAGCACGGTATCATTATAAGATGCATTATCAAGTGTAAAGCTAAAAATCTTGTGAGAAACCTTCCATTCACCCAAAGACAACAATATTTCATCAACAAGAGAAGCACCATCAAATGGAGGAGTTAAAGAAGCAAATATAATTATTCTCTTCTTTAAATTCCATGAACTATCAATCCAATGAGTTGTTATACACATGAATTCATCATCAGTATTCTTACTTCTCGAATTATCAATAATAAAACAAATCCGGCCAGGTGCATTTAGTAACTCAAGGCCAACTAGCTTTTTATCTTCTTATAGTGAGAGATTGCATCTCTTTAATTGTGTGCCTACTAACACCAGTGAAGTCAGATACATCAATATTCATCAGATGCTTCAAGTCCGGTGATTCAATGACATTAACTAGAAGTCCAAGAGATACGATAAACACACAAATAGCTTCACGAATTTAATCAAAACTAGCTACGACTTCCTCAAAAACATGTTATTGGTTCCAACACTACTAGATCCACCACTAGGCTGAATTTCTTGTTCAAATCATGATGACGACGCATAGAGCATTTTTGTACATGTCTAAGTAAATGCGATGTAACATCACTTGGATTAGAAGTCGTTGTTTGCTTACAGTAGTTGCAGATAACATTCGTTCCGATATCCTTTACATCTCTGGTCATATGCTCCTACACATTTGTTTTTTGTTTTCTACCCTGAGAAGTGCATTGAGAAGGATTTTCAGTTGGAGACATACCATTGTCACCAACACGCTCAGATTCCAGCTCCATACACTACAAGAAGAGGACAGATAAATGTTGGAGGCAAAAACAAAACAAACAGTTCTGTAACAAAATCAAATAGCAAAATGCTTAAACAGATCTGTAAGGTGTTTGCTTGAGGGAAAATTTTCAGCATGACTAATAAATAAAAACCATTAGCTTATAAATTAGAGGGAAAAATCGTATGAAGTATATCGAATAGAACAAATAAATATTGAATAGAGAAAAAAACAGATATGTAAATGGGCAAAAATCAAATAAAATATCAAGACTAAGAGTGGATGAGAATACTCACCGAACGAAGGCTGGAGAAAGAAAGGTGAGGGCAAGTGGGCAACTCCGACTTCGAGCTGTGGCGGTGGCGACTGGGTGGACTTGCGAGCAAACAGATAGGTGGCGACCAGAAGAGACAATGGAGAGTGGACAAAGATCGGACAGAGATGTGTTAGACAAAAGTCAGATTGAGAACGAGATGGATGAAGAGGTATGGATGGGAAATTGGGAATGGAGTTTGAGAGAGAGAGGTTAGATTAGAGTTTGATATATTTTCATTATGTAATATTATTATGTATTTTATATTTTTATATATTTACATAAATATATCGGGCCACGTTGAACGGCCCGTTAAGGCCTATGCCTCTACCCTTTATCGACCTATTTACCCATCCGGGACGGGATGAATGGCCCATTAGGGCTCCAATCATTGTCCAAACCCGTACTATTAGGCAGATACAAGTCATTACCCAATCAATCCATCTTTGATGGGAACTAAACTTAGCTAAAACATTTCGTTAAAATATTCAATCCAATCTGTCCTTAGCTTTTTCCATATCTAATTTAAGAGTCATTCAACCTTTCTTATCGGACTTCCTTTTATGAAAGGAATGAAAAATTTAATGCACAATGAGGATATTGTCTTAAATTAATCGTGTTTTAACAAGTGCATCTTGTATGGGGCTAATGATCTTCGGAAGAATAGACTTCAACCTATTTGCAAGAATTTTAGTAATAATTTTATAACTAGAATTACATGGGTCGTAAATGGTTTATAATAGATGGATTATCAACTTTTGGGATAAGAGCAATAAATGAATGATTCCGGATACAAAGTTGTCCAGAGTGAAAAAAGATCTTATTGCATAGCACAATGATGAGACAATAAATGGCCACTTTTTTTATAGAAATCAAGTAGAGAGACACGAACATCCAGAAAGATGAAGAAAGAAGCATCAAGTAGAGAGACACGAACATCCAGAAAGAGCAAAGGAACAAGTTGTGCATCAGCCTCGAATAACATCAAAGTTGTCACCTTTGCGGCTGAATCTTCTATGATTGTGGTGGGAGCGAGGTGGCTAAGAACAACAATAGAAACCTCAAGCTGACCAGATACGAGCATTGGTTGTGGAAGCGATGATGACACCGACGGAGGGGCCGGTGAAAGGCTGTGTTGTGACGAACAACCATCAAGGACCGGGGCTTCGACGACCTATTCCTCATACTCATCCCACTTGGAATGATCGAAGGACATAGGATAGGATTCCACATCCACCAAATCAGCGCCTTGTGGAGAAGGAGTCATCACGAACGGATACATATCGCATTGAGAGACCAACATAAACTCCGCATCACGTTGGGCTTGCTCTCGGGCAATCTCCTCGGCTATGACCTCCTCCAATTGCCTAATGCATTGGACGATCGCAACTTTCTCACGTAAGATCTCAGCTTTCTTACGTATGGTCTCAGCTTGCTCACGTTCGAGCTTCGCGATACGGGCAAGCATGTCTTGTCGCCAAGAAACGGAGAAGCGTGTCATAGGAAACTCCATAGTACCCCCCTATACGAAGCATACAATGCAAGGAGTAAGTTGCACCAAACAAAAGAACAAGTCCAAGCCAAGTCCTTGTCTCAAAAGTGAACCAAGAAATTCTCCGCTAGGCGTACTAATTTTGGTTGCTCGTGAGAAGGGAGAGGCTTGAACAGAAGGCAACAAAGCAAGAATTAGCAAATCAAGTCCCAAATAACACACAAATCCCCAAGTTCAAGCATATCAAATCAAGTGTCTTAGAAATAATCACACAATAAATAAGGAAATCAACTTATGCAAATAAGAGAACAAGATATTGCTAGAAGGAGAGATTTAAGGGAAATTGAAAAATCAAAGGTTACTCTAACTTGAGAATAACCAAAACCTAAAGGAAATTAGGGTTTTGCAGCCGTGAGGGAGAGGGTGGTGGACAAGGGTGGTGGTGTGGTGGTGTTCACAGCGGTAAGGGGTTCCGACGAGTGGTGGTAGGGAAAAAAATTCTAGGCTTGTAAGTGGAATTTTTTTAAGGAATCACAATAAGAGAGAAGAACAAACTTAGCTTGGATAGGCTCTGATGTCAGTTGATGCGAACAACCCCTGAAGTGTCGTTTGCAAACGCAGGATCTTTGATTCATCAAGCTTGTAGTTGAATCCTTCTCTTCCGTAGCCAAAGTGATGGCTTTCCTAGGGCTAAAGAGATAGCCTTCAAACTCATTCAAACTCATTCAAAGAGATGAACGGAGAGATCAAAGTGATGATCACTAGACACCGAAGAGACGGTGTTTGATTTGCTCGAAGTGACGAGCTACGGGATAGTTGATCCGTGGGATCGAAGGGTTTGGATGTGAGATTCAAGGAAGGAGCGTACTCAACTTTACTACTCAAATCAACATCTCGTTACAAACTAGGGTTTGCTAAGTTTAAATAGCTACAAAAAGTAAGAATAAAATAATAATAAGTTTTTCGGAAATAAAGACGAAACAACGAACGCTCGGGCTCGTTTCCGCGGTCGCGGAGAAATACTTCCGCGATCGCGGAACAGCCGTGTCAATTCCGCGGTCACGGAACATACTTCCGCGATCGCGGAAAAGTGTCTGTAAAGAGTCGAATGTCAGTAACATTTCCGCGGTCGCAGAAGACATGCACAACTCTCAGTAAAACTCGATTTTGACTATCTTCTTGTTGGAATCTTGAATCGATGTAAACTATGAAGTTGTAGATCTTTGAATCAGCTTTTCAACACATCTTGAATCATCACGATATCAACTTTCTAGCCACAGTTATGGCCGTTTTACCGAAGACTGTCCAGAACCAAATCGACAGTAACAATTCCGAACTTGTACAAGACTTCACCCTTTGCTTGAGCCTCTTCCTTAGAGGCCTTTGATTAAGTCTCCCACGCATGTTGCTATCAGGACAACTGGCATAAAAAAGCTAAATTGTCAGCATTAGTTATTAATGAGGGAATAATATCCAAGTCGTCCATGGTTGATGTAACATTATTATTCTTACGAAAACGGAGCTGAACCTCACTAGTGATTGCTTCATATATTAATTCTTTATCATAGAGGGTTAAATCGTCCCTAGTTTGGAAAGTCATACTTCTTTGTCTGAAAGATCGAATTTTGGCAACCGATTGATAATATTTGGTATTACAATCCGTGTTTTTGAAATAGTTGATATTTGCTCGCTGTTTCCGTTATGTAGTTTGAAATTCTAAAAGACGCTTAGAAGATGTGCGTACAACTGGTGCATAGTGAGTTGGTCATTTGGATTAAAAAGATAAGTATTCCATGACCAAAAGAAAAAGATAATTATTCTGGAAATGTTGAAGCTTTTCTTCTGTTAATTTTAAATATTCAAAATTATTACTTGTTTTTTCACGTGCCCATTTCTTTGAATAATATTTTAAAAGTTTAAGTTTCATAGCAAAGTTAAACATGAAAGAATCATTTAATTTATAGCTCTATAATTTCTTAACTAGTTGAGCATAATCCGGATTATTGGCCCATGCATTTTCAAATCTAAGAGGAAGTCGAAGGTATTATTTCAAAGCACCAAGAGTACAGGAGATGAGACAATGGTCAGATGATTGATGTAAAGGGTTGATGATGAATAGAAAGATTTGGAAAGTAGGAAACAAGGGAAAAATGAATAAGTACAATGTCTAGTATTTCAAATATGTTGTAGGAACTAGTCATAGATTTACGCCACGTAAAAAGGGAATTCTGTAGTTTTAGTATCCCAGAGTGAGAACTCGTTAGTAATATGAGTGGTATTTTTGGCATTTTTAAAGGTAATCTGAAGTTTAGGGGGAATGTATCTCCTTAGAGGCATCTGCTGAACACATGGTCTAGCGCTTAGGAATATCTTCAAACCAAAGTTTATACTCCCCAAAATTACCACTCTCATAAGGGATGAGGATGGTTCTGTCAATGGTATGGCTAAAATCAATATTGTTGCAGAAACAGGCAAACTTTGCCCATTTCCTGTTAGCAACATTAGGATCAATTTAATGAGCTTGCCAACTTTGTATTCCTCTAGGATGGTTTGGATTGCTTCAAAATTATAGTATTCTGGTGGGAGCAAAGGAATTCCGACCCACATGTCAACCTTATAAATGCATTCATTTTTAGGGTTAAAACCTTATCTCCAAGGTTGAAGGAGAAGAAGTTGGCCAAAGAGGTGGTAAGGGTGCTCATCCCAAATCAGTTTTTTATCGAAAGGGTGAGAGAATTTGACCTCAAACTAGCCAAACTGTCAATCAATGAGTTCAAATTCTCCCTTTAAATTTTTCCAATTAAATTTCATTTTGTTAGTAATTCTAGAAAAATCGACATTTTTACCCACCACACACCCCATAAGAGATGATTCCTTGATTTTATCAAAGTTCTCATTGAAAGAGAGTTTTTCAAGAAAAGAAGAAACATCATGTTTCACCTTTCCATTGCTGCTCTGGTAGGGGTGTTCAAACGGTCCAGACCGGACCGTTATTTATGGTTTGGTCCGAACCGGTGGACTGTAAATTTTTCAACACTTGAACCGTGGAACAGATCAGACCGGACCGATACGTTCCGGTCTAATTACGGTCCGGTCCGATATCAGACCGTAATGGACCGTTTTTTATTTTTCCTAATGATTTTCTTAAAAATATTGAGATAAAAGTTGTCATATAATGATTAATTTATGGTCCAAATCTAGAACGGACCGTAAAAATGGATGTACTTAAGGTTAAATGATTTTTTTTATTATAACAAAAGCCAATTACGGTCCATTACGGTCCTGGACCGGACAAGACCATAAACCTTTAAAACCTTGTAATGTGGATCGGACCGTTACATGCACGGTGCAGGACCGGTTCGGAAATTACAGTTCGGTCCGGTCCAAAAATGAACACCCCTATGCTCTAGCCAATTCCAAAAGAAGGGTTAAGAGTGTTTTTAGAGTTAGAAACTCCAAAATTTTGGTTGTTAGCTCCTGAAGGAGGACTTGTTGCAACCTTAGCTCTGCTAAGGTTGAGTTTTTCTCTTGCAGAGGCTTTAGGGGCCTCAGAGAGTAGGGTATCTCGAAATAGTTTTTTTCCCTTTATCCTTGGATAAAGGATTCATAATTAAAAATGAAACATAGAAGAGACAATAAGGAGATAAACTAGTAAGAGCTTTAGCAGGCAAATGACTTTCTTTGAGTGAGAGCTTGTGAACAGATGTGATTATTCCAGACAAACAACAACTCAATATATAAGTAGTAGTCAACCAAAAGTTCTTGAGCTAGTTTGAGGTAGCTAGAGTAAAGGAGTAAATGCACCTGATTTGGGGGAGGAGTACAATCCATGCATAGGCATGGTTTGTTTCATGGAAAATGGCTCCAAAATAGAGCCTTCCCTTCGAGTTCCTTCAGTAGGAGAAAACACCAAGAAAGTACACTGGAAGGAATGAGCCATCAGATCACCACAAAGACACGCAAAGGCCATTATCTTCTCTTCTTTTTCTTATTAGTTTCTTTCAGAGAAAAGCTCCCTAAGAAGGAGAAGTTGTACGATCTCCGACATATCTCTTCTTGAACATGTATCATTACTCTAGAGGAGCAATACATCGATGAAAAAAACTTTGAATCATGTTGAAAGGAGGTTTTTTTTCTTTGGATTTGCAATATGACAATGACGATAATCCAAGTTTAACAAATTCATAAGTCCAAACGCCCATCCCCAAAGAGGACGAATTTAAGTTAATTGCTGATGAGATTATTGGAAAATCGCATTGAATAGCAGCAGAAAGGTTAGCAAGAGGGGATTGATCGAAGAAAGAAGAAGGGGATTTAGGGTTAGGGCTACGAGTCGGGGTCGAAAGGGGAAAGTGGAAAGGGAGCTTTTCTATTCAGCTTTTTTTCCAGAATGTCAGTTTGGACTTGTTCTTGGTATGCTTCTTTTTTTCCCTTATTCCTTTCTTTCTTTTCCTCTGTTTTCCAACCAATCATGACCTACCTTTCATCCTCTATAATTGAACCCGATTATGAAATCTACCTTTTTTTTTTATCAGGTAAAAATTAGACTAAAAACTACAGAAGAGTCGGTTTCTCAGTCTATAACATCCTTTCGGATGAAAATTACAAATTCTAAATTAGCTCGAATATCTTCCAAGGAACTAAGCTGGGCCTCCTTTGCGATGAAGTCGGCCACCACGTTTGTTTTCCTGAAGACATGGAAAATCTGCACTGAAGAGAAAAGTTGTAAAACACACAGGATATCAGAAATTAACATTTCAATATCCCATGGACAGTTCCAGATTTGATTCAGGACATTCACAACGGTCAGGTTATCGCATTCTAGATGAATGTCGGTAATGCCTAATTCATAGGCCTTTACCAGGGCATTTCTTACTGCAAGCGTTTCTGTTTTTAAGGGAGTTGAGGTACCACATTTATCCCCGAAGAGAAAAATTGTTTCACCTTTGTTGTTCCTGAAAATGTAGTCAAAGCTAGATTCACCATTCGTTTTTGTTGATCCATCAGTATTGATTTTAATAATTTGATCCTAAGGTTTTTTCCATTTCTTTATTGATCTTCTGAAGTTATTTATTCTATGAGTTTTGGGTCTGTCATCTGCTAGGCAGTCAGGATTCCAGCTTTTCGTCTTCTTCCAGTTTTCAATTTGTTGTTTAATATAACTTGGTACATCCTTGATGTAGTTGGCACCATTGTTTGGGCTTCCAAAGCTTTGTTGGTTTCTATAGAACCAGATTCCCCACCAAGAAACCAGTAATTCTATAAATTGCAACCGATCAGTTTTTTGTCGAATTTCATCGATGATTTCATTGATTTTTTTTGTTTGCTATGTTTAGGGAAGTAATAATACCATACGTGTGATAGTTCATTTTCTCTATTGTTCTCATGGTGTGGTTACAATGGAATAGGAGATGATTCAAATCCTCCAGTTGCGCATTGCATCAGATGCAACCCTGGGGGGATTGCTACACCTTTTTCTGTTAGTCTTGCTTTTGTCGGTAATCCATTTTTCATTATTTTCCAAACAAAGTTTTTAACTTTGGGGTAAGTGTCCATTTTCCAGATCCAAGAGGAATCATAAGCAGTGTATCTTTTGTTTCTGTTAATTAGTTCCATGGCAGAGTTTGTAGAAAACCAACCATTTTTGTTGGTTTCCCAGTACATTCTATCATGAATATCATTCAACGGAATTGGGATAAATGTTATCTTTTTTACTAAGTTATGGGGTAAGTATTGTTCTATTAGATCCTTATTCCAGGTTTTATTTGGTAGCATAAAATCAGCTACCAGAGCATCCTTATCAAGGGTTGCTTGTGTGTTTATGGAGTCACTCAACGGGAATCTTAAAACCCAATTATCTAGCCAGAATTTGATTGTTCTGCCATTACCAACTTGTCAGATTAGTCCAGACTTCAATTCATCAATGAGTTCAATCATTTTGGACCATTGCCAAGAGCAATTTCTTTTTTTTCTCATAGTGAAGAATATGGATTGTTTTCAAATACTTTTCAATGACAACTCTAACCCAATAGTTATTTGGTTCTGCTAAGATTTTCCATATCAATTTGAATTGTAGGGCTTTATTCATGTCCTTTGTTTTCCTCAAACCAAGGCCTCCTTGTTGTGTTGGTTTACAATTTTTTTCCCAGCCGATCAAAGGCTTATAGGAGCTATCTTTGTTTCAAAAGAAAGATCTGTTTAGCTTGTCAAGTTCATTGTGTGTGTGTGAAGGTAGCATAAAGCTTTGCATAAGATAATTTGGTCTAGAAGCTAGATTGGTTTTGATTAGAGTTGTTCTTCCTGCTTGAGAAAGAGAATTTGCTTTCCATTTTGAGAGTTGTTGTTGTGTACTGATTAAAAGATCAGAAAACGTATTCGAGTTGACTCTACCATTAATGATAGGGCACCTAAGGTATTTTTCAAGGGATATCATATTTATGATAGTGAGGATACCTTGTATAGCTATTTTCTTTTGATTGGTGACTTTATTAGTGACTTGAAAAGCCGATTTATGAAAATTCACTTTTTGTCCTGAGATTTTACAGTAGTCATCAATAATGTCCTTTATTTCTTTGCAGTGTTCTTGTTTAGCTTTTGAGAAGATCACAATGTCATCAGCAAAAGCCAGGAAAGGAATTCTTGATCCTTGATGAGTAATTTGAAATCCTAAAGGATTACGAGGTCTTTCAGAGGCTTTTTGGAGTTTTCTAGCAAGGATTTCAGATCCCAAAATAAACAAGAAAGGGGATAGGGGGTCACCCTGCCGAAGTCCTCTTGTTGGTTTGAATATTTATGTCGGTCCGTTGTTAACAAACACCGAAAAAGAGACCGTTGTTATACATTCTCTTATCCAGTTGATAAATTTTCCATGGAATCCAAATTTTTCCATAGTTTTGAGGATGAAATTCCATTCTATTCTATCATAAGTTTTTTCCATATCCAATTTTAGCGCAATGAAACCTTCAGTTCCTTTTTTCGATTTGAAAGAGTGAAAGATCTCATGGGCAATCAAAATGTTATCTTGAATTGTCCTGTTAGCAACAAATACACCCTGTAGGGGGTGAATTAATTTTTCCATGGTTTCTTTAAGTCTTGTTGTTATGATCTTTGAGATTATTTTATAAATTGTGGAGCATAGACTAATAGGTCTATAGTGATTAGTGAAGTTCGGGTTATCACATTTTGGGATCAAAGAGATAAACGTGTGGTTCACCTGTTTGAGCAGTTTTCCGGAGAGGAAAAAGCTTTTAATAACTTGGATAACAGAGGGACCTACAATATCCCAATATTTTTGGTAGAATTCTGCTGTCATACCATCAGGACCCAGAGATTTGTTCGAGCCAATGTTAAAGATAGCCTTCTTGATTTCTTCATTTGTTACATTTCTAATTAATTCTAAATTGTCCTATGCAGAGATTTCAGATTGGATTAGTTGTAATTTTCTACCTATTGTTCGAGCCAATGAAATCTACCTATTGAATCTGTATGAGGCATTTTCTTTTCCCTTTCTCCCTGATGTTCCTTATTATCTAAGATATGTTAATTTGATCGGTGGTAACTGGAAATGCATGATATTTGTGATCTTTGATCCTCGACTCGCAAATCTTAATTTGGTTATATCTCTCTACTTTAATGATTTTCTTCATATGTTGCTTCTTTTAACTAATAAACATGATTCTTCTTTTAACAAACGTTTTTTTATAGTATAATTTTTTTATATTTAATAATAATATTTTTAGTTACTAATTTTTTTTTTTTTAAAGGATTTATCAATTTTGGAAATAATTTAAAATTAATTTTTAAACTTAACTTATTAGCACGTGACTATACTATCAAAATGGTTTAACTAATACTCATCCATCTTAAAATATGTCCCTCTATGATAAAATTGACTTTTGTTGATTTGTCTTGTGACCAAGCAACTCAACCCCCTATTCTCCAACGAATTTTCCGCCCTCGACTACATATATGCGGGTTTTGTTATGGAAATCTCACGATTTCAAAGCTGGCTTAGGGAAATCTAGCTTCTTCGAACTCTATTTCTCCTTCCGTCGTACGCATAAATCCAAATGTGGATTTTCACCCATATATCTTCAGATTACGACCCTTTGGAATCAAATCACACATGAAATATTCATCAATCCGACAGATGATTGTCTCTTGATCTATTATCTACTATATTATTCAAGCTTGAAGATGTCATTTGGTGGATACCTTGATGATATCAATTATCACCCTCCAATGATTGATGAAAATTGTAATCTTATTTTTTCTTATACTTCGTTCAAGATGTTGAATGATTTTCTGTTGACTTCAGTGTATGCTGTATGCTAAACTCAGGACGAATTTTGGTGCTTCTGTGGGTTCCTTATGCTTATGTTGAATATCACTCTTTTGAACCTCTCATGACTCCTCCTTGTATTTTCTCTCTCCAAAAAAGGAATTCGTATGTGAACAATGATATAAATGAATAGAGCTCAAGTGCATAATGATCTTAGAGTGTAAAGTAAAGAGTAATTAGAGTTATAAGATTTAAGAGATGGATGAATAAGATTGGAGTGATAAAATTGTAAATATCATTATTTTTATAATAATTTTTTATTGAAAATATTTTTTTGAAATTAATATATTTTCAAATATTATATTTTTTCTAAACTTAATTCAAATACATGAGTAGTATGTTAAAGTACGTATGTAAATATATTAAAGTACATATGTAAATATATTAAAGTGTATGAATAGTATGTTAAAATGCATGATTAAAATGCTAAAGTGCATGGTACTAATTTTTTTAGGAAAAATATTCTTGAAAAAATTTAAAAATATTTTTGGGGAAAAAATTTGGGAAAAAAAAATAATTTTCGGGGAAAAAAATAATTTTCTGGTGGAATTTTTGTTTTGGAGAAAAAATATATATTTTGAAAAAAAAATTAAAAAAAAATTGCAAAATAAAAAATATTTTTTGTAAAAAATATTTCGGAAATTTAAAAAAAAAAAATTTAAAAATATAAATATAAAATTAAAAAATTATATATATTTATAAGTTTGTCATTCCATGTATTTAAATCATAACTCTTCCTTCTTATAATTTAATGACTATTATTACCCTCATCCCATATCTATTGAAATATTGACGTCGATATATCTTGCTCCTCAAAATTTTGGTAATCATGAATCTTGCGTATTCGGATATTAGAGGTATTAAAAGAAAGGATTTGTGTACAGGTTCTCCTTTATTAAAAGAAAAAATTCACTTGACCTTCCATATTTAGCAGAAATCAACTTACATACTGAACCACCTTCAACTTTGTTGCGTAAATGTGGCTTCAATGAAAGCATATTTTCTCCCTTGATCGGGTCTAGAGGTGGATTACGATTTTTTTTGAAAAAGGACTACAATACAAAATCATTAATCCCTATCTTGAACCAAACCAATTTGTTAGTTTTAAAATTAGATTCCCAACCAATTGAAATTTCTTATGATTTTTTTTGTATTCCCCATCTCGTAATGATGAAAAAAAAAAACATTCTGGAGCAACTTGGGAACTAAATTTTTTCTATGAATCTTTTGGTTATAGTTATAGAGACCTAAACGAACTGATCTATCCGACAGATAAACTAGGAGGTCCATTGCCTCCACTCACACATTTCAAAAGATTACTAGATTTCAAAATTATTAACACTTTTTTTTTCACGGCCACTATATGTGCGACGTTTTTTTGCTGTACGCGCGACATTTTGTATGCCACAATATGACGTACGTCATGTCGCGGCGTACGGATATAAAAATAAGCCAAAAGTGGCTAGGAAAAAAATATATATAAATACGTATTTTTTTGTACGCCATAATACGGCGTACAAAAAAATACGTATTTGTATTTATTTTAAATGAAAAATAAATAAGTTGGGCCGACCCAACTCGGCCCTAGCCTGTACGCCATAACATGGCGTACGCCATAACATGGCGTACGCCATATTATGGCGTACAGGCTAGGTTTTAAGAGGCCGAGTGCGGCCTCTTCTTCTTCTTCTTCTTCTTCTTCTTCTTCTCTTCTTCTTCCTTCTCTCTCCCTGCGGCGTCTCCTGACGTACAATTTTCAGCGGCTCTCCCCCTCCGATTCACTCCTTCCTTCTCCTCCTCCTCCATTTCTCTTCTTCTTCTTTTTCTTGTTCTTCTCCTCCTCCTCTTATCTCCGACGATGGCGAACAGTGGCGGTGGTGGTGACCCCTCCGGCGAGGCTCGAGGCGGTGCGATTGGCGGACGAGGAGGCGATGATGGCATTCCAGGCGGCGTGGAGAGCTGGGCGGCTGGCGGCGGTGCTCCTGTTGCTGCAGAGGTGGCCGGTGGCGGTGCTGATGTTCATGGCGGTGGCGGCGGAGAGGTGGCCGGCGTCGGAGATATGGCCGGTGGCGGTCCGGATGGCGATGCAGGACGAGGTACTGTCCGGACCCGATTTATCCGAGCGCGGGGCAGACGAGGAGGGGGACGCGGACGCGGAGACGATCCTGCGACACCCGGTCAGACTTCTACCTGGGGTAGACGAGAGGTATGAACGGAATTGAAATTTATTTGAATTAATGAAAATTTAGAATGTAATAAATATTAAATTTAGAAATAGGTATTGCATTTAGAAATAGTTTATCTGTATTTAATTATAGATTTATGTATAAAAATTTATAGTTATATTTTAATAATTTATAGTTATGAATTTTAGAAATTTATTTTAAATTGATGAAAATTAAGAATAAAATAAGTATTGAATTTAGAAATAGATATTGCATTTAGAAATTGTTGATCTGTAATTAATTCTAGATTTGTTTCAAAAAACAAATGTTTATATTTTAGAAAATATTATTTATGAATTTTAGAAATTTATTTTTAATTGATTAAAATTTAGAATAAAATATGTATTGCAATTAGAAATTATTGATCTGTAATTAATTATAGAATTGTTTAAAATTAATATTTAGATTTGAGATTTGTTTATAAAAATTAAGGTAGAAATTGTTGATTTGAAATTGTTGATATGTAATTAATTTTAGAAATTTATATTTATGTTATAAAAATTGAATTTGAATTTAGGTATTGAATTTTGGATTTCAGTTATAATAATTTAACTTGAATTTAGAAAAACAAATGTGTATATGAAACTAAAATTTATGATATGAAATTGACGAGTTAATATGTTATTAAAAGGCTTTGCAAGCCTCGATGTTGTCTGTGAGACAGCCCCGACGTGGGTCCCGTCAGCTGGCGCAGAGGAATCCGGTCACAGCATCGGCTCGTCGGGCCGCTTCAGTGGATCTGCTTCCCGTCCTAGACGCGACACAGGACGTCGCGACGGGAGTGCAGGTGGGCGTGACCAGGTCTGACCCGTCGTTGTCTCTGTCTTCCTCATCGACCTCGTCCATGGATCTGGAGGAGGAGGCAGTTGTCGTTGCCGACGCGGCCTTCCAGCGCGACTATATGATGGACCCGCAGAGGACTTGGGGATGGACGAGTCTCCCCAGCAGGCGGATCCAGCTCCCCAGCAGGGGGATCCGGCTCCGCAGCAGGCGGATCCGGCTCAGGAGCAGGCAGATCCGGTTCCCGAGCAGGCGGGTCCCGCAGAGCCTTGGATGCCAGGAGGGCCCCTCGTTCCTCACCTCCTGGGTACGTATACGACCCACGTCGCCAGGGTCCTATGGGACATGACATTGGCGTTGACACTTCCGGAGCCCCCACCACCCGTTGCGCGCGTGGATGATACGGTACGTCTTTGATGTAGTCTAAGATTTGTAAATGAAAATATGAAAATGCTATATATAAATTTATAAGTATAATACTAATTTTGTTATTTCTTTTTCAGATGAGGAAGGTTCTGAAGACGTACACCAGGAAGCCGTGGCATTGGCAGATGAACCAGCACATTACAGCGGCTCCTGACACCTGGTGGGATTTTGCGCAGCGGAGCCGTATCACCTCTATGAGGGAGGTGGACTTCAGGAGTGTCGACGACGTGCTTATTTCTGCGTTCGTCGAGCGCTGGCATCCGAAGACGAGCTCGTTCCATTTCCCGTGGGGAGAGATCACTATCACACTCCACGATGTCGCGCGCATCCTGGCGATTCCCATCGACGGCTTGAGCATCACCACTGATATGGTGGACCCCGTCGTCAGAGATCACGTCTGCGCTGTTACTGGGGCGAACCAGGAGTTGGTGTCCCAGTGGTTCGGTGGTGGCGGTATTCCGATAGAGTCCCTCTTGCTGAGGTCGACTGAGCAGCTATCCAGTCCAGAGAGGGATGACCGACGCATAGCATTCATGTACTTGATGATGCTCTTCGGCTGTACCGTTTTCCCGGACAAGTCGACGAACGCCGTCAAGTACAAGTACATGGCGCTAGTCTATGACCACAACCGTAGCGGTTGTTATGCCTGGGGAGTCAGCGTATTGGCTGTCCTGTATCGGAATTTGGGTGAGGCGTCACGGGCCAGGGCGAAGGGCATTGCAGGGTGTACACTTCTTCTGAGGGTAACTATTAATTTATTTTAATTTATTTTTATAATATATGATATTATATGCTTACGGGTTTTTATATATATGTAGACCTGGATTTGGGCGTACTTTCCTACTTTCCGAGGTCACGCTGTCCTTGACCTGGAGGCCATGATGGATACGAGGGCCGCTCGGAGAGACGGGAGGGAGGCTCCTCAGGGACGGAATCCGGAGCGGCTGATTGCTGTTCGCCGCATTTTAGACGCCGTGAGATTTGACGAGGTAATACTTTACTGTTTTATTGCGTTTCGTTTAGGAAATTTAAATTATGAATATACGTTTTGAATTTAGGTAATGGTCCATTTTAAATATACATTTTGAATTTACGAAATATATATGTTGACATTTTAGGTTGCCTGGACACCGTGGGGTCCGTTAGGGTTTACGACCCCTCAGTACACTCCTTTGTACCGAGGCATTATTCAGTGCCTCGATATACAGGAGTCGTACATGTCGGACCGAGTCCTCCGGTAGTTCGGTTACAGGCAAGGGGTTCCTGAGGATCCACCAGCGCCACGCGAGGTGAAGAGGCGGGTCGACTTGAGGGCGTATGATCTTCAATACGCCGACGAGCTGTGCACATGGGATGCCGACCCAAGACCGACGATCGAGCTTCAGGACATGACCCATACCACCTTCGCCTGGGACACTGACGATGCGTACATCGACTGGCTGGAGTAGATGTCACATCCGTATGTGGACGCACGGTCTCCTAGACAGGATCGTCCAGGTCTGGCTCTTGTCGTCCCTCCAGCTCCTCCGGTGTCTACTCTCATGGTATGATACATTTTATTTATCGCTTATCATTTTTTACGTGCTTAAAATCAGTTTAGTTGTAATGGAAATCATTGTCGTGTATTCAGCGGACCCAGATTATCGCCGGTCGGATGCGGCGTTTTTTGGAGGAGAGGGACGAGCTTCCACAAGATGTTACCGCTGCGATTATTTCGTGGATTCATGATTTGATAGGTCACGAGGCGCCCATGGCTGATCCCTTACCGCGTGCTTCCTAGAGATTTACTGATTCACAGCACGAGAGAGGAGAGGGTAGCGGTAGAGTCCCCGATGATGACTAGATTGTAGGATCATGTATTTATGTGGATTAGACACTTGTGTTTTGGATCATGTATATATATATGTTTTGGTTGTTTTGGTTAAATTGCATGTTATTATATATAAGTGTAACGGAATGAAATATAATCAAATACTATAGTATATACATGAAATATAAACAAATAATATAGTATATATATGAAATATAACGAAATACTATAGTATATACATGAAATATAACGAAATACTATACTATATACATGAAATATAACGAAATACTATAGTATATACATGAAATATAATCAAATACTATAGTATATAAGTATAATTACATGAAATATAATGAAATACTATAGTATATACATGAAATATAACGAAATACTATAGTATATACATGAAATATAACGAAATACTATAGTATATACATGAAATATAACGAAATACTATAGTATATACATGAAATATAACGAAATACTATAGTATATACATGAAATATAACGAAATACTATAGTATATACATGAAATATAACGAAATACTATAGTATATACATGAAATATAACCAAATACTATAGTATATACATGAAATATAACCAAATACTATAGTATATACATGAAATATAACCAAATACTATAGTATATACATGAAATATAACCAAATACTATAGTATATACATGAAATATAACCAAATACTATAGTATATACATGAAATATAACCAAATACTATAGTATATACATGAAATATAACCAAATACTATAGTATATACATGAAATATAACCAAATACTATAGTATATAAGTATAATTACATGAAATATAACGAAATACTATAGTATATACATGAAATATAACAAAATACTATAGTATATACATGAAATATAACGAAATACTATAGTATATACATGAAATATAACCAAATACTATAGTATATACATGAAATATAACCAAATACTATAGTATATACATGAAATATAACCAAATACTATAATATATACATGAAATATAATCAAATACTATAGTATATACATGAAATATAACCAAATACTATAGTATATACATGAAATATAACCAAATACTATAGTATATACATGAAATATAACCAAATACTATAGTATATACATAAAATATAACCAAATACTATAGTATATACATGAAATATAACCAAATACTATAGTATATACATGAAATATAACGAAATACTATAGTATATACATGAAATATAACCAAATACTATAGTATATACATGAATTTCTCATATTTGGGCCCAATTTCTCATATTGGGCCCAATCCTTCCTATTGGGCCTATTTGGGCTCAATTTCTCATTTTTTCAGTTTTCATCCGTTTCTTCTACAATCCTCCATATTTGGCCTATTTGGGTCTAATTTTTCATTTTTTCAGTTTTCACCTGTTTCTTCTACAATCCTCCCTATTGGGCCCAATTTCTCATTTTTTCAGTTTTCACCCGTTTCTTCTACAATCCTCCATATTGGGCCTATTTGGGCCTAATTTCTCATTTTTTCAGTTTTCACCTGTTTCTTCTACAATCCTTGGGCCTATTTGGGCCCAATTTCTCATTTTTTCAGTTTTCACCCGTTTCTTCTACAATCCTCCCTATTGGGCCTATTTGGGCCCAATTTCTCATTTTTTCAGTTTTCACCCGTTTCTTCTACAATCCTCCATATTGGGCCTATTTGGGCCCAATTTTTCATTTTTTCAGTTTTCACCCGTTTCTTCTACAATCCTCCATATTGGGCCTATTTGGGCCCAATTTCTCATTTTTTCAGTTTTCACCCGTTTCTTCTACAATCCTCCATATTGGGCCTATTTGGACCTAATTTCTCATTTTTTCACATATTTCTTCTACAATCCTTCATATTGGGCCTAATTTCTCATTTTTTCCAGTTTTTCACCTGTTTTTTCTACAATCCTCCCTATTGGGCCTATTTGGGCCCAATTTCTCATTTTTTCAGTTTTCACCCGTTTCTTCTACAATCCTCCATATTGTATTTAATTAGGCCCAATTTCTCATTTTTTCAGTTTTCACCCGTTTCTTCTACAATCCTCCATATTGGGCCTATTTGGGCCCAATTTCTCATTTTTTCAGTTTCTCACACTGAATTAATTGAGATTACACAAGTAAATCAGACACAAATGTGAAGTTCATCTGCTCTTCAAATTGAGATTACACAAGTAAATCTACATCTTCAACTAATCTACATCTTAAACTACACCGGAGGATCTGGAGGACGGCTATATCTAATGCGATAATCCCGAAATTGTTGAATCCTCGATTGAAATTGATAGTCCCAACCATCGACACTTGGGTGTTTGAATCGACGCCAAGCGTACGGAGGGGGAGGTAGTGGACAACCATCCTTCAACGACACCTACATAGAAAACACAAAATATGATCGAGCTTTGTGTTTTAGGGTAAGCACAAATATTACTAGCTATTTAAAAACAATAACTATACCGGTACAAAGTGGTTTCGGTTTCCTACGAGGGCCATCGTTAATATCCGTGTTGGAGGGCCGTGGCTTTCGTAAGAGGCCCTCATTGGTAAGCACAAGCACGGGCCATCCCAGGATAATAGGACAAAATCAACTTGGTATAGCGTGGCAAACACTAAACCAATCATCGGCATGTCGAGCCAGTACTCTTCACTACAAGGACTGATGACATAGTTGACCCGAAATATAAGGTCCTCGTAAGTGATCCCCGAGTGTAGTACGGGCAAGATGGGCATGTACAGATCTCTGTTGTCAATCAACTCGCCCGCCATCTGCATTCGAACCATAGGGTATGCAGTCTCTTCTGATCCCAACAATAGTGTAATACCCCATAATTTTTAGTAAGGATATTTGGGTAATTTTCCCAACCTTCATTCAAATTAATTATTTCGCTTTCAGTGGAGTTTGGATTTTCCGTAACATCCATGATATCCGAAATAATTCCCTGAGTGGTATAAAATACATTCAATGTATTTTCGGGACTTATAATATTTGTTTGGATACAAACATATAATTTCCGGGGTTTAAAACCCATACCATTTCCCATGGCACTGCCATGAATTTTCCCCCTCCTGCCACGATACTCCCCGCGGTGTAAAATTGTATGCCCAGATGTCAATTCTTTTGACAGCAAGCTGCCTCTCCTTCAACTATATATGGAGCCGATCTGAAGGGGATGATGGGCACCAAACCTCATTTCTCCCATCTCCTCTCTTTGAGCTCTCTCTCCCGGCTCCCCTCTCGGTCCTCTTCCCGCCGGCATCGAAGACCCATGCCATCCCCTGCTCCGCCTCCTGTGCAGCTCAGTGGTTCGTCATCCCTCTCGGTGAGCTCCTCTGCCCCTCCCCTGTTCCGGGCTGGTGCTGCTGGTGCCGAGCGGTGTTGGTTGCGGGTCTGCTGGTGTTGTTGTGGTCGAGCTGCGCGGAGCTGGTGTGGGTGCAGTTCGTGGCCGCTGTGGTCGTGTGGTGGCTGAGATCGCCGATGAGCTGCTGCCCGTTGTTGCTGCTGTTTGCTGGTTGCTGTCGCTTCTTCCCGGCAACGAGACGGCGAAGCTCCTCCGGCGAAGCCCAGCGCTGAGCTGCGTTGCCGCCGATCCCCTGTTGTTGCTGTGCTCTATTATTGCTCTGCTTCTGTTGTTACGTAGATTGGAGATGGAAGATGATGAACAGTTGAGTGGGCCCCCCTTGTTGAATTGTGTTGTTGTTGGGCCGATTAGCCCAAAACCCTTCCGGTCCAGATTTAACCCGAAATTATACGAGCGGTATAATTTCGATTCCCTTTCACCCGTATTTTTCTATAGGAAAATTTAATAAATATTTTTATGATTTATAATCATAAAAATTTATTAAATTTTATTCCTTAAATTCGTCCAGTCAAATTAATTGATAGATAATTAATTTGTCAGTTAGAACGTGATCTGCTGAATCACGTATGGACTCGTAATCAGTTGGAGTTATCTGAAGCTTAAGCCATATCCTTGGAAATGATATTTTCGGTAGTCGTCTCGCCTAGGTTCATCGCCGAATCTATTCCAGGCAAGTGGCGGTTCGCTCTTGCTCATCATTCCATATTTCAATTAATTATCAATTGTTTAGTTGTTAATTAATTTGGGATGATTTACTGTTTTCGTTGGGAACAGTTTTGATAACTGTTTGTGATTTTAAAAGATATTATAATAGGTTGTATATCTGCTAGAACAACGTTATTATATCTGTTATTGGCCTTAATGGCTTTGATGTGATTATTACTGTGCGTTAACTGTTTAGTTAGCACAAGTATTCTTAACATTGATGTGAATTATTACTGCGTTCGTAACTGTTTAGTTAGAACGAGTATTCGTAGGAACGCTATGTACCTTGTGGGGGTTTAGCTGTTTCTTTATAACTAGTACTTGGTGGATTTTTTCCCAGTACTCTCTCTGGTCATGACCATGCCCTTACTCAGGGTTGGTGCACTTCGCTAGTGCCAAATCTTTTGGGATTTATTCCCTTTGATATCTCTTGTGAGGAGATCTGATATCTCTTGTGAGGAGATCTGATATCTCTTGTGAGGAGATTTAAAAGCTTATAACGTGATGATCGTTTTGGAATTAAATGAGATAAGTGTCGTTGTCGCACATAATTAAATATATCCTCAAGCGAGTAGTACAGCTAGGAAATAGTACAGCTAGGAAAGCTCGTCTTGACTTTGATCAGAGTACGTTCTCTTTCCAATCTGGATTCGCCCTAAGCGGTGAGGTTGGTCGTGAACCGAAACATCAAGTCGTTTTTGAACGCTTGTATGAAATTATTAATGTTCCCCAACATTTGTCATATTTCTGTTAAGACTCACTTTCATTGGAGTCTTCTTTTGGGTTGGTTGTTGTAAGACTCGGTCTTCCAGAATCTTCTCTTGATCATGCTGCTTGATATATTCCAGTAGGAGTATGGTGGTTGACTATCGTCATCGGTTTTAATTCGAGAAACGATGAGTCTAACCTAATACGACTACTTCGAACCACTCTGCTTTGTACCCTTGCATAGTCTTTCATTAGACTAACCAACCGTAATTGTTCTCTGCATGGTTGGCTGGTGTCATCCGTTCGATTCGGCACATCAGATGAGTCGAGGACCCATGAAGGCTAGATCGACTATGAACATGAATGGTATTTGAAAATGTTTTAATCAGGCTACGATCCTTGGGCGTTGACTACTGAAGTCAATACTCTTGTAAATTATTTTAAGTCTTCCGCTGTATTGTAATAACTCTGTATTTTGTCGCATTTGGAATTGTGTTGAAATTCCGCGACTATGTTTTAAATGAAAGTTATGGTAATTTTGTATCATAATTGTTCTTTATGAATTGTGTTTCAATGGTAAAGCCTGGGGTGGCTTCGATGTGGAAACCGAGGTCACTGGCGGTAATACCTTTCCAAATGGATTAAAATTTGGGGGTGTTACAGATTTGGTATCAGAGCTAAAGTTTGTTTTTAAAACAGGTTGGGTATTTTGAAAGGTTTTATCCTTCTAAAACTATTTCCCATTTTGAACTGGAAAATGTCTTCCAAACGAATTTGAAATAAATACCGTTCATAGTCGTGCCTTCTTTAGTCTGATATGAGAGGTATGAGAGTTACCTCTATATCTAGAAAGACTGACCTATTCTTGTTGTTGTAAGACATAGGTGTTTGTCTATTATTTTGAAAGGACTCGAAAGGTGCCGAGATGATTCTATCATCTCTAGTAAGGTTAGATTTCCCTGTTTCTCAGAGATATTTCGAGGTAGGAGGACCTAGTAGTTCCCTCGAAGGTATCAAGTATGTGCTTCCTGATAGTACTAATATCCTAGTACTGTAATCTCCGAGTAATTTGGTGTGAACGCTCGAGAGATTAGTGTAGATGAATCTTGTGCTCTATGTTCATAATTCATCTATAGAATTACCAAGTTGATCTATTCTAAGTGATTTTATTACATTGATATATGGGATAATTAAGGAATCACTCTTGGGAGTTTTGATGTCTAAGTATGATGTCATAGTCATTGACATTCATTGTTGAGGAAACGAATACAGAGGATTAATGCTCGATGCAGTCGGGATTTGCCTCCGTATGAGAATTCGTGGGATGAACCTATGGTAGAGTTCGTTGAGCCGTTAAGGTAGGCCAACAAAATATTGTAATAACGATGTTTAAATGGAAGTGATTTCCAAGGAAACTCTAAGGAAAATCCTGAGGAAAATCCTAAGGAAGATCCTCAAGGAGAGGAAAATCCTGGGGGAGATCCCGAGGAAGATCCTCAGAAGAAGGAAGATCCGGAGGAAGATCCTCTAGAGGAGGAAGATCCTTAGAAGGAGGAAGATCCAGAGGAAAACCCTGAGGAAGATCCTCGAGAGGGGGAAGATCCGAGGGAAGATCCGGAGGGAACTTCCGATGAGAACCCGGAGGAAGACCTCGTAAGGCAAGGCTAGAAGAGTCTGATGCCTAAAGTGTTCATTTATGAGTATCTTTTAGGAAATAAGTATATTGGGAGAAGTTATGGAAATATTTGTTTCTTCTTGAGACATCATATTCCTAGTGGTTGGAGGTATATGTTATGTGGAGTTAATGAGATTAAGAGTTATATCTCACTTGTGTACTCGGGATTTTTGTTCCACTAGAAGTATATAGAGGTGGACTAGTGTAAAGTCCGGAATGTCTAGTTATGGAATCATGATGTAGGCATTATTAGTGTGGATAAAATGTTGTGAAGGAATAAGTTGATTAAGGGAATAGTTCAATAAGAACTCGTTTTCCCTATTGCAATCTTGAGTAGGACTGTGAAATCCGGAATTATGATGGTCGGGCTCATAAGTAAGTATGACCCATGTAGGACCACTGGTTAAAGCTTTTGGAAAAGCCAAGTGTACAAAATCATAGGTATCCTTTGGGGATATCTATTTGAGATTTGTTTGAGGTAATATAAGGAAATGATGCGATTAAGTCCTGGATGGATAGTAGATTGCGTGATGAATATAAAGATTTTAAATTAGAAATAAGTCATTTAAGACAGTACGAGTCGTTGGACTCGATAAGTGGAATTTCCAGAGGATGAAGAGTTATGACTCTTGGGAATTGTCTAAGATTGACATCTTGTGAGTATGTCATCTATAAGGCTTATGATATCACTCTCTTGGAGGAGATAGGAGTAATATCTTATGTGATACGTTTCGAGGAACGTAGGAATAAGATATTGTGATTATTCTTGAATCTTAAAGGAGTTAAGTTAGGAATTGTTTAAAGAGATGTGTTAAGTTATTCTTGTAAGGATTTTAAGTTAGAGATGGCGTAAGGCCAGTCTTACTTTAAGATAAATGATGAGATTGTATAAAGTACCATTAAGGGAATTAAGGAAGTTATGATTCGAGGTTACTAAGATTTAATATATGAGTTGTAAGAAGTTAATGTATAAACCTTGGGTTTGTCTATAAAGAGATTGGAGGAGAAATGTGTGTTCTCCTATTGAAGGTGCATTAATATCGTTATGATAATTTTGGGAGACCATTATTATAAGGTAAACATGATCTTGTGGAGTTAGTAAGAATTATTACCTGCTATGTTATATGGAGATAAGGTTGTATGATGATGTTATGATTAAGGATATTAAGTTCAGATAGTAAAGTTGATGTTGAGGCAGGTTCCTCATTAGTTTAATGCAAGTTTCGGGGTCGAAACTTTTCTTAAGGGGGTAGTAATGTAATACCCCATAATTTTTAGTAGGGATATTTGGGTAATTTTCCCAACCTTCGTTCAAATTAATTATTTCGCTTTCAGTGGAGTTTGGATTTTCCGTAACATCCATGATATCCGAAATAATTCCCTGAGTGGTATAAAATACATTCAATGTATTTTCGGGACTTATAATATTTGTTTGGATACAAACATATAATTTTCGGGGTTTAAAACCCATACCATTTCCCATGGCACTGCCAGGAATTTCCCCCCTCCTGCCACGATACTCCCCGCGGTGTAAAATTGTCTGCCCAGATGTCAATTCTTTTGACAACAAGCTGCCTCTCCTTCAACTATATATGGAGCCGATCTGAAGGGGATGATGGGCACCAAACCTCATTTCTCCCATCTCCTCTCTTTGAGCTCTCTCTCCCGACTCCCCTCTCGGTCCTCTTCCCGCCGGCATCGAAGACCCATGCCATCCCCTGCTCCGCCTCCTGTGCAACTCAGTGGTTCGTCATCCCTCTCGGTGAGCTCCTCTGCCCCTCCCCTGTTTCGGGCTGGTGCTGCTGGTGCCGAGCGGTGTTGGTTGCGGGTCTGCTGGTGTTGTTGTGGTCGAGCTGCGCGGAGCTGGTGTGGGTGCAGTTCGTGGCCGCTGTGGTCGTGTGGTGGCTGAGATCGCCGATGAGCTGCTGCCCGTTGTTGCTGCTGTTTGCTGGTTGCTGCCGCTTCTTCCCGGCGACGAGACGGCGAAGCTCCTCCGGCGAAGCCCAGCGCCGAGCTGCGTTGCCGCCGATCCCCTGTTGTTGCTGTGCTCTGTTGTTGCTCTGCTTCTGTTGTTACGTAGATTGGAGATGGAAGATGATGAACAGTAGAGTGGGCCCCCCTTGTTGAATTGTGTTGTTGTTGGGCCGATTAGCCCAAAACCCTCCCGGTCCAGATTTAACCCGAAATTATACGAGCGGTATAATTTCAATTCCCTTTCATCCGTATTTTTCTATAGGAAAATTTAATAAATATTTTAATGATTTATAATCACAAAAATGTATTAAATTTAATTCCTTAAATTCGTCCAGTCAAATTAATTGATAGATAATTAATTTGTCAGTTAGAACGTGATCTGCTGAATCACGTATGGACTCGTAATCAGTTGGAGTTATCTGAATCTTAAGCCATATCCTTGGAAATGATATTTTCGGTAGTCGTCTCGTCTAGATTCATCGCCGAATCTATTCCAGGCAAGTGGCGGTTCGCTCTTGCTCATCATTCCATATTTCAATTAATTATCAATTGTTTAGTTGTTAGTTAATTTGGGATAATTTACTGTTTTCGTTGGGAACAGTTTTGATAACTGTTTGTGATTTTAAAAGATATTATAATAGGTTGTATATCTGCTAGAACAACGCTATTATATCTGTTATTGGCCTTAATGGATTTGATGTGATTATTACTGTGCGTTAACTGTTTAGTTAGCACAATTATTCTTAACGTTGATGTGAATTATTACTGCGTTCGTAACTGTTTAGTTAGAACGAGTATTCGTAGGAACGCTATGTACCTTGTGGGGGTTTAGGTGTTTTTTTATAACTAGTACTTGGTGGATTTTTCCCCAGTACTCTCTCTGGTCATGACCATGCCCTTACTCAGGGTTGGTGCACTTCGCGAGTGCCAAATATTTCGGGATTTATTCCCTCTGATATCTCTTGTGAGGAGATCTGATATCTCTTGTGAGGAGATCCGATATCTCTTGTGAGGAGATTTAAAAGCTTATAACGTGATGATCGTTTTGGAATTAAATGAGATAAGTGTCGTTGTCGCACATAATTAAATATATCCTCAGGCGAGTAGTGCAGCTAGGAAATAGTGCAGCTAGGAAAGCTCGTCTTGACTTTGATCAGAGTACGTTCTCTTTCCAATCTGGATTCGCCCTAAGCGGTGAGGTTGGTCGTGAACCGAAACATCAAGTCATTTTTGAACGCTTGTACGAAATTATTAATATTCCCCAACATTTATCATATTTCTGTTAAAACTCACTTTCATTGGAGTCTTCTTTTGGGTTGATTGCTGTAAGACTCGGTCTTCCAAAATCTTCTCTTGATCATGCTGCTTGATATATTCCAGTAGGAGTATGGTGGTTGACCATCGTCATCGGTTTTAATTCGAGAAACGATGTGTCTAACCTAATACGACTACTTCGAACCACTCTGCTTTGTACCCTTGCATAGTCTTTCATTAGACTAACCAACCGTAATTGTTCTCTGCATGGTTGGCTGGTGTCATCCGTTCGATTCGGCACATCAGATGAGTCGAGGACCCATGAAGGCTAGATCGACTATGAACATGAACGGTATTTGAAAATGTTTTAATCAGGCTACGATCTTTGGGCGTTGACTACTGAAGTCAATACTCTTGTACATTATTTTAAGTCTTCCGCTGTATTGTAATAACTCTGTATTTTTTCGCATTTGGAATTGTGTTGAAATTCCGCGACTATGTTTTAAATGAAAGTTATGGTAATTTTGTATCATAATTGTTCTTTATGAATTGTGTTTCAATGGTAAAGCCTGGGGTGGCTTCGGTGTGGAAACCGAGGTCACTGGCGGTAATACCTTTCCAAATGGGTTAAAATTTGGGGGTGTTACAAATACAGCCAGTGTCCGATATCCACAATGCCTGTCTGGAGATACATCTCTGGCCCCGTTAATGTATGGAAACCAAAAGTAATCCACATTCTTAACCCCAAAGTTCACCCCCATATAAATCACGGGTTGTTCAGGGAGCTGCTGTGATCCTGTCCATTCAGATTGGCTCCCTTAGGTCCCAATGCCCGGCGAAGCTCCACTTGGTCCCTTCTTGCCACGACCCCGACCTCTACCTTGGCTTCCACTGGCCTTGTTCTTCTCAATCTCATCTAACTCAGCCCTCCGATGCTCAAACAAGCTCGGCTCCCTCTTGGTGTCGTACTTTGTCGAACCCTTTGGCCTTCCTTTTGAAATGATTCTCGTGGGCTCCTGCATCAAAGTTTCACGCGGGTGCTGCGTGTTCCAGAACAAGTCGGTGATTTGATCTACTTGGTCCTTGCTCAATGTTTTAGCGTGCCACATTTCATCCATTTCCTTCCATATCAACTCGTGAGCATACATCTGTTTCGTGTCATCAACTGGCTCTTCTTGTGTGTAAGCCCTATCCCATTGCAATTGCTTCCAAAAGCGGTGTATCTCACTCGCCATGATCAGCGTCTTATCAATGATGGCATTTGCGATTCTGTGGACACATGGCAGGCTGAAGCAGTCTCTCATCCAGTGATCATCACACTCATCAGGGAAATCATCCGCCTCTATCTGCTTATACAGATCAAACAACATTTCCAAGCACCTATCCGACACTTTGAAAAATAGCCTTGAAAACAACACTCTTATTTCTGGCGGCATACCATCAAACATCGTTGGTGTTTTGGTCCATGACATCTCCATGGTCGCACGCACCTGCCCAATTTGACCCTCGATCGCATGGTGTATCCTTACTACCATTCTATTAAAACCACCAACGCTAGAATTCAGAATTTGCTTCAACACGTGATGCATACCCTCAACCCTATAAAAAAACATGAAAAGCATTGCGTTACTCCCACATTGAGCCATGAACAAGCAAACTACTGAACATCGTACAAGGGTTACCTGTTTGAAGTCCTCGTGAAGAAGTGAAGATGATGATCAGTCCACGCTCTCACTATGCTTTCCTTGTGAGGATTCGTCCACGTCTTCTCAATGTATCGAACAAGGCCACTCTTCCACGATGTCCTCAATTGCACAAGCCTCTCTTCGTAGATTTCCTCCGTGGTTGAACACCAAAGTGCCCAACATTGGCCGCAAAACCTTTTCACTTGTTTTTTATCCTTCAATATTGGGGAAGCATATGCTTCTATGTTGTGCTTAATATGCACCCAACACAAAAGGTGTTTTACTTCATCTTTGAAAACTATCCGAATTGCATTAATGAGGGCCTTCTCTCGATCAGTCATGATGGCGGCCGGCATAACGCCCAAATCTTTAAACAAGCGCAAAAGTTTCTCCATTATGAACTTGTAATGCACAACTTCTTCTTGTCGTGTAAATGCATACGCAATGTTGAAGGTCTTGTGCGTGCAAGTGAAACCGACAATCTCTACCAATGGCATTTGATACCTATGGATGAATGTAAGAAAACAAATGAATGTAAGAAGTCATAGAATATAACGTATAATTCATATCAATGCTATAAATCACTACTATTATATTGTGTTGAAAATGTAACACAAATCCAGCACGTATCTATTTGTCTTGTATGTGGCATCAATAATTACCACGTACGGGAACATCTTCAATAGGTGGAGCGAGTCCGGGTGAGCAAAAAATAGGATATCAGTCTCTTTCGTAGACAACTTTGTAAGAGGAAATACCCGGTAACTATTTTCTTTCAAAAAGTTCAGAGTCCATTGCGTAACCGTCAATTCCCCTTGATCTTCATAACGCACCTTCTGCAGAAAGTTGGAAACTTGTTTCATGGATGTAACATTTCTGGGGAAGAACTTCCTCAACTTCCCAACAATAGTCCTAGGCGTCACGAACGCTTCGCCCAAAGCTTTGGCAATGCGCTCCTCACCCGGGGTCATTCTGCCCATGTATGGATGCCCAAGAAAGGTAGTCGAAAGCTTATGGTTGTGGCATCCATCTATCACATTTATGATCCATTTCTGAGTCACTTCCCCTGGCTTCTTCTTCAATCTAACACCACACAACTCAAATGTGCATCCAGACTTCTTCGAATGGGATTCACGAATTACTTCAACTTCCTCTTCTGAGTCACTACCTTTCTTTCTCCCCGATCTATACTCACCAAAATTCTCGCACGTCAAACTAACACTTCTGACATTTGACTTCTGAATGACTAAAACCATCATCAAATCTTTGCCCCTATTCCTAACCCACTCAACCAATTCCTCTCGGCTATCCCAGCTCAGATTGTTACGAAATTCATCTCCATAATCTTTCCCCTATACATGTTTACATCATCAATAATGTTACAATATATGGATTGTAATTGTAATATATAACTAAACTATAATTGTAATACATAACTAAACAATAATGTTACAATATATGGATTACTATATATGGATTGCAATTTGTTAAATTTATATGTTTGTAGCTAACCAATATTAACTATAAAATAAAACTATAATTGTAATACAAAACTAAACTAAAGACAAAAACAAATTGATAGCTTATCTCACTAAACATAAGACTTTTAACATATATCAAATTCACAACAATAATCAACTTCTCCACTACTATTACTTACTAATCTTTTAACATATATCAAAACAAATATAGGCCTCTACAGCTAAATCGTCATCATCTTGTCCACTACAACTAAATACTAATCTATCTTTTAACATAATAAAATATAGGCATCTACCGCAACACCGTCAGCATCTTGTCCACTACAACTAAATACTAATATATCTTTTAACATAATAAATATAGGCCTCTACGTACTTAAGCTGTATTAATTATAACTAATTTCAATCTTAATCATTCCATACACACTAACCTCGAAATTGCCATCGTCGAAATCTTCATCGTCGAAATCTTGATCAACATAATCTTCATCATCTTCTCCACTACTCCAATATGCCATTTTTTGTAAAATTTGTTGTTTCAATCTTACCATTCCATACAAACTTCGAAAGCTATTTATAGGCACAAAATAGCCGTTGGAATAACCGTTGGAATAACGGCTACTTTTGTACACCACTTCCGAGCGTACGCCATACCATGGCGTACAGGCTATTTCCAACGGTTATTTTCCTGTACGTTGTATTTTAGCGTACGCTAGAATACAACGTATAGGAAAATAATACAGAAATTCATTTAAATTCAAAAACCCACCAAAAGTATAATCAAATAGTCTGTACGCCACGACATGGCGTACGCCATATTATGGCGTACAAAATGTCGCGCGTACAGCAAAAAATCGTCGTGCATATAGTATCAGCCTTTTTTTTATGCGCATAGATTTTTGTTTTTTTCGGATGTGCATTTGTATCTAGTTTTTTTAGGTTGTGCATTTGTATATACAAATACACATCTAGTTTTGTTTGTAGGATGTGCATTTGTATATAACTAGATGTTTGTATATCAAATACACATCTAGTTTTTTTTTTTGTAGGATGTGCATTTGTATATAACTAGAGCTGCATTTGTATATAAGTATAAACGCATTTGTATATCAAATTCACATCTTTTTTTTTAAGATGTGCATTTTTATGCATATCTAGTCTTTTGTTTGTAGGATGTGCATTTGTATATAACTAGATTGCATTTGTATATCAAATGCACATTCACGTTATAACCAAATGCACATTCACGTTATAACCAAATGCACATTCACGTTATAACCAAATGCACATAATGACGTTCGCCAAATGCATATTTCCGTTATAAGCAAATGCAGATTCACGTTATAAAAAAATGCACATGGTGTTCGCCAAATGCACATTCACGTCATAACCAAATACACATTCATGTTCTAACCAAATGCACATAATGGTGTCCGTCAAATGCACATTCACGTTATAATCAAATACACATTCACGTTATAATCAAATGCACATTGACGTTATAACAAAATGCACATAATGATGTTTGTCAAATGCACAAATTGATTGGCAAAAAAATAGCCCGAAAAAAAAATTGTTCAAAAAAAATGTGACATGGCGCAACGTGGCGGTGACCAAATGCACATAATGGTGTTCCACCAAATGCACATTCATGTTATAACCAAATGTACATTCACATTATAACAAAATGAACATAAGGGTGTTTGCCAAATGCACATTCACGTTATAAACAAATGCACATTCATATTATAAACAAATGCACATTCAAGTTATAACCAAATGCGTATTCATGTTATAATCAAATGCGTATTCATGTTATAACCAAATGCACATAATGATGTTCTTCAAATGCACAATTTAATTGGCAAAAAATGGTCCGAAAAATAAAAAAAGTACAAAAAAAAATGATAAAAGTAAAAAAAAAAAAAGAATAAAAAAATTTGGCGGGTAAATGCCGGAAACCGGGTGGTCAATGCCGGAGACCTCCGGTCAACTCATTTAAAACGAGTCACCATTTAAATGAAAAAAGAAGTTGGGCTTGGACGGATGAGATTTTATGGTAAATGGACATTTATAAAAAAGTTGCCAAATATTTACAAAATACCACATTTGTAACACCCCCGACTTACGTCGGTAGTGTCACACGCCAGTGACCTCACACTGTAAAGTCCAAAGCCACCCTAGGCTAAAATCGGAATAATTATGCTTAAATAAATACAAAAACATTAAATAATAACAGAGTAAATAGCAAAAGACTTTTGAAACAAATACTTAACCTTTATGAAAATCTTGCCTCGTAAATTGAGGAGATAAGTTTTATAACTCGAAATTACAATAAATCAGAAGACTTTTTAAATAAACCATAAATACATGACTAACTTATCTAAGTATTATTTTTATTTAAGAAGATTAAATCAATACTAGACAACTTTAAAAAAATATTACTTTAAATCACAATTTTCAACTGCAAGCCTTCGTCTTTGATTTGTTACTTCAAGGTGTTTGTGACCAACCACTAGTGTGCCTTATAGGACGGATGACACCAGCCAACCATGCAAGGAAAGATAAAGGTTGGTCAGTCTAATGAAAGACTACACAAAGGAAGGTGCAAACAAAATGGTTCTTGTAGTCGTATATATTCACTACCCTTGTTTCTCGAATAAAACTCGGTAAACAGTTTATGACTAATATACTCCTACTAAAACGAAAGAAAAGGCACGCTTCAAGAGAAGACTCCAACGGAAATGAGTCTTATGGGAATTAAATGAATTTGGTTAGGAACGTTTATATTATCACACAAAGTTTTAAAAACGACTACTTGAATATTTAGCTCCTTGACTAACCTCGCCGCATAGTGCGAATCCAGATTGAAAAGGGGACTTACTTTAAACAAGAGTCCGGGCGGATTCCACGTTGTACTTCTCGCCCGAAAGTATATTAATTATGTGCAAAACGGTATTTATCTTATTTAATTCCAAACGTGCATTTATGTTAAAGCTTTTAATCCATACCAATCTCGCAATGAGATATATCATGTGACGAATCCCGAGTATCGGCACTAGCTAAGTGCACCACTTATATTAGAATAAGGGTAGGTCATGACAAAAAAGTATTAGGGCAATAATCCTCCTAATATCAAGTTATAAAGAAACAGCTAAACCTCGCAAGATAATTAGCGTTTCTATGAATACTCATGTTAACTAAGCATATAAGTCCACACCAAATTCACACCAAATCCACACCAAAGTTCATCTAGCACCCTACAATAATAATACGTATATATATATGAGGGTCGCTGCTAGCAAATATACAACCTAATAAATAAGGTTCATTTTCACACCAATTTTACACACAAGTTTTCAAACACAAAATTAAGAATATTTATCCCAACTTAATTTAGATAATATATTAATTGGCAATTAAGGAAAATATGAAATAAATTGCAAGAGCGAACCGTCACTTGCCTTGAGTTACGAAGAAGCTTGAACGACGTAACAAAGATGGTTGATTTCGAAAAACAAATTGGCTCCATGCTTATTTCCGTTCAAAAAGCGATTCCAAGATGTACCCAAATCACACAACATAAATAAATTATGATTAGATAATTGATTCAATAACGACATTTGAAGGATACAAGTCTCAATTTTTAATTAAACTTATTTAACTCTAAATAAATCAATTTCAAGGCTTTTCAACATAAAGATTATTTATATGATACTAAAAATCAATTAGTCGTATATTCTAAATATCATAGCATAAACAAATAAATTATTTAATCTATTTATCACCTCATATAATCCAACACATTATCCAATTGTAATGTTATACCTTAACAAATTACAATCTAAGATAATATCATAAGATATATTTTATTTAATTTTAATACTCCTAAAATTAAATTAACCCAATATATAACTAATTAACCCTAATTAGAATACCTAATTTCAAGAAAAAGATTTTGGTACTTGAATCATAACTAGATGAGTAGATGTGCCCTATCGAAGGAGAATTTCACCCTGGAAGTTACCAAAATTTTCTGGAAATAACGAAAACCTAAAGCTCTAAATTGGATAAAATCTTTCCATGGGTGAGAGGAGATTTATAGGGAATTAAAGCCCTTAGAGATAGCTTTCCAACCCCGCAAGTTTCGTCCCAAACTGATCTCAAACGAGATCGAATTTGAGATTTTAATCAAATTTTTAAGTTATCGGGCTGTTTATCTTTGGAGATAAAATTCTATCAATCTAGGTGGTAAATCCCGATTTTGGTGTGATATGATTTAGAATAATTATATCTTCAAAGCCCATGGGCCAATTGAAGAAAACGGGACAAAAAACCGAGCCAAAACTCCATTGATGGAGCTTGGAAGAACACGGCTGCCATGGAGGAAGAAGATGGGCACGGCCCACCCATATTTTTCCTTAATTGCACATTTTTGCCCAACTTTTCAAGTTGTGGCAAAAGTGCTCTTATTTCACTTTTTAAAAATTATATAATTTGCCCAAACTTATATATAAACTTACCCAAAGTTTATATATACATTCTAACCCAAATTTATGAAGAGTAAAATTTTAGATTAAGTTAATTCTAAGATTTAGGTTATATTTTATCATATTTTAACCTTATCTTATTTAACATTTGGGTATCCTTAATTTAATACTTTATTTTAACTTGAAAGTTAATAGATTTTAAAATTTTCATGACTTTAAAAGGTAACTTACTTAGGTTAATTTATATTTTATCCCTACATGAAAAAACATAATAATTCTTATAACCTTGATTATGTAATACCCCATAATTTTTAGTAAGGATATTTGGGTAATTTTCCCAACCTTCGTTCATTAATTATTTCGCTTTCAGTGGAGTTCGGATTTTCCGTAACATCCATGATCTCCGAAATAATTCCCTGAGTGGTATAAAATACATTCGATGTATTTTCGGGACTTAGAATATTTGTTTGGATACAAACATATAATTTCCGGGGTTTAAAATCCAAACCCGATCTTATCCCTCTGTGCAATCTTACCTTGTAACCGATCTTATCTCTGCATCTTCCCACTTGGCTCTCCACCTGTGCCCACTTGGGCTCTCCACTGTTGCCTTGGTCGGCCCTCTTGCAAGCCCTTGTCGGAGATTTGCCTCTCGCCCTGCTTGGGCTATATATATGCTGTTGTGAATGGAAGGTGATGGGCACCGATCTGTCTCCCATCTCTCCCGCCTCACTCCTCTGTTTCGTCCCTCTCTTTCTCGCCTCTCGCCATCACCACCAGTGAAGCTCCCTCCAAGCTCCGTCATCGTCGACGAGCTGTGTGGTGCTGCTCCTCCCTGTCCTCGTGTGGGTGCTGCTACTGGTGTCGTGGTCCTCCTCCCCGCCAGCGCCGCTCCATCCTTGGCGTCGAGAAACCGGCGAAGCCCCGTCGCCATCGCCTCTCCTGTTCCCGGCGAGACCCCTGTTGCTCCTCTGTTTTGAGCTTCTCCCGCCGGCGAGCCTGGCGTGGTGCTCCGTCATTGAGCTGCGTGAGCGGAGCCAGATGTGCAGCTCCGCCGCACCTACTCTCCCGACGTCGTCTACTCCCTTCCCGGCGAAGACGGAGTCGAGCCACTGCCGCGCCGAGCTTCTGTGCTCTGCCGCCGTTGCTCGCGTGTCGCCACCGCCAGCTGCCGTTGTTCCAGGAGCTGCTGCTTCTCCTTCCCAGCGCCGCCGCGTTGTCCTTCCCGGCGTGTTGCCGTGTTGTTGTTGGCTGCGTTTTGCTGCTGTTGATTGTTGTGGGAGGTTAAAGATGGTGAATAGTGTCGAGGTGGGCCCCCCTCCTTGTTATATTGTTGTTGGGCCGAAAGCCCATTTAAGCATCTGTCCAGATTTAACCCGAAATTATTCGAGCGGTATAATTTCGACTCCCTTTCATCCGTATCTGTCTTTAGGAAAATTCAATCAATATTCTTATGATTTAAGATCATAAGAATTTATTGAATTTAATTCCTTGAGTTCGTCCAGACAAATTAATTGAGATTAATTAATGTGTCATATGCTGGATCGCGTGTGGACCCGTAATCCGTTGGAGTTATTCTGAAGCTTAGGCCATATCCTCGGAAAGGATATAATCAGTAGTCGCCTCGTCTAGATTCATCGCCGAATCTACTCTAGGCAAGTGGCGGTTCGCTCTTGCTCATCATTCCATATTTCAATTAATTATCAATTGTTTAGTTGTTAATTAATTTGGGATGATTTACTGTTTTTGTTGGGAACAGTTTTGATAACTGTTTGTGATTTTAATGGATATTATAATATGTTGTATATCTGCTAGAACAACGCTATTATATATATATATATCTAGATTGAAATATATCTATGATGTTGGCCTTGATGGCTTTGATATGATTTTGGGCAGTTCTAAACTGTTTAGTTAGAACGAGTATTCGCAGGAACGCTACTTGGTATCTCCTTGTGAGTACTAGTCGTTTCTTTATAACCAAGTGGATGGGATGTCCAGGCCCCAACACTTCTCTCTGGTCATGACCATGCCCTTACTAAGGGTTGGTGCACTTAGCTAGTGCCAAATCTTTTGGGATTTATTCCCTCTGATATCTCTTGTGAGGAGATCTGATATCTCTTGTGAGGAGATCCGATATCTCTTGTGAGGAGATTTAAAAGCTTATAACGTGATGATCGTTTTGGAATTAAATGAGATAAGTGCCGTTGTCGCACACAATTAATATACCCTTGACGAGTAGTGCAACTAGGCAATAGTGCAGCTAGGAAACTCGTCCTGACTTTGATCAGAGTACGTTCTCTTTCCAATCTGGATTCGCTTTATGCGGTGAGGTTGGTCGTGAACCGAAACATCAAGTCGTTTTTGAACGCTTGAATGATTAATTAATGTTTCAGACATTTGTCATATTTCCGATAAGACTTAATTCATTGGAGTCTTCTTTTGGGATTGATTGCTGTAAGACTCGGTCTTCCAGAATCATCTCTTGATCATGCCTTTTCATATATTCTAGTAGGAGTATGGTGGTTGACTATCCTGATCGGTTATTATTCGAGAAGCGATGAGTCTAACCTAATACAACTACTTCGAACTTTCTGCTTTGTTCCCTTGCTAGTCTATTCTTTAGACTAACCCCCTGTATTTTTTGTTATTTGCATCGTCATGGTTGGTGTCGTCCGCCCGTTTTGACACATTAGGTGAGTTGAGGATTTGAGAAGACCAGAACGACTATGTGGATGAACGGTATTAGAAAATGTTTTAATCAGGCTACGATCTTTGGGCATTGACTACTGAAGTCAATACTCTTGTAAATTATTTTAAGTCTTCCGTTGTATTGTAATAACTCTGTATTTTGTCGTATTTGGAATTGTGTTGAAATTTCGCGACTATGTTTTAAATGAAAGTTATGGTAATTTTGTATCATAATTGTTCTTTATGAATTGTGTTTCAATGGTAAAGCCTGGGGTGGCTTCGGTGTGGAAACCGAGGTCACTAGCGGTAATACCTTTCAAAATGGGTTACGATTTGGGGGTGTTACAGATTATATACCTAAAAATTCCCAAAATCACATTCATGGATTTACTTAAATATTTATTTCTACTTATACTATTATAACCCATTTGATAATTTGTACAAAAATTATCTTAACCTAACTTTTGCACTTAAGTTAATGAAAATTTAAATTATTCCTCTAAAAGAAATAAAATAAATTTCATAATTTTTATTTTTATCAATTTAAAATTACCATATTACCCTTCTAGTTTATGTGGGATATTATAACATTCCCTCAAATTTCCTTTGTTTTTCACGGAAACCACTGTTCTCGCGGGAACAGTGATTCTCGTGAGAGCCATTGTTAAATTTTGTTCAAATAAAAACATATTTTAACTAATTATTGCTAATTTAGCTATCATCTATCAATGTATAATATGTATATATTTATATATTTTGCTATCCTCAGTCGATATATATATATATATAATATGTATTAAAGGGTCCGGATCCGGTGAAAATAAACAATAGAGTGAGAAATAAGAATAGATCCTAGCTTTTGGATTTTAAAAATCAAAAGGCTAGGATTGGCTACCATTTAAGTGGTCATGTGACTTAAGTGATGCGCCCCTACCCACCATGACTGCCACAGAGGAAGCTATGAGCATTCGCTCAGAAGGTCCAATAACAAGATCGCGTTCCAAAGCAATCGCCAACGCGACACAATCATTGATTGTGCGCGTCGTCGCTAGCCAAGGAACTCAAGAGACCACGTTCTCCCTCAGAAGCCTCCAGCCAAGTCCAGAGAACGCGTTCTCTATCAAGATACTCTCCACCATCACTGAACGCGATCTTTGAGGTTGTTTTGTCAATTTAGAACATTAATATTTTGTTAGTTTTCTTTTTGGGCGTGTGTTCCACGCGTGTCGCATGGGCTAGCCCATTAAGCGAGACTCGGCCCATCCGAGTCCCGCTATCTCTTAGAAAAGGTCAACTCGACCTCCTTCCTTTGATTGGACGTCAAACACTTATTTTTGTCTTCTCATCTCTTTCACTCCACCGTCGACGCTCCGGCATCCACTCGATCTTCTTCGAGTCTATCCCCTCCGCTACCGACGCTACGGCCTCGCTCGACCCTTCGAGCCACCAACTCTCGCGCCTAGCCATGAGGCTGCGAGTCACATACTCCTCACACTCTGCCACTATCAACGCGGTCGCTTGCTCGCGAGTCGTGACAAACACCGCGTTCCACCCCTTCAATCTCAGACTCAACACGCGCGACTCACCACCAAGATCTCGATCCGGCATCCCCAAGCAGGAACGTATCAACTGGCATCAGAGCATTTGATCTTGTAAGTCGCTTGTCAAGTCTCATTTGTTCACAATTTTTCTTCTCCATCATCTTGCTTCCGCAATTGTCACACAAAATTTTCTTTTCTTCCTTGCATGTCCACTCGGTTTCCACAAGAGAATCTCTTGGCCGATTAATTGCTTGATCCTTGCGAAATTCGTGTGATTTGCTCGCGTGAACTCTTCTGAAATTAATTGCTTAATTTGCTTAATTGATTCCGTGAATTTCGCATGCCATAAATGCCATATCTTCTTGTTGATTGATCGTCATAAATCTGAATCAATCTTCTCTCTCCTATCACGCGATCTTCGTGATTTCTTTCCTTAGTTACCAAGCCGTATTATTTTCCATTTTAATTGTGTAAATCTTATCCGATATCAATCAAAAGTCAAAGACTAAGGCTCCGTTCGGATAGCCCATTTAAAATGATTCTCCATGCTCTTTTGATTTTTTGGCCAAAAAAGCAGATGGCCACACCGTTCGTCAAGTCTTCTTCTCCAATGCTTCCACATGCTTCCAGATGATTATGAATGTTCAAAAACGGCACCCGAAAAAAATACGGGGGGTCTATTTTTCATACTTTTCAAGTGCTCTTTGGGGTTTCCTTTTCATCTTTGCCCCCGATATTCCCTGTATGTCCTCTCCTCCCTGTTTCGAACTCGAAGGACGACTGGTCGCAATTTGGGGTTTCCATTGTTGCTCGTAGTTGAAGGTGAAGATCTGTTCCAGGTATGTTCTTGTCTCCCCTCGCTCTTTCGTGTTCATTTTGATTTAGGGGTTTTTGGTAAGGCTTCTGATTTAGGGGTTTTTGGTAGAGCTTTCATGGTTTCGATTTAGGGGTTTTTGGTAATGCTTCTGATTTTAGGGCTTTTATTTCTAGGGTAAGGCTTTTAGGGTTTATCTTGGTTACACACATCAAACTTTTAGGGTTTATCTTGGTTACACGCTTTAGGGTTTATCTTGGTTACAGACATCTAAACTTTTAGGGTTTATGTTGATTTCACAAATCAAAATCGAATTTAGGGTAACTTCTGATAAGACTTCTGATTAGAGCTTTTAGGGTTTCGATTTATTTTCCTTTCTTGTGTTTTTGTTGATATTTTTCACTTGGCAGTTGGTTAGCTTTGTGGTATTTTTCCTGGTGCTAGTTCCTGAACATAGATCGATCTGAAGAGGGATTCCTAATTTTCTAATATAGTTTGCAGTAACAAGGCAGCTGGTTGAGTTAAAAGATCGATCTGAAGAGGGGATTTTTCCTATGATTTGGCATGTTTTGGTGTCCATGATAGATTTGATGGAGATAATTTGCATTTAGTTCATTTTAGGGCTTTTCTAGAGATCATCTGCTTATATTTTTTCTTGCAGAATCTGAAGACGAGATTTTGCCCCTTTCATTTGGCATGTTTTTCTGTCCATAAATAGCTTTGTTGATCATCTGCATTTAGTTCATTTAGGGTCTTTTCTGAGCTGGTCATCTGCATATAGCTTTTCTTGTAGAATCTGAATCCTTGCAATAGTAAATAGTGTGTGACAGAGTGTAAGATATTGTTTATCGGGGGATCTGTAAATTGGGGTATAGATTGACTTATTTGCTCTCTCATGACAGTCATTTTAGTGTGTGACAAAGTTTGACTTGTTTGCTCTCTCATGGAGTTCATATAAGTTGGAATTTTAGAGATAATTCTTTGATCTCCCATTAATATGTTTATTTGTTGTGGTGGTATTAGGGATGTCATTCTCTGATTCTGGAGACGACTCTGAAAGTCAACATGCGGAAAGTGACGTAAATCAGTTTACGCTCTCAACGCAAAACTCATACGATGCCAACTTTAGATTGCCGACAGAGATGCTTGAAACGCTAACCAATTATAGTGTGTCATCACCTGGGGGGTGGCTTTCTGATGACATCAGGGTGATTTCTCTTATATACCCTCTTTTATTTGCGCATATACTAATGTCACTCTTATTCTGATGTTACTCTTATTAAGCCAATGTTATTGAATAAATGGATTGCATACTCTATTTTATTTGGAGATGTTTTTTCTGCTAAACTGATTGTGTTGTTCAACAACTATAATGTGTTGTTCTTACAAACTGTCTCTTTGTTGCTGTTTTTCTTTATGAGAAGGCTACTGTTCTGGTTACTTGATCTTTGAGTATTATTTGCATATCTTGCTTTAAGGCTTGTTAATATCAGGAAAAAAACAGATAGTTATCTGAATGTGTGTCTTAGATCTTACATATCTCTATTAGTATAGAAGAGATTATACATGACAACAATTGGAGTCTTGGATTGTGAGTTTATTTTCTCAGAAATGTGTCTTTGATGCTTCAGAATTAGAGTCTTAAAGCAAGATATGCAATTTAAGTGTATGTAATTTGAGTGTAGTTTGTCTCTGATGCCAAAATATGGCTAAACCCCAACCAATTGCCACTTTTGTAAACTGCTTTGGCAATTGCATGTTTTGGATGATTATATGATGATTTGGATCTTTTCATGCAACCTTTTGGTGAGGAGTATAATTTAGGAGTATAGTGTACTTGTTTTCACATGTAACATTCATAATTGTTATCTTAATGTGTGTCTATATCTTACATATCTCTAGTAGCACAAAAGAGATTAAACATGACACAACAGAAGGTTTTGCCTCAGACAAGCTGTAATTTCTGATATGCTAATTTCTGAGATGCATTCCTTTACCTTGCAGGCGCATTCTGCATACCCGCTGATGTGGTTTGTAGCCTGCGATGGGGAAGACATGGTATCTAATTTTGAGCGCCATTTTGAAACTTTATGCATAGAATTGTTAACCTTGGGCATTCATTGATGCGGGAGCATCCGAGGCTTCACCCAAGACGTACACAAGCGAAGATGGTCCGCTCGCAAGAGCTCGAGCCAAGCGGATGCAAGAGGACCTAGAGAACTTGACAAGCCTTCACGTCTCAAGGGAGCCCACCTTAGTCGAGGACATCACCGAACCTACGCTAAGGACCTTGGTCACCTTCCGAGCCAAGCCATGCGCGGGAGAATGAAGGCCACAAGAGACGGGGGCTCCAGCCACTGACTCGGCCCATAACACGGCCGAGTCCCAGGCCGAGTTCTCGCCACAGGTGCTGACACGGCCAACAACTCGGCCGAGTTGTCAGCCGAGTTGTTGACTGTTGTTCTGGCCGAGTTGTGTGAAGAAAAGAGAGTTCGTGTGGGGGCCACTTAGGGCCTTTCTTCCTTGTTGTTTTTAATGTATTTCTAGACTACTTTAAGTACCTTTTGTGTGGGTCTTTGTGGGTTTGTTTGGCCTTTGTCTTAGGGTAGTATATAAGGCCACTTTGTTGTCTTCTTTAACAACTTTTTGCTGAAATCTAATGTTGCTTTGCACATGAAAAATGAGAGCTCCTAGAGTGTGTTCTCCATGGTTGATTCAAACTTGCTTGGTTTGACTTGCTTGTGTCAATCTCCTCCATAGGATTGGTGCTCGTAGGCCTTCACAAGAATCCTCCTCGTGCTCCTTGGATTCGTCCATTGTTGTGTGAGGTTGTAGAAGGAGGGGTTGGTTGATATTTGGTATTTGGTTCTTGGGAGACATCTTAGGGCTCCAAGGGTCTTGCCTCTATTCAATTCAGTTCTTTCTATATCCCCTTTATTTATCTTTGTTATTTCTTGCTATTTTTCAGATTTCTAATCACTTGTGTTTCATTTCTTCTCTTCCATCTCCACGAGTCTCTCTTGGCATCAAGATCGGGCCACTCGCGGCCAATCCCCGCATCAAATTGGTATCAGAGCTCCGGTTAGGCGCCAAGCCACCACCTCAGTCCATACTCAGTCGAGCCACCATTTTTGGTTAGCTCCTTTGAGTCTTCTTTCCATTTCTTGTGTTTTCTTCTTGTGTTTTTCTTGCTTTGTTGTTTCTAGTCTTGCTTTGCTTGTGCTTGTGTAATTGTGGACTTTGCTTGCTTGATATTGCCATCACCATTCCCAAAAAAAAAAACCCAAAACAAATTTTCCGGCGACCGGAAAACCCTTCCGCCGCCTTTCCACCACCACCACCCAACAGCCACCACCCACCACCCAATAGACACCACGTGCTCAGCCTTGTGTAGTTGCCCAATGCTTGCTCAAGTTTGAATTCCTTAAGTTGTGCGTGTGACTTTGAGCAATTTTGGCAAAGGAGCACTTTGCTTTTCTTCTATCCATTTTTGGCTATCTTAGGAAGTTTGGGAAAGTGCCAAACTTGACCCATAGCAGCCTTGTGGGGTTTCCAATGAAGGGGAGACATTTGTGGTAAACATTCAAACCTCTTTCCCTTCTACTTTTCATCCCATCCCCAAATAACCCTACAAGCTAGTCTTCTTTTCTTCCAAGTCAAACCAAAAAACAAAAGAGGGAGAGCAGCCAATTAAACACCTCCTAGCTGCACATTTTATTGAAAGAAAAAAAAAACGAGATCATAAAAAAAGGAAGAAAAAGAAAGACAAATGTGTATGTGATTATTGGTGCTTTTCCCTTGATATCATTAAGTGTTCTTGAAGACTTGATCACCCTAACCCAAGCTTGATACCCTACTCACCTTGCCTAAATACATTTCATATCATTGGCAATTGTTCACAATTCATGAGTATTGGTAATGCATGCTAGTTATAACATTGCTTTGTTGAGTCTTCTAAACACTTTTCATTGAGTCTTTGTTCTTGATTGTTGATCTCAACCGTGTGCTTCTTATTGTGTGTGTTGGATGTTTGTTTAATTCACTCTTGTGTCCAACCGTGTTTGAGCTTCCATTGTGTATCTTCTTGAGTTCAATTCCAAGCTTCCAAACACATATCTTAGCTCAACCCAATTGCATTGCCATTATCTTAAGTCCAAGAGCTAATCCACATTGGTTTGTATTGTCTATGATCACCAATTCCACGTGAAGTTTTTGATCCTTGCTAGGCAGATTTTTGTGATCATAAGCATGTATCGACATCAACAAGAGAGTGAGTGATCAAACACACGAGAGTAAACACTTGTGAGGATGTTTTGATTTCACTAACTCTAACTTGTTTCTTGGAGTTTATTGATCATGTCTCATATAGGGAGTCCATCACATGAAGGAGGGTCCGACACCGTGTCACCCGAGTTGTTCAACATGCTTAAGGCAATGTCGGACAACTTTGCTATCTTGTCCAATCGGATGGTAGCATTGGAGACAAGAGTGCCCAAGCCCGCAACCGTGCCTCTTGGCACCCGAACTGAGCAAGGAGGCCCCTCCAATGCCGTGTCCCAAGAGACGCGCCGAGTGCCCATAGCCGCCAACTTCCCCCGGCGTAGAGATAAGCCTAATGCTCCTAACCATTTAAATGAATTTCAGGGAATTCCTAGGCGTGCCTATCATGAGGAGCCAAGGCGAGCCTATGAAGATGAAGAATGGGAGCAAGTGCCACATCGAGGTTTCCAAGGAAGAAGAGGCCGAGAGCAAGAGCAAAATGACATTGACAAGATCAAGGTGAAGATCCCATCTTTTGAAGGCAAATGTGATGCATATGTCTACATGGAATGGGAGACCAAGATTGAACAAATTTGGATTTGTCACAACTTTCCCGAGCATAAAAAGGTACAACTCGCCACCCTTGAATTCAATGGTTATGCACTAACATGGTGGGCTAATCTTGTAAAAGAAAGGAAAAGAACCTTAGATGCACTCGTGACAACTTGGACTCAAATGAAGGCCTTGATGAGAGCTCGCTTTGTGCCTCGACACCACACACAATTGCTGCCCTTAACCATCAAAGTTGAGAGACAAACTAAGGCTAGGAACCAAGGAGGAAGAAGTTCAAGTGGTGGCCAAAACCGAGGCTATCATCCTCATATGGAGCAAGGGGATCCAAGGAGGAGTGCTAAGCCAAGCCCCTCCCCGCCGAGCCTAAATCCCCCAGTCGACGCTCCTAATGCCTCCAAAGGAAGTAATCATAACCCTTCTCCCGGAGCTAGAGATATCACATGTATTCAAGCTATGCTTGAGGAGTTCAAGCCAAGAAGAAAGGAGGAGGAAATTGAAGCACCTACTACAAGAGGCAATCGATTGCCCATCATTGTACGTAGTTCATTCAAATCCTTGGCTACTCCATGGACGGACCGGACCCACATGGTTCCTTCAAGCTTGCCTTTCCTACCCCATGAAGAGGTTGAAGCCAAGAAATCAATTTCCAACCAAGCGACAAAGGATGTGCCAATGGAGACTAATGCAAGGGAAGTACCTCTTATCTCCACCTTTCCAATTTCATCTCTTGAGTTTGCAAATGAGCATGTCATTCCATATAGGACAATACACATGAAGAAATCAGTCCTTGTATGTAAAACTAGATATTCGTGTGTGCATCAAAGTTCTTTAGCACAATACATGTCTTGTGGAATGCATCTTGCTCATAACATGATCCTTATGTCCATGCATGTGTGTTATGTTGATAGTTGCACTCCTAAGCTTGAACATAGAACTAGGAAGAGGAGTGGAATACTATTTGCATGCATGTTTGGGTATCATGTAGTTATTGGAAGATTTGTGCTTACATTCTTAGTATTGTGTAGACATGCTAGAGGGCCTTATTTTTCCATTATTGTTATGCCTAAGCCCTCTAAGGAAGCTAAATTCATTGCATGCCCTAAACTTCATAATGCATCTTATGTGACTAACCCTTGTATTGACCAAGTTGTGGAGTTGCATGGAGTTTCTAGTGCTTTGATTTCAGGACAAGAAGTGAAGTGTGTGCTCTACTCAAAGCTGAAATCCGGAGAAGTGCCCTTTGAGCCCGGAGATCATGGTGTCCTTAATGTGGCTGATTTGGTTCATTCCTTGGTGGAGTGCATTCAGGAATTGCATGAGCGCACAAGGAACAAGCTTCATGCCAAGGCGGAGCACAATGCAGCCAAGGCCAACAAAGAGCGCCGCCGCTTGGTGTTTCACCCCGGAGAGGAGATGGGCCTTCCAAGAGGCGCAAGTCCAAGCTTTCCCAAAAGACGAATTACAAGGCATACAAGCTTAGATTCGAGGTTGAATCTTCGTCAAGAAGGGGAGAATGATGCGGGAGCATCCGAGGCTTCACCCAATACGTACACAAGCGAAGATGGTCCGCTCGCAAGAGCTCGAGCCAAGCGGATGCAAGAGGACCTAGAGAACTTGACAAGCCTTCACGTCTCAAGGGAGCCCACCTTAGTCGAGGACTTCACCGAACCTATGCTAAGGACCTTGGTCACCTTCCGAGCCAAGCCATGCGCGGGAGAATGAAGGCCACAAGAGACGGGGGCTCCAGCCACTGACTCGGCCCACAACACGGCCGAGTCCCCGGCCGAGTTCTCGCCACAGGTGCTGACACGGCCAACAACTCGGCCGAGTTGTCAGCCGAGTTGTTGACTGTTGTTCTGGCCGAGTTGTGTGAAGAAAAGAGAGTTTGTGTGGGGGCCACTTAGGGCCTTTCTTCCTTGTTGTTTTTAATGTATTTCTAGACTACTTTAAGTACCTTTTGTGTGGGCCTTTGTGGGTTTGTTTGGCCTTTGTCTTAGGGTAGTATATAAGGCCACTTTGTTGTCTTCTTTAACAACTTTTTGCTGAAATCTAATGTTGCTTTGCACATGAAAAATGAGAGCTTCTAGAGTGTGTTCTCCATGGTTGATTCAAACTTGCTTGGTTTGACTTGCTTGTGTCAATCTCCTCCATAGGATTGGTGCTCGTAGGCCTTTACAAGAATCCTCCTCGTGCTCCTTGGATTCGTCCATTGTTGTGTGAGGTTGTAGAAGGAGGGGTTGGTTGATATTTGGTATTTGGTTCTTGGGAGACATCTTAGGGCTCCAAGGGTCTTGCCTCTATTCAATTCGGTTCTTTCTATATCCCCTTTATTTATCTTTGTTATTTCTTGCTATTTTTCAAATTTCTAATCACTTGTGTTTCATTTCTTCTCTTCCATCTCCACGAGTCTCTCTTGGCGTCAAGATCGGGCCACTCGCGGCTAATCCCCGCATCATTCATGTTTGTCATTTTGTATCAAATATGCATGGCGATGTGATGAACTATCATGGTCATTGTGCAAGGCACAATTTATTGGACCAATTAGTTAGGCATTAGGCATTAGCCATTTCTACGTTTCAAGGCGACAACTGATGTAAGGAAACCGATGTGTAACAATTGTCTATGTGTATGTACTTTTTAGTCATTTGAACACCAATCATTTGTGTATTTAAATGAGTTGTCTCTAGCAATTGAATGTTTATGCACTGAAGCAGGTAGTTCAAATGTGCAGAGACTCGTCAATTGCAGCCAACACACGGAGCTAATGAAAGTTAAATATATATCAATCGATTAGATCACACCCAAAAAACAAATCATTCATTTGCTGATCGGACAAGCACAACTTGTCAAGTGGGTCATCCATCATGGCGTTTGCAAGCCAGCCATCATGTGAATGTCAGCCATTTGGAAATGTATCATGTGAATGTGCAGAAATCTCATCCATCATGTGAATGAATGCCATGTGAGTGAATGCCTAAGTGTATCACGTGAATGTAGGCCACGCTGAGTCATGCAACAGGAAGTATGTCATGTGAATGTACAATGGATTAAGCATTACCACAAAAATATCACCAACATGATTTGAAGGTTTAGGATCGGTACAATAACATCACTCTATATATATTTGCCGTTCTAGTGTATAAGCATTAAAACCACAATTGTCACTATCCTCTATCGATACAGCCACAACGTGCTTCCCGGACGCCACCAATTCAGTATAGATGTCATCCCACAGATCACTTATCTTTGGTTGCACTCCTTTCCTTCTAAAGGATGTATACGCATCACCTAACTCCTGAACAATCCATTTGTAATAGTTAAAATGTTGTGTGGGATTGACAAAACTAAATTAGCAAAAAAACAGCAAATGCAGGAAATGCTGTGTGGAAATCAGGAAAAAAAAATGCAGGAAATCAGAAAAAAACAGCAAATGCATGAAATCAGCAAATGCAGTACATTAACAAAAATAAGGAAATGCGGGAAATCAGCAAAAAAAAAACAGCAAATGCATGAAATCAGGAAAAAACAGCAAATGCACGTAATCAGCAAAAAATACAAGATGATATGAAGGCCCTAAACAGGGTTTAAAAAATTCAGTACCAAAAAGAATCAATGTTCAAAAACTAAACAAGGTAAAAAATTGGATTAACATCTATTAAAAACAGCAAGTTTTCAACTCATCATCAAAACAGCAAGTTTGCAAATAAAGTAATATTTCACTCAAGATTACCACACATGCCATGAAGATCACCTCAGTAAATCAGTAAATGCAGTAAATAACCCATTGCAAATGTTCTGTGCTACATATACAGATTCAGAGAAACAAGAAACCTTGACAAATTTTAAAAATAGGACAAGAATTGCGATACCGTACCTTTCTTTTCTTTTGCCACCATTCCTCATCTGCCATAATGCGACCAGTTGTTTCATCCCAACCTACACCAGTCTCCATGTGCCTAATTTTTCCCCAATTCGACCATTTTCTCCTTTGAGCGAAATATTTGTTCTGGGCAGTTTTAGGGATTATAGCCATCTTTGTTTTATTCTCAAATTCATAACATATCTTAGGCCAACTGAAGGCGACACCATACCCATTTGTTCTTTTCACAAATCTTAGGACTTCCAAAAAAGTTAGAGTAAGCGACTCAGTCCAGTGGAATGACTTTTCCTTTGCTATTGCATGCCTTCCCCTTTCCCGTTCCTTTCCCTTTCACAATTTGGGTATCTATACTTTGTTCATCCATGTCCTAATATTATTTGGACAAAGATTATATGAATTTTCAGTATTTAACATGCATAGCCCTAAATCATTTAACTTACAAGTAGCATTACATGAATTATCAGTATTTAACATGGCAATGGTGGTTAGATCAATGCAGATTAGACTATTAAAACCATCAGTATTTAACATGGAAATTGATATGACTATTAACTCGACATAACATTCACCTCGGTAATAGGCAAAATTAACCATAGTGCAAATACACAACTAGCATAAAGTAAATACTTAGCAAACATTCACCTCAGTAAATCCTGATTCCCTATATACCAAATGGATGAGATGCACACTTAATTCAGTAAAATAGGCAAAATTTTCCCTAAATTCAACTCTAAATTAAGTGAAATAGGGGTGAGCTTAGCAAACATTCAATTGGTTCATGGCATCGGTTCATGGCAATAGCAAACACTGAATTCAGTAACATGGCAATAGCAAACACTGAATTCAGTAACATGGCAATAGGCAAAATTTCCAAACATAAATTACCCTAAACAACAGCTCCAATCATTTACCCTAAATATCAGTTCACGTTAAATTATCCTAAAATACCATCGGTTCCACAGATTAAAGCAGGCCATTTTGACATCGGTTTGTAAACATACTAACAGATAGCTTTGGACATTAATTGAAGCGCCAACAGATTGCAGTGGTTTGTAAACATACTAACAGATTAAAAATTTCATCGGTTCCACAGATTGAAGATCCACTTACATATTTCAGCGGTCACAAATTGAAGCGCCAACAGCTGGTCCACCGCCTGGAAACGTCGTCGCGAACTCCACACCGTCAAGCCACCGCCGTCTTCACTCGCAAACTTGCTGCTGCCGTCGCGAACTCGCAGTATTGAAAAATTAAGCAATACAACACCTTGCGACGGCGCTGCTGCCGTCTTCACTCGCTCGAACTTGCAGAAGTCGCAGCTGCCGCCTGGTTATGACCGCCGTCTTCACTCGCGAACTTGCAAAAGTCACAGCTGCCGCCTGGTTACCGTCGTCTTCACTCGCTCGAGGGGAGAAGGCTCGTGTATCCTTTCTCAGCATCAGAATTTTTTAGGTCGAGATGTCGAGAGGAGAAAGGAGATTTTTCCATATGCTGTATCACGTGCATTGCACGTGTAAATGTCAAACAAAGTTTTTATAAGTTTCACGTGAACATCACGTGATGCTGATAAATTTTTTTTAAGGACATTTTGGTAATTTTATTTTAAAAAAAGTATAAATAAGCATTGTTTACCGAACAACCGCGCATGGAATAAGTATCAATAACAGCATAAGTATCAGCAATAATTTAAGTACATAATTCAGCATCAGCATCATCATAAGTATCAGCATCAGCAACATCATCAGCATTGTTTTACCGAACAGAGCCTAAGATTCGGATTTGAAATTCAAATTTCAAAAGTCAAGTCGCATTAAAAAAAAGACATCACTAATTTAAAAAAGAAAAGAAAAGAAGGAAAGCCAAAATAAGGCAACCTTCTTCCACCTTTCGGCTTGGCTCATCTTCTTTAACCCCTCCATCGTCTAGGTTAACACCTTGAAGGTTGGTTCTTGTGTGTTTGTGTTGTTTACGTAAGAGGTTAAGACTTTAATCAATTGGTTTCGTTTGGTTCTGTGCTTACATATCACACTTGTTTTGTGTTTTGCCTAAGCCGCCCTCACGGACAAAAAGACCGCGCCTTCCTACGTGAACACTTGTGTCTTGGTACGTGCTTGCTTGTTCTTTGGTTTTGTATTGTCTTTTGTTCGTTTTTACTCGCGACGTCGGCCCATATTGTGATAGGTAGCCTCCCGGCGCCCACCGGTGGTAATGTCCAAGGAGATGTCAACAACCACCCCCCACAGCAAAACATTGCCCAACATGAATTTGTCCCTCTCGCCAATCCTCCCCAACAAGACCCCATTCTGGAGCTCTCGGAGGAACAACGCGAGATACAAGAACTTAGGCGCCAAGTGGCCCAATTGCAGGCCATGCAACGCGCTGCGCCGGCACTTCCCACACCAACTATGATGGTCCCTATGGACACCCTGGGCGCGCCGCGTCCCACTGAAGCCGGGCCAAGTCAACAACGCATGGACAAGGGCAAAGGGCTGATGCCCTCAACCTCAAACCTACAACCACACCTCAACCGGATTCAATTTGTCATAGAGAGTCGCCAAGGTTATGTGTCGCATCGCGAACACTATGCACCGCGAACAACCCCAGGCGGCTACAACAGCGGCTCCGACCGCGACAATGACTCCCATGGTGAGTACTCTGAACCCTTTGACTTCAATGACAGATATAAAGCCAGAGGAACAAGACGCCGCCGTGAGACTGCTTCAACACCTCTTGCCGGCCGCGCACGACGAGTCGAAGGCGACTTAGGTCTGCCGCGTCAATCCTACCGCGACCCAGACGTTGAGCCGCGCCAGTGTCGCCATGATCCCACCCCAGTGCCATTCGACGTCAACGACCACCTGAGCCATCAAAGCGCGCGTACTCCGCGTTATGGCTCGGATGGCTATGGATCGACGACGTCGACTATCCATGATGACTTCCATGAGTTCGACGACGAGGAGATGGAGGACGCAGGGCTCATCAATCCAGGCTCCTTCCATCCTCTCCTTGGTGATCCCATTGAACTCCAAGATAGGCCAGCGGATTGGATTCCACCTCCACTCCAGCCAGTAGGACCACATCATCGCGTTCCCGGCGACAATACGCGTGACACTCGTGGCCAATACCACGAGGACATGCCGCGTGACTTTCGTCGCCAACATGATGCCACTGTTCAACGACGACGACAAGGACGCGATGAGTACAAAGCGCATCCTAGGGACTTCGTCGCTGACGATGTCCAGGCTCGCCAAGCTCGTCGTCATCATCATCGCGCTCAAGAACATGCTTCACGCGCTTATGCGCCACAACCTGCTCAACACACACCAAGGCTTAGCCGCCACGAGGTAAAAGTTAAAATTGAGCATTTCTTTGGCGAATATGATCCCGCTGTGTTTCTTGAATGGGTGCAGGCGACAGAGTACACTTTGCGATATTGTCGCGTCCCCACAGAAGAGCATGTTGATGCGGCAATGCTACACTTCCGAGGCACTGCACGCATTTGGTACCACAGGTTCGTGGACGATCGCGTTCTTCGACATCTTGCTCCCATCACGGAGTGGCACCAACTTGTCTATGTCATGACATCAAAGTACGTGCCAACGGACTACAAAAACCAGATGCGAATGGAGATCGCAATGGCGCGTCAAGGCTCCAAAACACCTCTGGAGTTCTTCTCTCAGTTGGAAGACATGTACTACAAAGCCAGTATCAGTGTAGCCCCATCCACACTGCGAACAAAGTTCTTGAGTTGCTTGAATGTGTCAATCCGTGACCAACTCGAGATATTGCCAATCAAGGATCTGAATACCTTGACTCACACCGCGATGCAAATCAACAACCAACAATCGCGTCGCCGCCAATCATCTTGGCAAACCTCAGGTCAACGAAGGTATGATTCTAACTCTGGTCAATTCCCTTCTACTAATGTACGCGGTCCACCCACAGGAACCACCGCGTCAACTCAAAGCCAACAGGGAAAGACCGTGACATCTACCACCAATGCTCTTCGCGCGACGCCAACAAAGGGATCAACACCAGCTCTAGAGCGCGCGCGTGACTTGGAGTGTTTCAAGTGTGGAGGACGAGGACACTACAAGAGAGATTGTCCAAACAACAAGAAAGTCCTTTTCTCCAGCATCGCCGCGGGATATGAGTCTTATGAGGAGGAGGACACGGCCCTTGAGACCATCGAGGAAGGATTCGAAGATGACGAGGGGGTTTACACTTGTGAAGCCACCGCGCTACATGAAGGCACACCTCTGAGCCTTGTCACGCGCCGTCTCCTCACTGTCAAGGAAACCACCCTTGTCGACCAACGCGAGAACCTCTTCCACACGCATTGCTTGGTCAAGACCGCGTCCTCGAGTGTCATCATCGATGGAGGCTGTTGCTGCAATATCATCAATGAAAATGTGGTCAACCATTTCAACCTGCCAACCACTCCTCACCCACAACCCTATGGGCTACAATGGATTTCATCGAGTTCTGGTAATACTATAACTCGTCAATGCCTAATTTCTTTCTCCATTGGACAGTATTAAGATTCAGTCCTTTGTGGTGTCATTGCAATGGATGTCACACATCGTTTGCTGGGGCGCCCATGGCAATTCGACAGGCGCGTTCTTCACGATGGCTATTTAAACACTTATGTGTTTACTTACCACGGGAAACGTGTCACGCTCTTACCCATGTCTCCACATGAGATTTTACAGGATCAGGTTGAGCGTGATAGACAAAAGCCAATGGAAGAAGAAAAGAACGTGTCAAAATAGACGCGTCACAAACAAGATACTGGGAACTCCCCAATTCCAGATCCAAGTACAAGGAGCTCGCGTTCTTCCACAGGGCACGAAGCCTCTACCAGCGACAACGCGTCCAATGATCGAACGCGTGGAAGGGAAGGTCCAAAAACCGCTCCCACAAGCACCAAGTTGAAAGGCACCTGTGAGCACAGACTGCTGCTGGCGCGGCCAAGCAACCTCACTACCACCTTGAGCGGCAAGGCACCATGTTTCCTATTGGTGCCAACTCCATGCATGTCGGAGAACCACGACAATGACGCGTTGCCAAGTGCGATCACCGGGTTGCTCGATGAGTTCACAGACGTCTTCCCAGAGGAGCTTCCACAAGGCCTCCCCCCATTACGAGGCATTGAACACCAAATTGATTTGGTGCCTGGTGCCTCTTTGCCGAATCGCGCTGCCTATCGCGTTGGACCAGAAGAAACCAAGGAGTTACAACGCCAAGTGCAAGAACTTCTGGATCACGGCTACGTAAGGGAATCTCTAAGCCCTTGCGCGGTCCCCGTGATCCTAGTGCCAAAAAAAGATGGCTCGTGGAGAATGTGTGTCGACTGCCGCGCCATCAATCAGATCACAGTGAAGTACATGCACCCAATACCGCGCCTCGACGATATGCTCGATGAGTTGCACGGCGCGATCCACTTCACCAAAATTGACTGGAAGAGCGATTATCACCAGATTCGCATGAAAGAGGGTGATGAATGGAAAACCGCGTTCAAGACAAAATATGGGCTTTATGAATGGCTAGTCATGCCGTTTGGTCTCACCAACGCGCCAAGCACGTTCATGAGGCTCATGAACCATGTGTTGAGGGGATTTCTGGGGAAATTTGTTGTAGTGTACTTTGATGATATTCTGGTGTATTCGCGTCGTCTAGATGACCATGTAAAGCACCTTAGGCTTGTGTTAGAGTGCTTGAGACGCGAACACTTGTATGCCAACCTTGGCAAGTGTCGTTTTGCATCCGACACTACCAACTTCCTGGGCTATGTGGTATCCAAAGATGGACTCCGCGTTGATGAAGACAAAGTGAAGGCCATACGGGATTGGCCAACACCTACCACTCCAACAATGGTTAGAAACTTCCTTGGTTTGGCAGGCTTCTACAGGAGATTTGTTCGCGACTTCAACTCCATCGCCGCGCCTCTCCATGAGCTCACAAAAAAAGGCATCGCGGTCAATTGGAAAGAGAACCACACTCACGCGTTCAACGCGTTGAAAGAAGCGTTGTGCAACGCACCACTGCTACAACTCCCAGACTTCACCAAGCACTTTGAAGTGGAATGTGACGCGTCAAATGTGGGGATTGGTGGAGTCCTACACCAAGAGAAGAAGCATATCGCGTTCTTCAGCGAGAAACTCACAGGGGCAACTTTGAATTACCCCACCTACGACAAGGAGCTCTACGCTCTTGTCTGCGTGCTCAAGACTTGGCAACACTATCTCTGGCCACGCGAGTTCGTGATCCACTCGGACCACGCGGCCATCAGCTATCTGAAGAGTCAAGCCCACCTCAGCCGCCGCCATGCTCGTTGGGTAGAATTCATGGAGACATTTCCCTACGTCGTTGTGCATAAGAAAGGTAAGGAGAATGTGGTCGCTGACGCCCTTTCTCGCATGTATGTTCTCCTTACTCATTTTCAATCTAAACTTCTTGGCTTCGCGTTGATTAAGGATTTATACTTGACTGATCCATTTTTAAGGCAATTGTAGAACATTGCCTTAGGGACCGCGAGTTTGAGACCTACTTTTTACATGAGGGGTACCTTTACAAAGTCGGGCGCCTGTGTATTCCTAGCTCACCCATTAGGAAACTCCTCATCCAAGAACCCCATGAAGGCCGCAGTCATTTTGGGGTTACCCAGACACTATCTGCTCTTCGCGAGCACTTCTTTTGGCCGCGCATGACCACACAGGTGACGCGATATTGCACAAGTTGTGTCACGTGTCAATGCGCAAAATCTAGTTCCCCATCCCTATGGCCTCTACACGCCATTGCCCATTCCATTAGGCCCTTGGGAAGATTTGTCCATGGACTTCATCACAGGTTTGTCTCTCTCTCGTAGGGGTAAGGACTCTATCTTTGTTGTTATGGACAGGTTTTCAAAAATGACACATTTCATCATGTGCAAGACCACACACACTACTAGTGAAATCGACGCGTTGTTCTTTGACAACGTGGTGCGTTTACATGGGATCCCTAGGTCTGTTGTGAGTGATTGCGATACCAAATTCGTAGGCCTTTTTTGGAGAACACTTTGGGGAAAGTTGGGTACCAAACTCTTGTTTTCAACTAGCTACCACCCACAAACAGATGGTCAAACAGAGGTGACCAATCGCACTCTAGGAGCCCTCCTTAGGACCATGCTCAAATCCAACCCAAAGCGTTGGGAGGACTTACTTGCAATTGTTGAGTTTTCTTACAACAGGTCCAGGCACTCCGCGACAAAGCTCACACCGTTTGAGGTGGTCTATGGAAGAAATCCCTTGACTCCACTCGACATGCTTCCGCGGCCTCTGAAGGACAATGAGCACACTAGCGCGGCCAACCGCGCCGCGATGATCAAGGATCTGCATCAGCGAACACGAGAGAAGCTGGAACGCCGCGCTACTCAATATGCCACCCAGCATAACCGTGGGCGCCGCCGCGTTACATTTGCCCAAGAGACTTGGTGTGGGTGCATCTTCGCAAAGGCCGTTTTCCAGCTAAACGCAAATCAAAACTGGCCCAACGCGGTGATGGTCCTTTCCGTGTTGTGAAAGCCATTGGTGACAACGCCTACGAGATCGAGCTTCCACCAGACTACGGTGTCCATGCGACTATCAACGTCGCCGACTTGGAACCATATATGGAGCCATAATTCGATGATGGTGAAGCGGGGATGCTTCACAACCAAGTGAGGAAGGGTGATGCGCCCCTACCCACCATGAGTACCACAGAGGAAGAGGAAGCTATGAGCATTCGCTCAGAAGGTCCAATAACAAGATCGCGTTCCAAAGCAATCGCCAATGCGACACAATCATTGATTGTGCGCGTTGTCGCTAGCCAAGGAACTCAAGAGACCACGTTCTCCCTCAGAAGCCTCCAGCCAAGTCCAGAGAACGCGTTCACTATCAAGATACTCTCCACCATCACTGAACGCGATCTTTGAGGTTGTTTTGTCAATTTAGAACATTAATATTTTGTTAGTTTTCTTTTTGGGCGTGTGTTCCACGCGTGTCGCGTGGGCTATCCCATTAAGCGAGACTCGGCCCATCCGAGTCCCGCTATCTCTTATAAAAGGTCAACTCGACCTTCTGTTCTAGGTTACGTTCATTATTAATCAAAGCTTATGTTTGAGAGCCAATTGCCTCCTTCCTTTGATTGGACGTCAAACACTTATTTATGTCTTCTCATCTCTTTCACTCTACCGCCGATGCTACGGCATCCACTCGATCTTCTTCGAGTCTATCCCCTCCGCTGCCGACGCTATGGCCTCACTCGACCCTTCGAGCCACCAACTCTCGCGCCTAAAACGTACCCGCAAGTGTACGGGATCAGTTGTAGTAGTCAAGTGTCGATCCCACAGAGACCAATGTAATATTAATTGCAATGCTACCAGTGAACTAGGCCGGAAATATATGAAATTTGAGGAAACTAGAACCAAGCTAACTAAATAAAAAATAAAAAATAAAAAATAAAATCAATGGGATAAATGTGTCTAAGGTTAAGGATCACCGCAACGATGCAACAGTAAGTAAAATCACACTTTACCTGAATCTAGTCCAAATTATTTGAAGGTATGCTATCTAAGGTAATCTACTAACTCCTTTCAGACGATAGTAAACGTGCCTGGACTAAACTAACAATCGTTGTCGCGCAGAGCTAATCTCATCCAAACCCTTTAATGCACTTAGAGTCTAGGGATAAACTGAAATAATATTCGTTGTCGCGCTCCGCTAATCCAACTCAAACCCAGAACATCTATGATAGCCTATTAATCTTCAAGAGTAATTAAGTTGTTGTCGCACAAATAACACTCATGTTCAATTCCTAGGATTCCAATAGAAGTTATCACCTTTCAGTCTCAAACCCTACCTGACTACCTATTAAAGTTGTCACATTTCAGTTTCAAACCCAAATAGGATCCATTTCGCATCTGCTACTATGGGCATAAAGCATCTAGGAACGAATCAAATATATTTCAATCCAGACAAATAAATAATTCTAATTACATACCAATCTTCGAATTGTGCAAAGGCTTAAAATTCCTTCATGAAATCCTGTACTGTGCGGCAGAGAAGCTAAACTCAAAACTAAAGCAAAGCAAAAACAGAAGAAAACCTAAACTAATGCTACGTAATTCCACTCAGGATACATTCATCTCTCCCAAAATAAAGCGGCCGCTTAAGCTGCCATCAACAATGCCATCTAGGGCTGAGTACGGGCCGGAACCCGACCCGAACCGAACCGAACCCGAAAATCCCGAAACCCGAATGGCCAAAAATCTTGGACCGAAGACCGAACCGAAGACATCGGTTCGGGTTCGGGTTCGGGTTCGGTTCGGGTTCGGGTTCGGTTCGGTTCGGGTTCGGGTCGGGTTCGGGCTAAACAACACTTTTCGTTAAAAAACAGGCTAAATTACACTAAAAACCCGAACCTGACCCGAACCCGAACCGAACCGAAACCCGAAACTTTGATTTGGTCGGACCGAAACCCGAACCGAAGGCATGTCGGTTCGGGTTCGGGTCGGGTTCGGTTCGGGCTTCGGTTTTCTCGGCCCGTGCTCACCCCTAATGCCATCAACCATGTCCACGTGAAGTGGCGCCCAATAGAAATACTCGGCCCAATAGCAGTACTTGGCCCAACCGCATCCTTCAAGACGCCTCCTAGCTGCTGCTTCTTTTGGAGAATTAAAATGGGTCGGCCCACTTCTTCATTGCACATGGAAATCAAACCAAAGCCCAATAGGCCAACCAGCTAAAATCAGCACAAAAGCTTATTGCATAAATTCTTCATGTGGATTTCTCATTTGGGTCTCGGCCTTTCTCCAAAACCATTTAAATTGGTACTAAAATACCTGAAACAATATAAATACGAGTGTAGACTCCGAATACAAAATAATGTAAAATTAACAATAAAATATATAAAATATGCATGTAAATGAACTATTCTAATATGCAACTAGACTCCTAAAATATGTATAAAATGGATGTTATCACGCCTAGCCCTGAGGTTGCGAGTCACATACTCCTGACACTCCGCCACTGTCAACGCGATCGCTTGCTCGCGAGTCGTGACAAACACCGCGTTCCACCCCTTCAATCTCAGACTCAACACGCGCGACTCACCACCAAGATCTCGATCCGGCATCTCCAAGCAGGAACACATCATTAAGTGGATAATTGATCGGTCAAACCGGTCGAAGTTTTTTTTTCAGGGCCACTTTTTGGCTTAAGATGGCATGTGCACAAATTTTGGCTTGTATGTGCATCTATATCGACCTATATGTGCATTAAAATTTTATAAGGCGTTGTCCGACCAAAGTTTCTTTTCGGCCCAGTTTTTTTTTTCTAGGCCACTTTTTTCTTGCGCTTGCATGTGTACCATTTTTTGCTTGTACGTGTGTGCATCAATATTGACTTGTGCATTAAAATTTTATAAGGCGTTGTCGACCATTTTTTCCATTCAATTTTTTTTTTTCTAAAACTATTTTTTTTGCTTGAGATGGCATGTGCATACATTTTGGCTTGTATGTGCATCAATATTGACATGTATGTGCATCTAAAAGTTTTACAAAATGTGTATTATTTTCTAGAGAAAATGTGCATGAGTTGTACACTGTATGTGCATAAGTTTTAGCATGTGTACATACAAGCACAAACTTGTGCACATTTAGAGAATTGCTTAAGTTTTTGTCTATATGTACAAGAGTTTTCACTTACAAAAAGGCACGTACATTTCTATTTCTAAAAAATATTAAGTGGAAACTCATGCACACCTAGTACAATTTACATGCATATACAAGAAAAAATTTGTGCACATTCAAGTAAAAAGAGACGTGTTTCAAAAGATATGCACATACAAGCCAAAAACTCATGCATATTTCCAACCAAGAAAACCATGCATACAAGTAGAATTTAGATGTACATACAAGTCAAAATTCATGCACATACAAGCCAAAAACCCATGCACATTATGTGAAGTGCATTGGTTTTTTCATGTATGTGCATAAGTTTTTACTTATACAAAATCACACATATAGTCAAAGCTTATGCACATTTTATGCAATTTAGATGCACATACAAGCAAAAAGACACGCACTTCAAAGGATATGCACATAAAAAGCCAAAACTCGTGCATATTTCAACCCAAGAAAACAAAAAATACAAGTAGAATTTAGATGCACATACAACTCAAAATTTAAGCACACACAAGCCAAAACCTATGCACATTTTGTGAAATGCATAAGTTTTTATATGTATGTGCATGAGTTTCCACATACACAAAGTCACACATATAGTGAAAACCCTATGCAGATTTTATGGAATTTAGATGCACATATAGCAAAAAAGACATGCACCTCAAAATGTATGTACATACAAACCAAAACCCATGCACATTTCAACCCAAGAAAATAATGCATACAGGCAGAATTTAGATGCACATATAGGTCAAAATCTATGCACACACAAGCCAAAACATATGCACGTGCTGAGAAGTGCATGAGTTCTCACATACACAAAGTCACACATATAATAAAAATTCGTATGCAGAGTTTACGCAATATCAATGCACATACAAGGCAATATCGATGCACATATAAGCCATAACCTACGCACATGCCGTCCCAAGCCAAAAATTGTGCCTGAAAAAAAAATCAACCGGTCAACGCCGGCGGTAAACGTCAGAGCTTTGGCGTTGACCGTCGGTGACAAGTTTGACTAAGGATGGGAAAAAGTAGGCCGGACCCTAAGACAGGACCGGACCGTAAATTTACAGTCCGGGAATTTGACATTATGGTTTAATGTCCGGTCTCGGTCTGGACCGTAAAATTAAAAAAAAATCCATTACAATTTTGGGCGTAATTTTTACGATCCGGTTGCGGTTTGGACCTTAATTTTTATGGTCCGAACAGTAATCAAACAATTAAAATGGAAAAAAATTTGAAATACTGACCGTAAAGGACCATACCGTATTGGTCCGGTCCGGTCCACGGTCCATATATTAACAATTTTATGGTCCACCGGTCCGAAACGGACCATAAATGTCTGGTCCGGTCCGGACCGTATGCTCATCCTTAGGTTTGATCAGTCATGTTGACCGGTCAAACTCTCAAAATCAGTGCATGTGCATGACACATGACCCTTAAATGAAAGTGTAATCCTAGCCTTGATTTATTTACCATCCAAAGGCTAAGATTTATTCTCTTTTCTCACCCTACTATACATTCTTATATGACACTTTCCCTTTATTATATATTTTATAAAGTTAAATTTATGTCTCATTTGTTATACTAATTACTTTGATATTTGTCCAAATTACATCAATTATGTCTGATTGTCTTTGACATATCACAATACGAAACATTAATTATAAAAAAGTTCTACTTGAAAAACTTAATTCAGTAGTTATGTTAAATGGATATAAAATCCATAGTAATGTTAAGTTGATTACTTCTTGTCTTTAACAGATGAATAAAGTGGTTATGTTGAGAATTGGATTGCAAACTTGACATCATTGTGGATTTGATTTTATCTATTTGACATAAAAAGTTAGTGCTTTTGATAATAAATAATTTTATTTAACATATAAAAGACGAAAGAATATCTATATACAAATAAAATAATAGATTATATGAAAATAGGAAATATATACATGTAAAGTTAGATTATTAAAAAAAAATGTTCATATTCAAGGGAAGATGAAAGAATATATCATGTAATATTAGTAACACATCCTATCATATCTTCAATGAAAGGATCTATTCATGTATATCTATACTATATATAAAAGTGCAGTACCCCTGAATGAATAGTGCTCTATTTATGAAATTACTCTTATGTCCTTCTTATCTTTTTTTGGTGAGAAAGAGAGGCAACATTCTCAAAGCAGCAAACTAAAAACAAAACAGATTACAAAAGAACCAAACGAGGCGTACAAAGGCCTCCAATGTCATCGGGAAAAAAAGAAGCAACACAGTCAGGGGAACCCTAAGAACAAAAAAATCAACAGGGAAAGAGAAAGCCAAAGAAGCAAGACCGTCGGCAAGACGATTAGCTTCCCTGAAGATATGACAGAGTTGGACAGACCAGCTCCTACGGATGAAAGCATGTGCCTAGGCAACAAGACTGAAGAGGGGATGGCAACGATCCATAGGTTTGCTCAGCAACAGAATCGCCAAATCCGAATTTGTTTCTAAACAAACCCTCCTGTAACCCTTGTCCCAAGCGAGTTTGAGACCCTGCACAATGCTCCAGAGCTCCGCCATGGGAACGGTGCAATATGTCCTTCTTATCTTATATAGCCAATTCGCATTCTCTTCTTCCCACCGTCTTCATTTCCTCTGTTTCTCCCACCGCCTTAAATTTTCATTCTCTCTGCGACAATACTCGGCCTCTTCTCTTAGATTGGATTCCGGTCCTCTCATATCCCCTATCGTTCATCACCCATTCGCCGACAATCCCGCGTTCTCAAGGACCTCTTTCGGTATGCTCTCTCTTTTAGGGCTCCATTTGTTTGGTTCTTTTTCCCGATTTCGTTTATCTTTGTCTCGATTTGATTGGGTTTTAGGGTTTGACGGGTATGGGTTTGTGTTCATCTTCGTGTCTAAGTCATTCTGTTGTGCTTCAATGGCGAATTGGTCAAGGTGAAAGACAATTCCTGCAGCCCTTTTTTAATTGGTCAAGGTGGAAGACGACCCTTGTTGAAGGTTTTATACTAATAATTTGATAGTCAATTTGATTTCTCTCATATATTTGGGTTTGTGCCCCACAACCATAAGATTTGAAGTACAGAACTTCCGAAAGCCATAAGATTGAACATTTGCTTCTTCCTTTTGAGGGAAATGACCATTTACTGTTTTAAAAATTCATCTTTTGATGTATCAAGTTATAGCCTATAGGTTAATTCATTAAGAGTAAATATTAGAATCTTCTATTTCACTTCCCCTATTCCTTTTCCCTTGGAAAAATAGACAGAGTACTAATCTGTATTGTAGATGATATTGAATTGGAGAAATGTAACTTTCAGCCATTACCATGATAGTTCAGGTTCTACTTTATTATTTCCAATTAACATCAAAATGTTGGAAGGCTATATAGGACAGATAAGTCTTACACAATAAATATATATTACCTTGAGAAATATTGTTTGTATTTTCCCTTTTTAGGTGCGGAGTGGTGGGCTCAGCCATTGGGAAAATCTTTGCCTTTCTTCATCTGAGTGCCATTTTTTAGTGGTAAGACTTCTTGAGATGAATAATGTTTGAGGACTGAACTTCCTTCTCTTACACCTTTCATTGGACAATCCTAGAGATGGCTATTGGACAACCCCTGATTTAATTTTCACTGCCCACCAACTGTTCGATGGAAGTCCTAACAGGAGAGGCGGCAAACAAATAGGTAATTCTCCTTGCAAAAATACAATTCCCTCTCTCTCTCTCTCTCTCTTGGCTGTGACCGCGGCAAACAGAGCCGCGACCACGGCCAACATTATCCCCGCCGAAACTGCAGAAGTTGATCTCCAGTTGGCGTCGGCAGCCACTACTGACACCACGCGGCGCCTGGAAAAAGGCAAGGGTCTGATGCCCTAGACCTCGCAGCTCCAGCCGGGACTTCGCCGCCTGGACTCCATCATCGAGTCCCAGCAGGAGGACCATGGCTTCAATCGATATGATCCCCAGTGCTCGCCAGCGGACAACTTCGCCTACGACTCCGCCGAGCACGAGTCCACTGCCACTAAATTGGGGCTCTACCCTTATGTCGACGCCACTGACCGACGTCGGCGTTATGAGTCCATGCAGCGGAACGAGGCACGTCAGGATGCCATTGAGCGCCGCCGAGATGCAGCTCGCGGCCAAGCCAGCGACAGGGGACCACAGACGGCGCCGTCGCGACCCACAACCAGCCGCGACCCCGACACTGTTCCGTATTCCGCACCGCGTCCCAGGTATGTGACTCCCATTGTTTTTACAGAATATGATGAGGAGGGTTTTGAGTTTGTAGGTGTTCTGAATCCGGGAAACTTTCATCCACCATTGGGCGACCCAGTTGAGAGCCAGCAGTTTCCCCCGGATTACATCCCACCGAGGATTTCGACGCCACCGCGATGCCCAGTCAAGCAGCCAGCTGCATGTGACGGCCGCGGCCACCGGGCTATGCTAGCCGCACACGCGCACCCCGGCGCCGAGGACCATGCTCGCCGTCGCCAGCATCGACATCGCCCTGTCGTCCAGGATGACTTTGATGATTTCGATGATGATCTGGATGAGCCGTATCCGAAGACAGATCATGCAGATCGGCGTTTCATTGCGCGTCGACCCAGACCCAACCCCTACGTCAGTCGTCGCGAGATCAAGGTAACTATAGAGCATTTTCATGGTGATTATGATCCTGCTGTATTTTTAGAGTGGATGCATGCTACAGAACACGCCCTGCGACACTGTCAGTATGAGGAGTACGAGAAGGTCGATGTTGCTACTCTGCAGTTTCGTGGCGCTGCCCAGAATTTGTGGCATCATTTCTGTACAGACAGGGAATGGAGAGGCCTTGAGCCTATTGAGCAGTGGCACCAGCTGATGTTCATCATGCGCCGCAAGTATGTCCTGGATGACTACCAAAACCGCATGCGGATGGACATTGCGCTCGCTCGCCAGGGAACTCAGACGCCGATCAAGTTTTTCGCGAAGCTCGAGGATCTTTATTACAAGGCGGGCATGAGCGTCTCTGCTTTTACTCTGCGGACCAGGTTTCTAAGTGGACTGAACGCCAACATCTATGACCAGCTGGAGATCCTGCCTATCCGGGACCTCAATCAGCTGACACATACATCCATGATGATCCACCAGCCACTTCAGCGCCGCAGACAGGCCCCCTGGCCCCAGACTTCGTCTCGCAGGTATGATTCTAGACCTTCGTCTGCTTCTTTCCCTGCTTCTGCTTCTTCTTCTGTGCAGCCCAGGTACCCTTAGCCTACGGCCAACCGCGGCCCCACCCGCCCCAGCGACGCGCCCCGCGCTGCTGCACCACCCGCCGCAGCTAACCCACCCCCGCAGCGTGCCGACCGCACCCGTGACCAGGCATGTTTCCGATGTGGTGGTCGTGGCCATATCCAGAGAGACTGCCCAAACCCAAAAAGATCCTCTACACGCAGGCAACTGGATACGAATCATTTGATGATGAAGCCGATGAGGAACCTGTGCCAGAACAGATTAAGGATGTTGAGGACGACACAGACTACACCTGCGCGCCACATGACTTGGATGTTGGCACCCCGTTGAGCCTTGTCACTAGGTGTGCCCTGACGGTGAAGGAGGCTGCCCTGATGGACCAGCGAGAGAATCTATTCCATACCCGCTGTCTGGTCCAGACTGCGTCACTCAGTGTGATTATTGATGGTGGTTTGTGCTGCAACATAGTGAATGAGAAGGTCGTCCAACACCTTCAATTACCGATGCAGCCACACCCTCAGCCATATGGTCTTCAGTGGATTTCTGAAGGTAAGGGTGATGTGGTAAACAGGCAATGCCACATCACATTTCAGATTGGTCAATACCAGGATTCAGTCTAATGTGATATTGTGTCTATGGATGCTATTCATCTTTTACTTGGTAGACCTTGGCAGTTCGACAAGAAGACGGTGCATGACGGGTTCCTCAACACCTACGTCTTTATGCATGGGGGTAGGCGAGTGACTTTGTTGCCTATGACGCCCCAGGAGATCCTACATGACCAGGTGGAGCGGAGCCGAGAGAAAGCACGGGACACTGCCCGCGTCGCTGCCGATGTTGCGCGCCGCCACACCAAGTGACCAGCGCCCCGGCGCGACCGCGTTTGCTATAGCCAAAGGCCGCACGCCTGCAGCCCCGCCTTTGCCTGCATCGGACCCGAGTTCCCGCGCGCCAAAACATCAGCGCTGCTGCCGCGCCTCCTCCACTGTAGGGTCGCTATGAGCACATATTGATGATGGCGCGTCCACGGGATCTCACTCAAGTTTTTCAGGGAAGTTCTCATTGTATTATTGTTTATCCCTCAGCGTGTCTTTCCGTGTCCAAGGACTTCGATGATCTACCCTATGTTGTGTCTTCTCTTTTGCAGGAGTTGGCTGATGTGATGCCGGATGATATTCCCCCAGGCCTTCCTCCTGTCAGAGGCATTGAGCACCAAATCGACCTGGTTTCGGGTGTTTCTTTGCCTAATCGGGCTGCGTACCGCACTATCCCGGAGGAGACGAAGGAGCTTCAGAGGCAGGTCCAGGAGTTGATGGACAAAGGCTATGTCAGAGAGAGCCTGAGTCCCTGTGCTGTTCTAGTAATATTGGTGCCGAAGAAGGACCGTAATTTTTTTTTTTAAAATCCATTACAATTTTGGGCGTAATTTTTACGGTCCGGTCGCGGTTTGGACCTTAATTTTTATGGTCCGAACAGTAATCGAACAATTAAAATGGAAAAAATTTTGAAATACAGACCGTAAAGGACCATACCGTATTGGTCTGGTCCGGTCCACGGTCCATATATTAACAATTTTACGGTCCACCGGTCCGAAACGGACCATAAATGTCTGATCCGGTCCGGACCGTATGCTCATCCTTAGGTTTGACCAGTCATGTTGACCGGTCAAACTCTCAAAATCAGTGCATGTGCATGACACATGACCCTTAAATTAAAGTGTAATCCTAGCCTTGATTTATTTACCATCCAAAGGCTAAGATTTATTCTCTTTTCTCACCCTACTATACATTCTCACATGACACTTTCCCTTTATTATATATTTTATAAAGTTAAATTTATGTCTCATTTGTTATACTAATTACTTTGATATTTGTCCAAATTACTTCAATTATGTCTGATTGTCTTTGACATATCACGATACGAAACATTAATTATAAAAAAGGTCTACTTGAAAAACTTAATTCAGTAGTTATGTTAAATGGATATAAAATCCATAGTAATGTTAAGTTGATTACTTCTTGTCTTTAACAGATGAATAAAGTGGTTATGTTGAGAATTGGATTGCACAATTGACATCATTGTGGATTTGATTTTATCTATTTGACATAAAAAGTTAGTGCTTTTGATAATAAATAATTTTATTTAACATATAAAAGACGAAAGAATATCTATATACAAATAAAATAATAGATTATATGAAAATAGGAAATATATACATGTAAAGTTAGATTATTAAAATAAAAATGTTCATATTCAAGGGAAGATGAAAGAATATATCATGTAATATTAGTAACACATCCTATCATATCTTCAATGAAAGGATCTATTCATGTATATCTATACTATATATAAAAGTGCAGTACCATTGAATGAATAGTGCTCTATTTATGAAATTACTCTTATGTCCTTCTTATCTTTTTTTGGTGAGAAAGAGAGGCAACATTCTCAAAGCAGCAAACTAAAAACAAAACAGATTACAAAAGAACCAAACGAGGCGTACAAAGGCCTCCAATGTCATCGGAAAAAAAGAAGCAACACAGTCAAAGGAACCCCAAGAACAAAAAAAACCAACAGGAAAAGAGAAAGCCAAAGAAGCAAGACCGTCGACAAGACGATTAGCTTCCCTGAAGATATGACAGAGTTGGACGGGCCAGCTCCTACGGATGAAAGCATGTGCCTGGGCAACAAGACTAAAGAGGGGATGACAACGATCCATAGGTTTGCTCAACAACAGAATCGCCAATTGCGAATCTGTTTCTAAACAAACCCTCCTGTAACCCCTGTCCCAAGCGAGTTTGAGATCCTACACAATGCTCCGGAGCTCCGCCATGGGAACGGTGCAATATGTCCTTCTTATCTTACATAGCCAATTCGCATTCTCTTCTTCCCACCATCTTCATTTCCTCTGTTTCTCCCACCGCCTTAAATTCTCATTCTCTCTGCGACAATACCCGACCTCTTCTCTTAGATTGGATTCTGGTCCTCTCATATCCCCTATCGTTCGTCACCCATTCGCCGACGATCCCGCGTTCTCAAGGACCTCTTTCGGTATGCTCTCTCTTTTAGGGCTCCATTTGTTTGGTTCTTTTTCCCGATTTCGTTTATCTTTGTCTCGATTTGATTGGGTTTTAGGGTTTGACGGGTATGGGTTTGTGTTCATCTTCGTGTCTAAGTCATTCTGTTGTGCTTCAATGGCGAATTGGTCAAGGTGGAAGACAATTCTTGCAGCCCTTTTTTAATTGGTCAAGGTGGAAGACGACCCCTGCTGAAGGTTTTATACTAATAATTTGATAGTCAATTTGATTTCTCTCATATATTTGAGTTTGTGCCCCACAACCATAAGATTTGAAGTACAGAACTTCCGAAAGCCATAAGATTGAACATTTGCTTCTTCCTTTTGAGGGAAATGACCATTTACTGTTTTAAAAATTCGTCTTTTGATGTATCAAGTTATAGCCTATAGGTTAATTCATTAAGAGTAAATATTAGAATCTTCTGTTTCACTTCCCATATTCCTTTTCCCTTGGAAAAATAGACAGAGTACTAATTTGTATTGTAGATGATATTGAATTGGAGAAATGTAACTTTCAGCCATTACCATGATAGTTGAGGTTCTACTTTATTATTTCCAATCTTCTTATATACATATAAGATTGGGTTGTTACCTCATTAATTGCATACATTAATCATGTTACAACTATACCTATATAATTATTATTGGAAAAAAAAAACAATGAAGTGTATATAGCTTAGTGGTAATAATGTTTCTCAAGAACCTGTAGGTCTTAGGTTCAAGTCTCCTTAGCTACATTATTTGTTAATTTTTTTCTCAAACATATATTACACAACTTAATTTGATAAACTATTATTTATATCACATCTCTGTATATTTATATATATCTTACCAGTCATTGATCATCAAATATCAATATATTAATAAAAATCAATATATTAAGACTAAAAACTCATAAACAAGTCATATTTTTTTTCCTTCTAAAAATGATTAAAAACCTAATAGACTTCACTAATGTTTCATTATTTTTTCTTTTTGTGTTAAAACTTGAGTACTAAGTTGTTAAGTTATTTATACATATGTTAAAACTATAAAGTGTATATATGCACATACAATGATACAAAGATGATTTATACCTATATATTTTCTCATTATGACACACTTAAAGATAATAAATTCCCATTAGACAAAAAATAATGAATAGATGAACCATATGACCATATGCATAAAACGTTCATGACCTATATAAATGGAATATGAGAGGTTTGAAAAATTAATACACCAACAAATATTACTCATTTAAATTAATAAAGTTGTATTATTAATTTTCTACAATTGAATAAGAAACTAATGGATTTTACTAATTTTTATATTTTCTTATGTGATGTTAAAACTCAAGTTCATAATTTATTAAGAAATTTGTATATATGTATCAAAACTATATAGTGTATATTCACATACAATAATATAGAGATGATTTATACCTTTCCACTTTATATATTTTCTCATTATGACAGATTTAAAGAGAGTGAATTTTCATTAAACTAAAAATAATGAATAGATGATGACCCATATGTATTGAAGGGTGATGAGTCATGACCTACGAGGTATATAAATGGAATATGAATGAATTTGAAAATATATTAATGCTCCAAAATAAGAATTTTCACATTTAAATCAATATAAATGACAAAATAATTAATATTATTTATAATTGGTATCATTAATGATAAACAAGATAGATTCTCATATAAAGCACAACATACGGGACAAGTGGACGACATATTGGTTATCGAGGAAAGTAATGAAAAAAAAAAGAATAATGACGGGTATCAACTAACTCAATTATCAAAGAAGAGTGATTTTGAGTAGGAAAAGAGCAATTTGAGAAAAGTCATACGAAATAATCCAACGTGGGAGAGAAGTTGAGTTCAATCAGATAAGGAGATACTAGCTTGTTAGCAAGTATCATCTTTCAAAAATCTATGTATACATAAGATAATGTTTAAATTAAATTTTTTAATGTGCTTTCCTTCTCATTTAAATATAAACGAAATTCTATAATCTAAGAAATACGACATTAGTACTCAAATTATAAGCTACGAGGATACATTTTTATCAAATAACAATTTTCTATAATTAGAAATTTATACTCTTTTGAGTCTTTTCTATTGAAGCTTAGTTATATACCCACTGATCTAATTTTCTATTAGAGATTGACAAATATTCATATATCAAATTATTCTTTCTTAATTTATTGATGCTAACTATAAGCATAGAATTACGGTAAAATAAAAAAATGACCTTAGGTTCAAATTATATGGGTTGCGATTTGCCTTAAAGAGTCAATTTTCTTAGCCTTTAATCATTCTTATCATACTATGAAACTCCCCTATAAAAATATCATACTACGAACACATTATATAATATTAGGAAAAATTATATATTTTGTTTTCTATTATTCATAACATGGTGATTACTGATTGGTACTAAATTCACAAATTACTATCTTACATCCTCATATATTTAGAGTAATTATCACATATATGTTTAGGTGAGGAATGGTTAGTGGTTCACATTTTATGATAATGAGAACCATATATTTAGATCTTTTGATGTGTTTGTCTAATAAACATGTATATGTTGCATTGCTCAAACAACATGCTCTTAAAAACTTATTTCATAAAACTAAAATGCAAAATTTTGTATTTTTTTTTCATATATACTAATTTTTTCATCGATCTAAGAACAAATATATTTCTTCTATTTGTAGTATTGAAGAGATTTAAGAACTAGAGATATAGTACATCTATATTTGGATTTAAAATATTCAATAAACTTAAATAAAAAATGATTTAACTATAAATAATGTTAAAACAAAATAAGACGTTTTAATTATTTGTATTAAAATAAAATAAAAAATGCACCGTGCGTAGCACGGGCATAAAGACTAGTTAACATCAAAATGTTGGAAGGCTATATAGGACAGATAAGTCTTACACAATAAATATAGGTCATTGCTATTTCACGCACCGGCAAAATTGTTATTTCACGCACCGGTTCGTCCGTGACGTGCCAAATGAAGTCACCCGTGACGAACGAAAGAACTCCGCCCGTGACGAACGAAAGCACCCCGTCCGTGACGCACCAACCCCGTCCGTGCGTCACGGATGAACATTCTGATCTGCGACACGATTTTGGAATCGCTATAACTTTTGATTCTCTGGTCCAAACGCGCTGAAATTTGGAGGAGTTATAGTTGACATCTTGATCTTTAATATGACGTTGGAATCACTCAATTCGGAGTTACGTAGAAAAAGTTATACTTCTCCAAAGACGGGATAAATAAATAGAGATCTCTTAAGCGCCAAGGCGAGTAGAGATATCTCAAACCATTAGAAAGAAGAGATATATATGATTGCTTCAAAACAAATGAGAAATATTTGACAATCGAGATGAAAGAAGCTTTCTATTATTTTTATGTATGGCCAATCTTATTGAAATTATAAGCATTATCAAGACTCTAATTTGGCCAAACATAGTTCATTTTAATGTCGGTGTGTATATTAATTGCACTATACTTTTAGATTCTTACTTTAATAACATATGATTTAATGTCGGTGTGTCACATAGTTTTTTTTGCAATATATATACATAAAATATATTTTATATTGTTTCATGAATATATTACTTAAAGTTTTGTTACCTTTATGGAATAAATCATTCTCATGCATATTTATAAAAGAAACTTATGTTTAATTGTCTGATTCTTACTTTAATAACATATGATTTACTTGAACTACATAATCCTTCTCTAATTTTTTAGCATGCTAAAACAATTTAATTATTATAATATTTTTGGTTAGTCAATAGCATCTTATATTATCAATTGATATACCGTTAAATATATAGTATATATTTATCCAAACATGTACATGACACATGGACATATAGTAGTTATGTACTATTAACAGACTCTAATAAATGTTTTTCTTTTCAAAAACTGGTTTATCTAGGTCTTTGTTTTGAATTACAATGCAAACTCTATCAAGTCATATAATTTAAAAACTAAACATAATCAGAATATGTTTATAAACAGTTACTTTATTGATGTTAACATCAATAAAAGAAACTTAATTTAACGCCTTGGTTCATTTGTGACGGACGAAACATGTTCATCCGTGACGGACGAAGCATTTTCATCTCTGACGGATGAACATGTTTCGTCTGTCACGGATGAATATGTTTCGTCCATCACGGATGAACATGCTGATCTGCAACACGATTTTGGAATTGCCATAACGTACTTTTGATTCCCTAGTCCAAACGCGCTGAAATTTGGAGGAGTTATAGTTTACATCTTGATCTTTAATCTAACATTGGAATCACTCAATTCGGAGTTACGTAGAAAATGTTATACTTATCCAAAGACGGGACAAAGAAATAGAGATCTCTTAAGCACCAAGGCGAGTACAATAGCATTTAAGTCGGATTACAATAGCATTGCAATAATGGATCACAATAGCATTACAATGTGCGAGTACAATAGCATTTAAGTCGCCTTACGACCTCGTCTCTTTCTTGTAGAAGAAGGTTCGAACGCCATCAGCTGAGAAACGAACGGAGAAGTATCTCTACTCGCTTTGACGCTTAAAAGATCTCTATTTCTTTGTCCTGTCTTTGGAGAAGTATAACTTTTTCTACGTAACTCCGAATTGAGTGATTCCAACGTCAGATTAAATATCAAGATGTCAACTATAACTCCTCCATATTTCAGCCCATTTGGACTAGAGAATCAAAAGTTATGGCGATTCCAAATATCAAGATGTCCATTACAACAGTAGACAATTAACCAAATAAAAAAAATTAGAGAAAGAACAAGAGACCTTTCTTTCAGGATTGTGTAATAAGCATTGAATTGAAACTTCTATGATACTCCGTATTGTTCTTCTACCTTGAAGCCTTTACAAAATAAGTACGTTACTGTTAAATTATTATCGAAAGACCAATAAAATATCTATATCAAAATTCCCCTAGAAAATTACTATCAACTATCTTTGAATTAACCAATTAAGAGCCTCGTTTTTTACCTAATGAAGTTTCGTTGAATTGAAATCCAAGCTGCCGTCGAGTGCACTCCCGCAGCCTTGGGTTGTTCGATCTCAACCGAGCCACCGCCGCACCTGTCGGCCATCCAAACCCACGTGCAAGGCCTTTGACTCCTCCGCGGCCTTGCCTTCGTCTTCGCTACGCATTCGTGGCTCTCGGCCTCCATCCGAGGCCCCTTGATCCTCTTGACCACTGCCGAGATGCGCACCATCCATCACACCCACGTGATCCTCTACTCGGCTGCAGCCGAGACACTCACGCGACCATCTCGGTCCCTCGCAGTTGCGGCCTTGTCTTAGTTTGGCTTCGTTTCCCACAGCCTTCGACGAGTAAGAATCCTCGCGACCGCCTCCTACCTCGATCCACCCGGAATCGCGTTTTGGGAGCCCGAAACGTATCAACTAGTATCATATTCAGCGGTACAAGGTTGGTCCTTTCTTACTCTCATTGTTCTCACGTTCAAAATTCAGTCTTTTACCTTGCTTCCGCCATTAATCTGTGTGGCTTGCCACCACAATTTTTGCTCTCTTTTGGTCTCGGTTTGTGGCTTGCCGCCGCTTGTCGAGTGTGTTTGTGTTGTTGTTGGTTGTCGCCAACATCCCCTAGCCTAGGTTGAATTTGTGGCTTTCCTAAGCCCTTGTTCAAGGCCGAGAGACCCTACAAAATTTTATTTTTTTTCCAAAAAAAATTTAGAGTGTAGCCGTGAGAAGCCTAGCCCTAGTCGTGGACTTTTCTTGCATCGCATCCTCATAATCTTGCATATTTGGCTTGCTACACTTCATTGATTATTGTAGGAATTTTTTATAGGTTGCTCTCTTTAGTTTTCATCCATCACATTGCATCTTTCTCATCTCTACTCTACTGCATGCTCACGGTCTAAGTCAAAAAAAAAAAATTGGTCGTGCAATATTGCTCTATTCCTTCATTTACAGCTTGTGTCATTTTTTTTAAAAAAAAAGGCATTTGGTTTTACAAAAAAATAAAATAAAAAATAATCAGCCACCAATTTAGAAAAACGAAAGCCTCAGGCAATCTCGGCGAAGCCGATTCACTATTGACACAGGTCCATTAAGCCCACCTCCCCGTATTCTTTCTCTGTGGATTCTAGGGATTGCATGCTAGATTGCTTCTTACGTAGTCACTGATTTTTGGCATTTGAATTGGGAGGTTAGTGTGGTTGTTGTGTTGGTTTAGTCCACGCTGAGTCAGCCTATCCACTCTGCCCTCACGACCCTACCCAGATAGTGACCTACGTGAGACATTGTGGGTTTGATTTGATCTATTTTGTCCGTTGTTCTTGTTGCCCTTTGTTTTTGTTTCTGCTCTTTTTGCGTGCTTTCCATGGTGTCTTTAGGTACCGAGGCGGACGAAGCTTTCAACGCTAGCCAGGCCACCGACGAGGCCCATGCCCGAGAGGTTGTCGAGCTTCGAGCCTAGCTCACAGAGGCAAGAAATATCATTTCTGCACAAGCCGCGACCGCGGCAACAATAGCCGTGACTGCGGCCAACAGAGCCGCGACCACGGCCAACATTATCCCCGCCGAAACTGCAGAAGTTGATCTCCAGTTGGCGCCGGCAACCACTACCGATACCACGCGGCGCCTGGAAAAAGGCAAGGGTCTGATGCCCTAGACCTCGCAGCTCCAGTCGGGACTTCGCCGCCTGGACTCCATCATCGAGTCCCAGCAGGAGGACCATGGCTTCAATCGATATGATCCACAGCGCTCGCCAACGGACGACTTCGCCTACGACTCCGCCGAGCACGAGCCCACTACCACTGAATTGGGGCTCTACCCTTATGTCGACGCCACTGACCGACGTCGGTGTTATGAGTCCATGCAGCAGAACGAGGCACGTCAGGATGCCATTGAGCGCTGCCGAGATACAGCTCACAGCCAAGCCAGCGGCAGGGGACCACAGACGGCGATGTCGCGACCCACGACCAGCCGCGACCCCGACACTATTCTGCACCGCGTCCCAGGTATGTGACTCCCATTGTTTTTACAGAATATGATGAGGAGGGTTTTGAGTTTGTAGGTGTTCAGAATCCGGGAAACTTTCATCCACCATTGGGCGACCCAGTTGAGAGCCAGCAGTTTCCCCCAGATTACATCCCATCGAGGATTCTGACGCCACCGCGATGCCCAGTCAGGCAGCCAGCTGCACGTGACGGCCGCGGCCACCGGGCCATGCCAGCCGCCCATGCGCACCCCGGCGCCGAGGACCATGCTCGCCGTCGCCAGCGTCGGCATCGCCCTGTCGTCCAGGATGACTTTGATGATTTCGATGATGATCTGGATGAGCCGTATCCGGAGACAGATCATGCAGATCGGCGTTTCATTGCGCGTCGACCCAGACCCAACCCCTACGTCAGTCGTCGCGAGATCAAGGTAACTATAGAGCATTTTCATGGTGATTATGATCCTGCTGTATTTTTAGAGTGGATGCATGCTACAGAACACGCCCTGCGACACTGTCAGTATGAGGAGTACGAGAAGGTCGATGTTGCTACTCTGCAGTTTCGTGGCGCTGCCCAGAATTTGTGGCATCATTTCTGTACAGACAGGGAATGGAGAGGCCTTGAGCCTATTGAGCAGTGGCACCAGCTGATGTTCATCATGCGCCGCAAGTATGTCCTGGATGACTACCAAAACCGCATGCGGATGGACATTGCGCTCGCTCGCCAGGGAACTCAGACGCCGATCAAGTTTTTCGCGAAGCTCGAGGATCTTTATTACAAGGTGGGCATGAGCGTCTCTGCTTTTACTCTGCGGACCAGGTTTCTAAGTGGACTGAACGCCAACATCTGTGACCAGCTGGAGATCCTGCCTATCCGGGACCTCAATCAGCTGACACATACATCCATGATGATCCACCAGCAACTTCAGCGCCGCAGACAGGCCCCCTGGCCCCAGACTTTGTCTCGCAGGTATGATTCTAGACCTTCGTCTGCTTCTTTCCCTGCTTCTGCTTCTTCTTCTGTGCAGCCCAGGTACCCTCAGCCTACGGCCAACCGCGGCCCCACCCGCCCCAGCGACGCGCCCCGCGCTGCTGCACCACCCGCCGCAGCTAACCCACCCCCGCAGCGTGCCGACCGCACCCGTGACCAGGCATGTTTCCGATGTGGTGGTCGTGGCCATATCCAGAGAGACTGCCCAAACCCAAAAAGATCCTCTACACGCAGGCAACTGGATACGAATCATTTGATGATGAAGCCGATGAGGAACATGTGCCAGAACAGATTAAGGATGTTGAGGACGACACAGACTACACCTGCGCGCCACATGACTTGGATGTCGGCACCCCGCTGAGCCTTGTCACTAGGCGTGCCCTGACGGTGAAGGAGGCTGCTCTGATGGACCAGCGAGAGAATCTATTTCATACCCGCTGTCTGGTCCAGACTGCGTCACTCAGTGTGATTATTGATGGTGGTTCGTGCTGCAACATAGTGAATGAGAAGGTCGTCCAACACCTTCAATTACCGACGCAGCCACAGCCTCAGCCATATGGTCTTCAGTGGATTTCTGAAGGTAAGGGTGATGTGGTAAACAGGCAATGCCACATCACATTTCAGATTGGTCAATACCAGGATTCAGTCTTATGTGATATTGTGTCTATGGATGCTACTCATCTTTTACTTGGTAGACCTTGGCAGTTCGATAAGAAGACGGTGCATGACGGGTTCGTCAACACCTACGTCTTTATGCATGGGGGTAGGCGAGTGACTTTGTTGCCTATGACGCCCCAGGAGATCCTACATGACCAGGTGGAGCGGAGCCGAGAGAAAGCACGGGACACTGCCCGCGTCGCTACCGATGTTGCGCGCCGCCACACCCAGTGATCAGCGCCCCGGCGCGACCGCGTTTGCTGTAGCCAAAGGCCGCATGCTTGTAGCCCCGCCTTTGCCTGCATCGGACCCGAGTTCCCGGGCGCCAAAACACCAGCGTGCCGCTGCTGCCGCGCCTCCTCCACTGTAGGGTCGCTATGAGCACATATTGATGATGGCGCATCCACGGGATCTCACTCAAGTTTTTCAGGGAAGTTCTCATTGCATTATTGTTTATCCCTCAGCGTGTCTTTCCGTGTCCAAGGACTTCGATGATCTACCCAATGTTGTGTCTTCTCTTTTGCAGGAGTTGGCTGATGTGATACCGGATGATATTCCCTCAGGCCTTCCTCCTGTCAGAGGCATTGAGCACCAGATGACCTGGTTCCGGGTGTTTCTTTGCCTAACCGGGCTGCGTACCGCACTAGCCCGGAGGAGACGAAGGAGCTTTAGAGGCAGGTCCAGGAGTTGATGGACAAAGGCTATGTCAGAGAGAGCCTGAGTCCCTGTGCTGTTCTAGTGATATTGGTGCCGAAGAAGGATGGCTCTTGGCGCATGTGTGTCGATTGCCGGGCAATCAACCAGATTACGGTCAAGTACCGCCACCCTATTCCCCGCCCCGAATACATGCTTGACGAGCTACATGGAGCCACACTGTTCTCCAAGATTGATCTTCGCAGTGGCTACCACCAAATCCGGATAAAGGAAGGCAACGAGTGGAAAACCGCCTTCAAGACGAAGTATGGCCTCTACGAGTGGCTTGTGATGCCGTTCGGTCTCACGAACGCTCCGAGCACCTTCATGAGGCTTATGAACCACGTCCTTCACCGTTTTCTGGGTAAGTTCGTCGTTGTTTATTTTGATGATATTCTGGTCTACTCCCGTTGTTTGCAGGACCATGTAAACCATCTTAGACAGGTTTTGGAGTGCCTACGCACCGAGCATTTGTTTGCCAACTTGGCGAAGTGCGTCTTCTGCTCCGACAATACTATTTTTCTGGGTTTTGTTATGTCTAAGGATGGACTGCGCGTGGACCAGGAGAAGGTCTGGGCTATTCAGGAGTGGCCTACCCCTACGACCCCCACTATGGTTCGCTCTTTCTTGGGGTTGGCTGGCTTCTATAGACGTTTTGTACGGGACTTCAGCAGCATTGTCACACCGTTGCATGAGCTCACCAAGAAAGGTGCCTCGGTCGACTAGACTGAGAGGCACGAGGCTGCCTTCCAGACTCTGAAGGACAAGCTCTGCAACGCTCCACTGCTACAGTTGCCTGACTTCAGCAAGACCTTTGAGGTCGAGTGTGATGCCTCCCACTTCGGGATTGGTGGCGTCTTACTGTAGGAGAGGCGACCCATCTCCTACTTTAGTGAGAAGTTGTCTGGCGTCACGCTCAACTATGGGACTTATGACAAGGAGTTGTACGCTCTTATCCGTGTGCTGAAGACCTGGCAACATTACCTATGGCCTATGGAGTTCATCATCCACAGCGACACTCACCCACTTGCGGCATCAGTCTAACCTTGGACGACGCCACGCTCGCTGGGTGAAATTTCTGGAAACGTTCCCCTTTGTCGTCCTCCACAAGAAGGGCAAGGAGAACGTGGTTGCTGACGCACTCTCTCGCAGGTATGTTCTCTTGACTCAGCTCGATGCTCATCTTCTCAGTTTTTCTTTGATTAAAGATTTGTATTCACAGGATACTTTCTTTAGATCTATTTATGAGACTTGCGCATCTCGGGGTGAGTGTGAGGGATATGTTTTGGATGATGAGTATTTATTTCGGGTTGGGAAGTTGTGTATTCCCCAGTCATCTATTAGGGCTCTACTCATACAGGAAGCAAATGAGAGCCGTGATCATTTTGGGATAGCTAAGACTGTAGTTGCACTTAAGGAACATTTTTATTGGCCTTATATGACCCGACAGGTGACTAGATTTATCAATGCATGTGTGACATGCCATAGAGCCAAGTCTAGGTCGAGCCCCTCCTTGTATACACCCTTACCTGTACCATCGGCTCCCCGGGAGGATTTATCTATGGATTTTGTGATGGGGTTGTCGATGTCTAAGAAGGGGAGGGATTCAATATTTGTGGTTGTAGATAGATTCTCCAAGATGGCTCATTTTATCCCTTATAGGCAAACCAACAATGCTTCAGACATAGCTAGCCTTTTCTTTGAGCATGTGGTGAGATTGCATGGGATACCTAGGTCGATTGTGAGTGACCGGGATGTGAAGTTTGTGAGTCATTTTTGGAGGACACTGTGGGGTAATCTGGGTACTAGACTCCTATTTTCCACTAGTTATCACCCCAGACAGATGGACAGACTGAGGTGACCAACCGCACCTTAGGGACCTTGCTTAGAGCCATGCTTAGGGCCAACCCGCGCCGTTGGGAGGACTTACTTTCTTGTGTTGAGTTCTCTTATAACAGGTCTATGCATTCAGCGACACGCCTCAGTCCATTTCAGGTTGTCTATGGTCGGAACCCGCCCACACCACTGGATCTCACTCTGCATCCTCTCTGCGACGGCGATAACCTCAAAGCCGCGGACCGGGCTGTGTTTATACAAGAGCTGCACGCTAGGACAAAGGAGCAGCTGGAGCGACGGACCCGCCAGTACGAGCACAAGGCCAACAAGGGCCGACGCCGCATCACATTCGCGCCCGGTGACCTTGTCTGGGTCCATATGCGCAAGGAGCGCTTTCCCGCCAAACACCCCAGCAAGCTGGATCCACGCGGCGATGGCCCATTTCGAGTCCTCGAGGAATTTGGCTCAAACGCTTACAAGCTGGAGTTGTCCGACGACTATGGAGTGCATGCCACATTCAACGTGGCTGACTTGACCCCGTATATGCCCCCAGACGTTCACATTGACGAATCGGGGACGATTCGAGGCCAAGAAGGGGAAAGTGATACGCCCACGGACGTGACATTGACGGGGGCCCAAGAGGATGACATGCTGAGTGTCGGAACCGAAGGCCCGATCACCAGAGCCAGATCCAAGGCCGTTGCCCAGGCCACACAGTCGATCACGACCAAGGCCATGGCGCGTGACAACCGTGCCCCCTTCTCCGTGCCCCGAGCCATCCTTTGTGCGACGATCGGCCATGCTGCGGACATCGAGGAGGCTCAGTGATTTTGCCTTGTCACTTCTCGTGCCATTTGAGTTGTTTTGGCATTGTGAGGTTCACATGCCAATTTCGAGACTTTCTAAGACACTTTCTATTTTTAATAGTTTTCTTATTTAGCAGTTTTCTTTCTTAGCAGTTTCTATTCTTAGAATGTTTCTAAGTTTGAAAAGTTACTATTTTTAGTCGTTACTATATTCGGATGTTGCCACTTTTGGAAAGTTTCTATTTTGGGATGTCATGCCTCTCTTGTGCCAAGAGAGCCGATCCATCACTTCTTTTGAGGCCTATTGGCCACACTTGTATTGGCTCCTATAAGAGCCTCATTTTTTTACCTAATGAAGTTACGTTGAATTGAAATCCAAGCTGTCGTCGAGTGCACTCTCGCAACCTTGGGTTGTTCGATCTCAACCGAGCCACCGCCGCACCCGTCGGCCATCCAAACCCACGTGCAAGGCCTCCGACTCCTCCGCAGCCTTGCCTTCGTCTTCGCTACGCATTTGTGTCTCTCGGCCTCCAGCCGAGGCCCCTTGATCATCTCGGCCACTGCCGAGACGCGCGCCATCTATCACGCCCACGTGATCCTCTACTCGGTTGCAGCCGAGACACTCACGTGGCCATCTCGGTCCCTCGCAGTCGCGGCCTTGTCTTAGTTTGGCTTCGTTTCCCACATCCTTCGACGAGTAAGAATCCTCGCGACCGCCTCCTACCTCGATCCACCCAGAATCGCGTTTTGGGAACCCGAAACGTATCAGGTAATATCCTTTATTAATAAATGTTTATATTCAATAGAAAAAGGTCATTTTTATATAATTAGAAAATTGGTCATACATTATCATTTTCATTTTATTTAAGCTTTTGTTATAAAATAAACTATGGTCAATTTTTATTATTCAAATTTTATATTAAGAAATGTTCAACTTTTAATTTCTTATATTGTATAACAACATAAAATTACTCCTTATTTGAAGTACATAACATAAATACTTTAGCATAGTTATATGAAAACTATGGATATATCCTATTTTTAACAAATAAATTAAATACTTTATTCAATGTTAATCACAATTACAAACTAAAATAGCCAATCACAAATCGTTAATAGAGTAGACTTTAAATCTTAGAAAAAATAAATAAATGATCTCTTATAAAAAAAACAATACACATTAATGCAAAGTTATTATTTATATATTTTAAAAACATAAAACAATAATATATTTTCGACCATCTAGTTACTTTCAAAAGAAGAAGAATGTGGTTGATAACATTGCTTAAAGTTTGGTCTTTGTTTATACCCTATATTTGCATTGACACATGATAAATAAAAACAAATGATTTCCATACATATAAGGTTATATGGATTTAGATTCTAGGATCTGATCAATAAGTGGTCTTTAGAATTCGATAATAAGATTAGTGAATGGTCTTCGGGTCGGATCATAATTTCGGTGAGTGGATCGTAAGATTCCACATTAAATGTATCATGTTGTATGTTTATTATATATTAAGTTAAAAAGCATTACAAGTAAATGATATTAGGTAAGTACCAATGCTATTAAAATAAATTAGATTAAAAGTTAATTGAAATTGAGTTATAAATCTTGATCGTATTAATGATGTGATAATATAAAATTGTAATGTTTTACTATTTTAGTGTTGTCTTATATGATTAATATATAAATATATATGATTTTTATTTTTTAAGTGTGTATACATATATCATTTTCATACTTAAATATATAATATAATTGTCATCTATGTAGAATAATTATTTGTAGGATTGTTAGAATCGTATGCTCAATCGAAATCGACACAAGATTCTACCAATCTTATTTTGATAAGATCCTAACTAGGATCAGAGATCATTTGGTACTTCCTGGATCGTAGAATCGTAGATCCGGATCGGGATTCTAATAACCCTGCCATGAAAATAAAAAGTTACACACTCAACCTTATAACAAACAATAAAATGAAACATACCAAACCAGAAACACAACACTTCAACAAATAATGGAAATACCATATTGATCCCAACTCATTGATACCTAAATTTACAACTTTTTTTATTGGTGTCCATAAATCAAACTATTTGAGTCTTTGAAATTCATACCTTATTTTTTTATGGTACTTAAACTTTGGGCTGCTTCTGGTCAAGAGGGGTGCCCATGTGAGGAGTAAGAATTAGTATGGGCCCCGTCCAACAGCCTTCTACGTTCCGTCCAAAGAAGCGCTTATAAAGCCCAATAAAAAAGAGAAAATTGGCAGCACTTTCATTATAATGTTATTATATGGGATAACGCGTTGAATCACCCTCTTTCAAACCCATTCACCTTCTTCTTCATTTTCATCTTCCTCAAAATCGAACTCCTTCAAAGGCAAGTTCAGAAATTTAGGGCAATTTCGACGATTCTACTTTTCAAGTTCTCACAAATCTTTCCCTCTCATCACCTTCAATTTGACGAACGAATCAAAGAAACCTCAATGAGACAATTTTTCAATTTCGTTCGACATTTTCTATTGATTCTTTGATTCCATTTAAATTGGGGAACATCTTCTATGTATTGAACCCTAATTATTGGCTATAAAACCCTAAATTTTTTATTGTGTGTATTGAAACCATCAATTTTGTACATTTGATCTTTGAACACATGAAGGATATACAATGCATAATAAATTAATTGTGTGTACATTGAAACCATAAATTTGTTCATGAGACTTGTGAGAACAACGATTTGGGACAATATGTGCATAAAAATAAGCACAAAATGTAATGATTTATACTGTTTTAAACGAAGGCAAACATAAGCTACACAAAATAAACACCGGGAAAAATATATATGAACACATAACATATAACTCATGAACACAAATTATAATATGACAAACTTGCAATGATGGATACATATATAAGAAAAAAATGAAGATATGCACAAATAGATTAGAAATTAAAAGAACACATCACATATACGCACACATAGATCAAAACATAACACATATCTAAGAAAGTACAAACTGTAAGTGCACACATAGCTCAAAATAGATGCACACATAAGTTATGCCAAATGAACACAAAAACAATTATATATGAACACGTAGCACAAAACTAATGAATACGTATTATAATAGCACTAATTTGTATTGGCACAAATTATTATAAAAATATATGCACACATAGATTATGATAAATTAACACATAGACAAATATATATGCACATAAAGCTCAAAATTCATGAACACATCTAAAATTAAAACATATGAATGTGTTCGTATTAATTTGGTTATGTGTTCATATTAGTTTGCTTATTGTTCACATGTTTGACATGAATGTGTATTATAATACTCCAATACAATAATTTATTAATATATTTATATATGTTTGTCAATGTGTTCATACTTGGTTGTCTATGTGTTTATATCAATCTGCATATGTGTTCATATTAGTTTGCTTATATGTTCATATGATTGACATGAATGACTTTACTTATGTGTTCATGCATGTTTGCTTATGCATTCATATATGTATGTCAATGTGTCAATATATGTTTCCTATGTGTTCAATGATTGACATGGTTGTGCATTACAACAATGTAACATATATCAAAGATTTGCATATGGTTTTTACCTATTTGTCCATATGTTCAATGTGTTTGCTTAAGTGTTCATATTGGTATGCTTTTGTGTTTATATGTTTGTTGATGTGCATTTCCTTATGTGTTAAACATATATTAGCCAATGTGATTATAACTCTTTGTCTAGGTGTTCATATGAAATAATATGTGTGTGCATATCATATAGACTATGTGTTCATATATAAATAACTCATGTGTGCATTCCATCTATGTGTTCATGTATTATCAAGTATGAGTTCATGTGTGCACATCTTTTCATCTATGTGTTTATATATTGTTAACTATGTGTTCATATGTTTTCGTTCATGTGTTCATACGTTTGCAATTATATGTTTATATTAAGGTCTCTATGTTTCCATTAAGTGCTCATATGTTTTCAGTTCTGTGTTCATGGGATTACAACTACGTGTTCATACTTTTTTCATAAACCATAATACTAAATATAAATCATCAGTTTGCGTACAAAAACACTTCGAAACATTAAAAATAGTATTTGAATTCATAATCAATCATCAAAGATCGACAAATATCTTTATAAAAACTTCAAATCTATAATCGAAAAGAAGAAAACTAAAAAAAATGAAAAAGGGGAACATCAAACCCTAGAAACAAAAAAATCAATCAAATAAATCAAAATGTTTGTAAAAATTCGATGAAATGTGCTTTAATGAGGATATTTCTATGTAAACGATGAGATTCCATCCCAATGAAACGAGAAAAAATCGATGGAATTGTGCTCGCGACCTGCAATTAGCTATAGCCAGATGAGAAAGGGAAGAAGAAGAAAGACACACACTTATAACAAAGATGGGGACACACCCTTTCTCAACCATTGGATGAAAGAGAAATAAATGGTTGCTATGCGTTCTTAATTCTGAGGTGAGTGATCGTCCTTATCTTATGCGTTCTCAAATTTGTTTTATTTTGGTCCCAAACTATTGAAATATTTGCACACGTGGGGCTTACATTAGCAAGATTTCAAATCTTTTTTATATTTTCACTTACATCTCTTTGTTCTCTAACTTATTCTTTTACTTAATGTTCATCATTGATCCAATTTTAAAAATTAATTTTTTTTAGGTGGTGAAGAAACCAGTGATACAAATGTTTCAATAGTACATGAATCTTAATAGAACGACTTATAGTGAAGGAACTAATAAAAAATTAATAAAACAACTTAAAGTTTATAGACCAATCAATAAATATGGTGAAGTTTAGGGACTAATGACTAATTTACCCAAAATTTTACACACAACGCACATGAAACATTGCTAACGTAATTAAAAAAGTAAATACATAACAAAACTATTACTTTGACCATGTTTCAAGTTGATTAAAAATATTGGTTGATGAAAGAGTTCTGGTCAACAATTCCAACATGGAAAAGCAGCACCTACAAGTTGTAACACTCTGGATTTGAGTTTGGTTTATAAGGATTAAAGTTCTTACTCATGTCAACAAGAACTCTTCCTTTTCAGAGTTCAAGTGAGGACAAAATACACTTAGATTAAGCGTGTTAAGGCGTGAACTGTATCATGATGGGTAACCTCCTAGGAAGTCCTCGTGTTACATGGGTTAACACTTCTAAAGGCTTGGGCCTTACACAAGGGTTTGATCAACTCCCCTCCATTTACGAGCTTCTTAGCATCATCAATCTATTTTCTCGAGTTAGAATCATCTCGGACCAAAAACTCGCTACTACATTCCACATTCACTTAAGGTCTCTAATTTCTATCAAGATCCTTTTCTAGCTTAGCACCTTGCTCCATATTCTTGTTTTGGTCGCCAATTTCAATATCACTCATACTACCAACATGATCGATGGGGCCAAATTGACTCCCAACAACCTCCCATCACTTGTGAACCCTCACGAAGCACGTCTAGCCCCAAGCCAAACCGTCGGGTTTGATACCACTTTTTAGGAGAGGTAGATCATGTGTGTGTCATTATTTTGGGTTTCATTGGATTGTGGGTGGGATTGTCATAGGTCCTAGTTTACCTGAATTTGTGCTTCATATCCCATCAAGTGGTATCAAAGCTTTTGGATGTGTTAAGATTAAGGAGCCAATGAGAGCTTGTTGGAGAGTCTTCAAGCCAAAGGAGAAGAAAAAGATTGCTTATTACCGACAAGAGTTTGGTAAGTTCGTCTCTCTCGAAATTCTAAGTCTCATAATCAAGCGGTTTAGCTAGTTGGAATGGAATCATTTCTAGTCCGGGTTGTATTTAGAGGAGTGTTTGATATCTTCAAGTTTGTACCAATTTGTTGATTAGTGGATTGACTAGCTTGGTTGATCGGTCGTGGGTTTTTTCCCCTCTCGTGATTGAGGGATTTTCCCACGTAAAAAATATTGTGTTGATTATTGTGCTTTGTTGTGTTGCTTAAGTTTATATGTAATTGGTTGTCCTGCGATTCTGCGTGTGTCATTAGATCGTCGGTGGGATTATCATAGCTAGTGGCGGATCTAGAAATTCGTTGAAGGGCTGGGGGGTTAGTTTAATTTTTTTCCCGCTAGAGTATTGACATTTTTATTTAATATTTTGAAACTAATGAAAAATGTTTGAATACTCAACACTTGAAATTTGACCAATAAATAGTGTACATACTATTTTGTATTTGAAAAAAAAAATTATATAATATAATATTTTCAATTTTCTTTAATAAAAAGGAAAAAAATAGAACAATATAGAAGAAGGCATATAAAAATAGAAGAGGAGAATTCATACGGATTGAACACATGGCCTATTGGTATGTTTTGCACAAATTCCAACACAAAACCACTAGGCCAAGACATTGCCTTAAATGTTTTTTGCAGTTTTATGTATATATTACAAAAATAAAAAATACAAAGGGGGATAAATCAGAAATCCAACGGATCCCAAGGGGTTCGTTGCGGGAAACGGGGGCGACCGCGGTCGCCCCCTAGCTCCCTTTGGTTCCGCCATTGGTCATAGCTCTTAATTGACCGAAATTTGCGCTTTCGAGCCCAACAACAAGTAGTTTTTGTTATTTGTTGGAGTATTTATATATTTTTTTATTGATTTGTTAAGATCTATGATTTGTAAATCCGATTCAAAAAATCCCTACGATCTAATCTTAGAATGTTGATGCTGATAACCTTTATGATATTTGTGTACATGTAAATTATCTATCAATTTTTTATTTGAACTTGAGAGGGTAATTCAAATTGATACCATGAGTAGTCCAAGAAATCAATTATCAATCTCCACATGGAAAAATCGAAAATCATTTGCAGATTAATAAAATTTAGGTTGTAAATGAATGAAGCGTGGGGTAAAAAGAATTCAATGTCCAAACCATTGTTGTTAAAATTCCGATTCGATTCCACGATCTAAAAGTGTTATAACGATCCTGATTCTAGGTAGAACCTTATTGAAAGTAGGATTTTAATATTTCGTTATGTAATCAATAGGATCTTGTATACGATCCTGATCTTGCATACGATTCTGACAATTTTATGAATAATTTTTGCGATCCTACAACATGTTTATTATATGACATTATTTAATTATGAGATGAAAATGTATACTTAAAACATAAAGTATAAGCATATGTTTTTTATCTATTATAATGTGATTATATTGGTAAATCACCACTAAATTAATATACAAAAATATAATGTTTTCATATCATAAGATCGCTAATATATTATATTTATATGTTCACTTCAAATGTTTGACGTTAACCTTTTATTAGGTTGATTTCTACTATATTTAATTATGTTGTATAATCTTACGATTTTTTATGATTCGATCTTACTATCTTATTTAAAGTGCAAATTATGATCCGATCTTGAAATGCCGATTTTAAAAATATTGATTCAAACTAATAATTAATGAACCTAATGAGATAGATGAGGGAGGAAACAGACGTGGATAAGAATGTCTAATATGAGAAGGCAACGAGAATAAAGCGTGAAGAACAAGAGCCACGTTTTATCATCCTAGGAGAATATGATGATACAATAGAAGATGGGTGTACCATATAATAAATCTGAACCATAAGCATGCAAAACTTTCACACACAAATTTAACTAGTGCTTTTCTAAATATATATCTAAAAGATTAGCATTTTCACAAATCCATAAGCTAAGCTACTTTTAAAGCCACCACTAAAATAGCGACAAGGTGGATTCGGGGTTGGGACTACCCTTACAGTCCTTATCTTAGTTTGGCATATCGCTCCCCAACCCCGTCCCAATATTCCGTCGGGAAATGAATATTAGCCTCGTCTCCATCCCCGTGGGATCCCCATCCCCATTTGTTTTTTCCCACTTACGATTCCCATGAGCTTTTTTCATTTATTCCCCTATAATTTCCCCGTGTAGTTTATAGTGAACTCTATATTTATCTTCTTACAAATATTATTGTTTCGTTTATAATTTTAGTTTCAGCTATGTCTAATAGAAAGAATGTGATCAATCAAAAGAACTAGTGACATTAAAGGAGACGAGAATATACATGTAGTTAATTTATAAAGACGAATGAGAGATTGGCGGTGATCAATCATACAAACTTAATGAAGAAATAACATAACACAATGCCAATATATTCAATTTTATATAAAAATAAATCAAACATAAAGATCCCTTGAGAGGGATTCCCACAAGTTCCCCCAACGGGGACTTCCCACAAGATTCCCTTACGGGGTCGAGTTCGGGGCAGGAAGCGGGGCGGGGATATATATCCTCATCCCCGTCCCCAACACCATATGGAGAATCAAATTTCTCCCCGACCCCATCCCCGTTTAGAATCCACATCCTCGTCCGCATTACATAGAATTCCCACACGGAACAGGAAATCCCCTCAAAACCAAATGTTATAATCCTTATAAAAAACGGATGTTATAAACAAGAACATAATTTATGTCCAGTATATGGTTTTGCATTAAGGAATATGAAGTAACTATAAAGATTCTTTTTCATAAGATAGAAAGATCTCTTTAAGGAAACTTCTTAGAAAAAAATTAAAAAACGACCCCTTTTTTAACTTAGTTCTTTGATTGAGTGATGTACTACCATAATTGAATTTAGAAAAAATTATAAAATATAATCTCAACTTTTATTAGCATATAAAAGATAATGCAAACATTCAAATTGATCAAAAATAATCTTAACTATTTACAGATAAACTAAAAATAATATAGATGAAGTTTCCAGTTAAATTTTGGCTAATTCGATGACATGTACTCGAGGTCTTTGCATAGTTGGACACAGTAAGTGATTCTTCATTGTGATACTACGAAGTCCATGTCATCAAATCATACAATATTTCAATCGAAAAATTCATTTGTATTACTTTTGGTTTATGGATATTTAAAAATTGAAATTATTGTTTGCCTATTAATATAAGTTTGAATTATTTTTGGTGATTTATCCAAGAATTTATTGGGCCGTGTATATGCCCAAAAGGGTATACCACAAATCCAACTAGTGTAGGATGAGGCAAAATAAAACCACAAATGAAGCCTTGGTACCCTTATCTAGAGGTGAAACTTACATCCCCTTTCTTGCATTTGCAAACGATATTCTAATCTTTGCAAAAGCAAATTAAACTGCTTGTTACCAAAATTAAAATAATTATAGAAGAGTACTGCTCATTTTCGTTGCATTGTGTAAACTATCACAAATCTGCTTTCCAAATAACAAAAAACATTCCAAATAATCGAAAAATGCAACTGCAAACTATCCCGAATATAAAAAGCACGAACTCTTTAGAAAAATATTTGAGTTGTCATATCATTAACGGTAAGGTCAATAAAGATACATTTCACGAAACAATCATTGCATCCACAAACCAACTAACCAAATGGAAAGGTAACTCCCTATCCTAGGAAGGCATAGCCACATTGATTAAATCTAACCTTACAGCAAAATCTAACTTTATAATGAACAACTTTATGCTACCATCTTCTATCCATAAGGAACTATACACGATTAATAGATTCTTTTTTTCTGGAACAAAGAGAATAGCTGCAAACCCATCATTAAATGGGAGAAAATTTGTAAACCGACTCAAAGTGGCAGCCTAGGAATCAGGAAAACACAAGATATGAACAAAGCATTCCAAAAGAAACTACTATGGAAAATCCTAGCGGAACCAGATAACCTCTAGGTTAAAATTATTAATGAAAAGTCCCTCAAAGGAACAAACATATCCCAATATGTGGAAAAAATCAAACAAATCATGGCATTGGTCCCAATTATTAAACCTAAGAAAAGAATTTCAATTTGGTCTTCAGTGGCTTGTTAGGGATGGACAATCCATCAATTTATGGCATGACAAATGGAGCCCATAAATTAATCAAACACAAGAAGCAATTGTATAAACTATTATTGACCCATCAATAATTATGGGTGAGTTTATACTCAATAACAAAAAGTGGAATGAAACATGACTTAGCAAAATTCTAAATCATAATGCGATAGATAAGATATCGGATATTACATCCCACAAAACAATTTACATGTAGACTATACTGGAGTTTTAACAAAAATGGTTGGTTCTCCACTAAATCAGCAGTTCAGCTCATAACTAAACAAAGAGATTCCCTTACAGATGACCCATCATGGATATGAAAATAGATACATATGCTAAAGTTAAAAACTTCATTTGGAAGATCTGTCATAATGGACTACCCACCAAAGAAAGACTGTATCAAAAACACGTCACAGTCTCTCTGGCTTGTGGTTCTTGTAATCACCCCCATGAAGACATGTATCATTTTATATTACAATGTCCACACACATTAAACAAATTACGAATCTCGACCCTAAGGTGGAGTATATAACTAGGAACATAACAATAAGAAGACCTAAAGATATAATATCTAAACTACACTTTGTCTTAACTAAAAAAGAACTTTTCGGCCTACTAGTTATGTGGTGGTGTATCTGGATAAACAAAAACCAAACTATATTTAACACTGACACTCTTGATAAGATTAAAAACCTTACACATTTCATTAAAACACTAATTAGTAATTGGGAGAGAACAAAAAACATTGATACAAATGATACTATCTAACCTAGATCAAATCTCTCCTAAATAAGGAAAATCAAGAATATTAAATGGATAAACCCAAAACCAAACTTCCATAAAATCAATTTTGATGGATCCAAACTACAAAATGGTGAAGTAGACATTGGCTTCATCATCATGAATGATAAAGCATAAATCACTTACATCGAGAACCATAGATGTGGTAGAAACTTAATTTTGGTAACTGAAGCTATTGCACTCAGGGAAATCATCCTTGCTGCAAAAGGCTCAACATCACAAAACTGGAAATTGAAGGTGATAACCTTTGCCTTATCAACTCTATTAAAATCATTTGGACATGTCATTGGGAGATTGAAATGATTGTCGCTAATATACTTGTTGACCTTCATTTCTTCCCAGAGGTTCACATTAGACACGTCTTTCGTGAGGTGAATCGATCTGCTAACAGACTTGATGAAACACCCCCCGACTTATATCGGTAGTGCCACACGCCAGTGACCTTAGACTTTAATGTCCAAAGACACCCAAGGCTTAATCCGAACAATTTATGCGTAAAATAAAAAATATTCAATAATAAAATAGTAGCGGAAGACTAAATAAATATTAATATTCCCCTCGTAAATTGAGGAGATAGGTTTAATAAAACGATATTGAATTTACAGCGGAAGACTTTAAATAAATTCTAATTAGATTACTAGGTTATCTAATACTTCCACATATTACATTAATGAAGAAGAAGAATTTCAATAAACAACTTAGAAATATATTTCGAAACCAAAACTTCAACTGCAAGCCTTCTTCTCTGATTTGTTACTACTAGATAACTTGAGACAAGTCGATTGATGTGTCTGTAACACCCCTGACTTACGTTGGTAGTGCCACACGCCAGTTAGGACTGTTCATCGGTTCAAAACCGAACCGAATATAACCGAACCGAAAACCGAATTGAGGTTTTTAGTGAACCGAAAACCGAACCGAATATATCCGGTTCGGCTTCGGTTTTTCCCGGTTCGGTTCGGCTAAAACCGAAATTCTAAATTTATGTTAACCGAACCGAATTAAGCTGAACCAAACCGAATTGAGCCGAACCAAAAATGGCATAAACCGAACCGAAATGGCTTAAACCGAACCGGAGGAGGCCAAATTCGGACTTGATTTACCATCCAAATTCTAGAACACAGTAGTACATAGTAGCTGGAACGCAAATCCATCCAGATTCAACAATACCCCAAACAACCAAACAAGAAAAAGTCAACCAAAAGACTAACTCATTTACAGTTTACTAGAATGAAATGAACATTGAACAAATACAACTACACGGGCAACCAAATCAAAGTGGAGGGAGAAATAAAGGGAAATGAAGACATACACGAAACAAACTCAGGAATCTCCGCCGCCGCCAATGAAGTCTCGAGGGAGAGGTTCACCGTCGATTCAGTTGACCGACCGATGAACAACCCTACACCAGTAACCTCAGACTTTAATGTCCAAGGTTACCCTAGGCTTGAATGGGAACAATTATGCGTAAATAAACATTAAATAATGAAAGAGTAATCAGTGGAAGATTTTTATAACAAATACTCAATTCTTTTATTAGTATTCCTCTCGTAAATTGAGAATGACGGTATTACAAACAATGTGAAATTACAACGGATGACTTTTGAATAAACCCTAAATACATGACTAATTCATTTAAGTATTACATTTATTTAAGAAAACTAAATTAACACTAGACAACCTTAAAAATAATATCGCTTTAAATCTCCAAGTGCAAGCCTTCGTCTTCGATTTGTTACTTCAAGGCGTCTGAGACCAACCACTGATGTGCCGTATAGGACGAATGACACCAGCCAACCATGCAAGGAAAAGGAAAGGTTGGTCAGTCTAATGAAAGACTACGCAAGGGCTCAAACAGAGTGGTTCTTGTGATTGTATCCAGTTACTATCATTGTCTCTCGAATAATAGTCGATAGACGATACATAACTCGGATACTCTCACTGAAATGATAGAAAAAGAATGCTTCAAGAGAAGACTCCAACTGAAGTGAGTCTTATGAAAAATTAATGAATTTGTTTGGGAACATTATCACACAAAGTTTTGAAAATGCCTCGTTAAATATTTGGGTCCTCGAGCAACCTCAGCGCATAATGCGAATCCAGATTGGAAAGGGGACTTACTTTAGACAAGAGACTGGACGGGTTCCACGTTATACTTATTTATTTATTTCGACACTATACTTATACAACCATATAATAATTTCTGCCAAAATTGTCATAACCCAACCTTTGAAACTAAGTTAATGAACATTAAATTACTCCTCTAAAAGAAATAAAATAAATTTTAGAACTTTTATTATTTTCAAAATAAAATATATAGAAATTACATTATTACCCTTTATGATAAAATGAAGGTTATTACAATACTACTCCCGAAAAAATAGTTTCGACCCCGAAACTAGCACTACTAAGATAGAGGGATCGGTTTTCACATTAACCTCCCTACTTGAGCTTAGTATCCTCAATTATTTCATACATGAAATTAATCCTAGGAAAGTCGATCTGTTTCGTCAACCACGACATTATCTCATATCTCGTCTCCATATATTATCCCATGTATTAGCTCATAAAACTGTCCACAAGATTATGACTACCTTAGAATAATAGTCTCCAAGATTATCCCGCTATTATGCGCTACTCACCATAAAGAACTTAATATCTCTTAAGCAAAAGAAGACCATATTTGTCATCCCATTTACTTTTCTATGATCGGATTCCAAGGTACAAACATAACTTCCGTATAACGCAAATATCAATTCTTAGTAACTTTCAAATATTGTATCTCCTTATTCCTTAAATGTACATCTCCCAAGAAGTTCCATTATTTATCTCAATTAAGTTTGGCCCTTATGCCATCTCTAACCCAAATCTTTCCAAGATTACTATAAATCATTCCATTAATCAGGCTCTAACATAAAACATTTACGATTTCTTAATTTTTTCCCAAATAATCACACAACATTTAATTCCTATTTTCCTCAAACATGATTTTAATAATTCATTTAACACAATTATGATCATTCACTTTGGTTACCCACAATGTGTCATAAGCCATAGATCACAATTTCATCAAGTCCAATTGATAAAAATCCATACACTTACGTTATCATACACTCTTAATCCACATAAATGAAAACAAACTTTTACCAGCTGAGTTTGTTATTCACTCATAAATCCTTTAACACTTAATTTCCCTCACACAATCTATTATCCCAGTTAAAGCAAACTTTTTGGCTAACCAACCTTGGACTAAATCCCTTAATACTCCTCATATCATAATATCACTACAAAAATTCTTATGATGTCACTTATCACTTAATCATCCCAAATAATACACTTAATCATCCCAAAAAGGATTAAACCATAAGTCTTACAAGGAACACACTCACCCAATAAACACCACATTTAAATCCTTGAATGTTTATATATTAAACCATTAATCGCATTGTAATACGATCTTCTTAGGGAAAAACAACTCTTTGTAATTTAGACTAACAATTTATTCATTTACATGAATAGGTTTTAAAACTCACAACTATGCATTTTATACTTTATACCAGCTCACCACCCAAAATTTACCACATCTAATGCTCGGAGTATACACATGAGAAATAACCTCAAACTCCAAAGAGCATTAGCTACACACGCTTAATTCCTTATATCAAGGAATCCTTACAATACTAAACTCACGAAACAATGCTCGTCAACTCGAGCAAAGGAAACAAATAATGTTAATACCCAACTTGACATCATTTCGAGAATATAGAGATATTCTTATGAATAGATCTAAGGATTAAGTAATGAAATCGAAGCTTGCAGAAGTTTGAAACACACTTTGAAATATTTTTAAATCACACTTTAAGTTAACTCTTCACACCATTATCATTTTATAATATAACTTATTTATAAATGTAATGCTTTAAACATTATCCTTTTTAAAACCACAATCACTTTCAAACTACACTTTGAAATCACTAAATGAATTTAAAATAACTCGTTAAAACGCTATTATTATATAAACCAAATATTATATCTAATATAAGTTTCTTATAACTTAAACCACTAATTTTATCATTTTTAAATTTAAACTATTTTCAAAACCTTTGAATTAAATACTTTAAAATCAAGAATTATATATATATGTATTAAGATAGAATAAAATAGTTTGAAAATAATTTTAAAAAATTCTCAAACCTAACAATAGGCCAAGAATCTTAAAACCAATGCTCTGATACCATAATTGTAACACCCCCGACTTACGTCGGTAGTGTCACACGTCAGTAACCTCATACTTTAATGTCCAAAGTCACCCTAGGCTTTAATGGGAACAATTATGCGTAAATAAACATTAAATAATGAAAGAGTAATCAGTGGAAGACTTTTATAACAAATACTCAATTCTTTTATTTAAAATTGCTCTCATAAATTAAGAAGGACGGTATTACAAACAATGTGAAATTACAACGGAAGACTTTTGAATAAACCCTAAATGCATGACTAATTTATTTAAGTATTACATTTATTTAAGAAAACTAAATTAACACTAGACAACCTTAAAAATAACATCACTTCAAATCTTCAACTGTAAGCCTTCGTCTTCGATTTGTTACTTCAAGGCATCAGAGACCAACCACAGATGTGCCGTATGGGACACATGACACCAGTCAACCATGCAAGGAAAATGAAAGGTTGGTCAGTCTAATAAAAGACTATGCAAGGGCTCAAACAAGTGGTTCTTGTGATTGTATCCAGTTACTATCATTGTCTCTCGATTAATAGTCGGTAGACGATACATAACTCGGATACTCTCACTAAAATGATAGAAAAATAATGCTTCAAGAGAAGACTCCAACGGAAGTGAGTCTTATGGAAAATAAATGAATTTGTTTGGAAACATTATCACACAAAGTTTTGAAAACGCCTCGTTGAATATTTGAGTCCTCGACCAACCTCACTGCATAATGCGAATCCAGATTGGAAAGAGGACTTACTTTAGACAAGAGACCGGGCGGGTTCCACATTGTACTTCTCGCCCGAGGGTATATTAATTATGTGTCACGCGGCACTTATCTTATTTAATTTCAAAACGTGCATTAATGTTAAAGCTTTTAAATCCACAACCGATCTCACAATGAGATATAAAATGGGACGAATCCCGAGTTTCGGGACTAGCTAAGTTCACCACCATTATATTCAAATAAGGGTAAGTCATGACCAAAAGTATTAGGGCAATAATCCTCCTAATACCAAGTAATAAAGAAACATCTAAACCTCACAAGGTAAATATCGTTCTTACGAATACTCGTGCTAACTAAGCATTTAAATCCACACCAATGCACAACAATCCACACCAAAGTCCATCTAGCACCCTATAATATATATATAAGGGTCATTGCTAACAAGTATACAACCTAATAATAAGGTTCATTATTCACACCAATTTAGCACATGAGTTCTCAAATGACAATTAAGAATTTTTATCCCAACTTAATTAAGACAATAGATTAATTGTCAATTAAGGAAAATATGGAATAAATGAGCAAGAGCGACCCGCCACTTGACTTGAATCACGAAGAAGATGAACGGTGTATCGGAGATGGTTGTTTTCGAAAAGCAAATTGGCTCCCTGCATTATTAATGTTCCAAACACTCCCGAGACATACCCAAATCATACACAATAAATAAATTATATTATATAATTTATTCAATATCAAAATTTGAAGGATACAATGTCTCGACTTCTAATTCAATTTATTTATCTCTTAAATAAATCAATTTCAAGGCTTTTTGATAAAACGATTATTTATACGATTCTAAAAATTAATTAGTCGTATATTCTAAATAATCATATCATAATAAAATGGTTCCAATAATTTGTTTATAATCCAAAAAATTTCAACTCAAAATATTATCTAGATGAAGAACTATAATTTACACATTCATAATATAAGATAATATTATAAAAAAATTAATGAATATAATTTTAATATTCATAAAATCAAATTAATCCTAACATATTTTTCATTAATCTAGATTAATAAATTTAATCAAGATTAGGCCAAAATAAATTAAAATCGGCCAAATTACCCAAAACGCAAATGGGACTAACCACCACGATTAACATCGGCCGGAAAATCGCAAATTGGGGAACCTCCGCCGCCAGGGTTAGAGGGCTTTTGAATGGGACTAATGGAAGAACCAACGAACTCGAATTTTACAAATGAACAAGCGAAGTCGGATTTTAGGGTTCTTGATAAAGTTTGATGAAATTGGGTGAATTGAGAGGACGATTGAGGGGGGTTTTATAGGGATTTTGAAGCCTTGAATTCCCTCAGCATGATCTCGTGCTTCTCGCTCTCTAATTGAGATGTAGAAAATTGGGTGAATTAAGATGTAGAAAATTATCTTAGGTTAAAATTAAGCTTAAGATATTTTTCTTTTGAATGTAACCATACTTAAATCCTTAACAACATTTTTTAAACTTGATTTAAGTATTCTAAGTCAAAATTGATAAGTTTTATATAAATTATAATTAACATAAGGTTAATCATAATTTAGACCATTTATAGCTTATGGAGATAACATACTTAGGGTATTTAATATTTTATCCTTTCATGGATAACATAACAATTCTTATGACCTCTTATTATTATATTAAAATTTTAAAACTACATTCATTGTTATACTTATTTATTTATTTCAACACTATACTTGTACAACCCATATGATAATTTGTACCAAAATTATCATAACCCAACCTTTGAAACTAAGTTAATGAACATTTAAATTACTCCTCTAAAAGAAATAAAATAAATTTCAAAACTTATATTATTTTCAAAATAAAATATATAGAAATTACATTAATACCCTTGTGATAAAATGAGGATTATTACAGTGTCGCATGGGACCATGCAAGAAAAGGGAAGGGTTGGTTAGTCTAAGGAAAGACTAGCAAGTGTATTTTATGTGAGGTTCTATGTGGTAATATCTATTTACTATAATTATCTCTCTAATGAAAGTCAATGGATAATATATAGCTAAAATACTTTTACTGAAACAAAAGAATGACAAAGAGACATGCACCAAGAGTATACCTGGGTGAATGTAGGTATTATGGGAAGAAGATATGATTATTTGGGAATGTTTTAAGTCAACACACAAGATATATTTACTTCATTGAATAATTGGATTCGAGCAACCTCACCACATAATGCGAATTCAAATTGGAAGGACGGCCCGCTTAAATTGGAGCACGAGTTGTTTCCAAGCTATACTTCTCGCTCGAAGTTTATTAATTATGTGCTCGCAACACTTATCTTCTTTAATTTCAACACACCACGTTATCTTAAAGCTATTAATACATTCTCAAAAATATCGAGACCATAATGGGTGACTCATTGTCAATCCATACAATGCACTAGGTGCCCCGAACAATTCTTCTTCCACGATAAATAAAGAAGGATGGTCATGACCGAACAAGTAGTAGGTAATTAAGCCTCCTAATATCACATTATAAAGAAATCATGAAGCCTCGCAAGGACATAATATCTCTGACACACACGACACTTAAAGTCCATACTTAATGACTATAAAGAGCACATCCAATATCGTCATTACAACGATAACAACATTAATCATATATACTTAAATATATAACTATATGTATATATCAAAAATAACTATCAACCTAGATAGAAAATTATTTTAAACACACAAGGGTTCCCAAACATTTAATTAGGTTTTAAAAATTACCCAATTAATTTCAATATTATCTATCGGTCAAATGAATAACTTAAATTGCAAAAGAGAATCACCACTTGCCTTAATTATATTCGGCGATGAATCTAGACGAGACGATTACTGTTGATTTGCTTTTCGAGAGCTTGACCTCTGCTCCACGATAACTCTAGCAAGGTTTCCGGTCCACACGCGATCCGATGAATAACGATACGAACCGACAAATAATTAATATCAATTTTTTTCATTTTGATGAAGTCACGTAATTAAACTCAATACATTTTTATGAATTTTGTCATAAAAATAATAATTGATTTTATCTAAGGACAACTACGAATAAAAATGGTTGAAATTATACCGCTACATCGATTTGGGATCGTTGACACAAAAAACTATTGGGCTTCTCGGCCTAATTCACAAATTGTCGAGGAGGCGACCCCTCCTTTCTTCAACCCACACTTCCTCTAATTTCAAATACGAACAGATGCCATGGCGGAACAAGCAGAGTGTGGACAAGGCTACTTTGAACGGCTCGGGACGGCTCATTCGAATCACAAACCGACTGAGGCCGGTGGAGTTGGACTCGCATCGCTATGGGCTACCACCTAGGATGAATGGAGGCGACGGACACTAGCAAAAGGTTGATAATTTCCAGTATGAGATTCACAAAGGTGTGGGGATACATGTAGCGAGAAGAAATTTGGGCATGAAAGCCATGACATGAGGGTATTGGTGGCCCTACATGCAAAAAGATGTTGAGTGCTATGTTAGGAGGTGCGAGAACTGTCAGAAGTTTGCTAAGATGATTCACCGACCTGCTATAAACTTGCATCCTTTCACCAGCACATAGCCCTTCGCTTAATCGGGGTTAGATTTGGTGGAACCCTTCCTCGGGGCTCCGGAAAACAAGCGTTTCTTATTAGTACCACGGATTACTTTACCAAATGGGTGGAGGCGAAGCCCTTGACACGCATTAGGGACATTGACGTCCAGAAGTTTGTTTGGGATTCGACTATCACTAGATTTGGATTTCTTTATGCTTTGATATCGGATAATAGGACTCAATTTAATATTTCCTCGTTTAAGTCTTTTTGTGCATGCTATGGTATTAAGAACTTGTACTCATTTGTAAAGTACCCGTAGGCAAATTGACATGTGGAGGCCACGAACAAGGAAATATTAGATGGCATCAGAAGATTGGACAATGCCAAGAGACAGCGGATGGATGAGCTCCCGGTCATTCTATAGGCATACAGAACGACCCCCGCAGATCCACAAGCGAAACCCCATTTTCCCTTACCTACGACTTAGAGGCAGTAATCGTGTTGGAGATGGGGTTGCCTACTATCAGGACTGAGCCATTTGAGCAAGGGGGAAAGGAGCATGCAATCAAAGCTAACTTGGACTTTTTATCAAAAAGGATTAAAGCCTCTTCCATTTGCATAGAGACCTATCAGCAGAAGTGGATTAGGGCCCACAGAAAGCATGTCAGACTGTGCAGCTTTGGCATCGGTGACTTCGTCCTCCTCAAGGTCCTCGCCAATACTAAGGATCATGCGAATTGAAAATTGGGACCGAAATGGAAAGGCCCATACAGGGTAATCACTAGATAAGGCAATAACTCTTATAAGTTGGATGACATGAATGGAAAGGAGGTTCCTCACACTTGGAACACCTCTAATCTCATGAAGTTTTACGTTTGAGCATACATTTGATATAGGGGTACTCTTTTTCCTTTTCGTATGGTTTTCTCCCACGTGGTTTTCTTGCAAAGAGGTTTTAACGAAGCCCCTCGAATATTTACTTTTATCCTTATGTTGTATGCATTGAACCAAGTAATGTGTAACACCCCCGACTTATTGTCGGAAATTCCACACGCCAGTGACCTCAGACGTTACTGTCCGATGTCACCCTAGGCTTTAATCGGAACAATTAAACTTAAAGGAACATATTAATTAACGAAAGATTAAACAGCGGAAGACATTTAAATATGAAACTCGACCCTTTTATTAAAATATCCCTCATCAAACGAGAGTAGCGTTTTTACAACAAAGTTAAATCTCAGCGGAAGACTTATAAATTACACAGCGGAAGACTTTTTAGAATAAACCTATTACATGACTAGGTTATATTAAAGTAATAGTTGACAACCTTAAAACACTAACACTTAAATCTTCAACTGCAAGCCTCTTCTTCAATTGGTTACTTCAAGTCTTCGGAAACCAACCACTGATGTGCCGTATAGGACGGATGACACCAGCCAACCATGCAAGGAATAAAACCCGGTTGGTTGATGTCGGACAACATTTTCCTCGTCCAAGAGCTCTTAAGGAAGTACAACGTCTCTAGAGAGACCTGGCGGTGCTTCTTGAATGTGGACCTTGCCAAGGCCTATGATACGGTCTCATGGGACTTTCTTCGGTTTGCTCTTGGCCACCTTGGCTTCCCCCCGAAGTTTATGGCTTGGATCATGGAATGTGTGGGTTCGGCCTCCTACTCAATCAAGATCAACAAGGGCATCCATGGCTTCTTCCCGGGCAAGCGAGGCCTAAGACAAGGTGACCCACTTTCTCCTCTCCTCTTTGTGATTTGCATGGAGCTTCTTTCCCGCTTGATTAAGAAGGAGACATCTAGGGGAACGTTTCACTTCCATCAACATTGTGAGAGTTTGAGGCTTACACACCTCATGTTTGCGGATGACATTGTCCTCTTTTGCCGGGGGGATGTGGGTTCGATCAAGGTGCTTATGGGGTGTTTGGAGAGGTTTGAGGGGTTGTCCGGATTATGTGTGAATATGGGGAAGTCGTCTCTTTTTCTAGGCTCGGTTCCGGCCCTTGAGCGTGAGCCCGTCTTCGCCGCCACCGGGTTCAAGGAGGGTGTCTTCCCCTTCCACTACTTGGGGATCCCTATTAGCCCTCACGGCCTTCGGGTTATGGACTACAAGCCTCTTCTTGACAAGATTAGTAGTTACCTCAACGCTTGGGCAAAGAAGAGCATCTCCTTTGCCGGGAGGAGGGAGTTGATTGCGTCGGTTCTCCAAGGATGCGAAGGGTTTTGGCTTTCCATCTTGCCAATGCCCTTTGGTGTCCTCAATAGCTTGATTGGCATATGTCGTGGGTTCCTTTGGAAGCGGCCTCGTGTAAGATGGGTGGACGTTTGTGTTCCTAAGAGAGAAGGGGGTCTTGGCCTCTTGGACCTTGGCACTTGGAACAAGTGCTTCATGTTGAAGCACTTTTGGCACATCTTGGACATGCGGGATAGTCTTTGGGTGAGGTGGGTGCATCATCGGTATCTTGGTGTGGTTGAGCCCCTTGATTGGGAGCCTCATAAGCGGGATTCGCCTTGATCAAGGTTATTCTTCTTGCTCGGGATTTGATTGAGGAGCTCCCGAGTAGGGAGGCTAGCATTGAGGAGACTCTCTCGGCTTGGTGCAAGGAGGGGAGGTTTAGGGTGGCCCTAGCATACGAGGCCCTTCGGAATAGGCGACCGGTTGTGAGTTGGGCCAAGGTGGTGTGGCCGAAGCACAACACTCCGAAGCATATGTTTATCCTTTGGCTCGCTACCCTTGGCAAGCTCTCCACCTATGATAGGCTCTTGTTCCTTGATGTCGAGTCGGGGTGTCGCTTATGTGGGGCGGATTTGGAGACTCATGATCACTTGTTCTTTGATTGCCCCTTCGCTAGTGACATTTGGCGTGAGGTTCGGGTTCGCTTCATGATTCCCGCCAAGGTGTCTTCGGTGCGGCGTGCCTTGCATTGGCTTCGAAGGAATGCCCGTGACCTTGGGTGCCTTGCCCAGGCTCGTGTTTTTGCTCTCTCGGCGACGGTCTACTAAATTTGGCATGCCCGGAATGCTTTTGTGTTTGATGCCAATCATGTCCCCAAGGAGGTTGTGGCTCGCTTGATTATTACGCATGTATTTCAATTACTTCATGATAGATTTCCCCCATGTATGGTTGAGACTTTGTAGCTTCTGTTGCTTTCTGTGTGGTTTGGCAGGATTGCATGCTTCTCAAACTACGCTTGGTTTTGCATAGTTTTGGAAGGCCTGCGTGCTTGTCCAGTTATGCTGTGTTTGTTGTAATTGCTTTGCTTCCCTCTTTGTAGGGTCTTACTTAATCGAATTTACCATTCCCAAAAAAAAACCCGGTTGGTTAGTCTAATGAAAGACTATGCAAGGGTGAAAACAGAATGGTTCTAGTGATCGTAACCGTTTACTATCATTGTCCCTCGAATAATAACCGAAGGATCGATATATAACCCAAAACTTTCACGGAATGATTAGAATAGACATGCATTGAAAAGAAGACTCCAAAGGAATTGAGTCTTATGGGAAATGTATGAAGAGAAGACTCTAAAAGATTGAGTCTTATGGGAAAGTATGACAAATGTTTGGGAACGTTATAGTTTTTATACAAGCGTTAAAAATGACTTTATCATTTGGGTCAACAACCAACCTCACCGCGCAATGCGAATCCAGATTGGAAAGAAGACTTACTCTAATCGAAGTCCGGGCGGTTTCCACGTTGTACTCCTCGCCCGAGGGTATATTAATTATGTGTATAATCGCACTTATCTTCTTAAATTCCAAAACACATTTTTACGTTAAAGCTTTTATCATATAATATATCATCTCGATACAAGAGATATCTTGGGAATAAATACCGATTGTTGGCACCAGCTGTGTGCACCTCCCCTATATTCGGATAGGGGATAGTCATGACCAGGAAAGGGTGTTAGGGCTTGGATATCCTATCCACCACGGTTATAAAGAAACGGCTAGACCTCGCAAGGTACATAGCGTTCCTACGAATACTCGTTCTAACTATATATGTATAAGTTCACACATAAAATCCACACCAATACCATCATGGTAATAACAGATAGAATAGCGTTGTTTCTAGCAATATATACAACCTATCATAATATCACATTTTATATCATATCATTTATAAAATCTGTTCCCAAACGAAAACAACAATTCATCCCAATTTAATTAACAATTCGAAATAATTGATAATTAACGGAAACATGGAATGATAAGCAAGAGCGAACCGTCACTTGCCTTGATCGAGATGAATGAATGACGATGGGTTTCTGGGTCCGGGAACTGGAAACGGAATCGGATTGCGGATTCCTACGACGCCAACGAACCCACAACGAAACCCTAGGTTAGATTCGATAAATAATAATACGGATCTAAGGAAACGAAAGAAACGAGGGTCCCATCCGTGACCGGATCGTCCAAGGCCACGATCGCGTTTGCTAAGGCAATCCGCGGTCGCGGATGTCTGGACATCGTCCGCGGACGCGGCTGTTCATGTCCGCGGTCGCGGCCATGAACCCGACAACCCTAATCGGACAAATCCTCACCGATGACGACACGACGAGGCTCCGAACGACAGGGCTTCGTCTCCTGGCACCACGACGCCTCTACTACACCACCACTCGACAACTAAAACCACCAGCGAGAGCTCCGACGATATGAGAACTCCGGCGACACGAGAGAGAGAGAGATCGGATTTCGAATGCTCCAACCCTCCATCCGAGCCCTCCTTTTATAGCCACCGAGCACCCCAACTCCCGGCCAGACGAACCGCTCCAAATCCCCCCCCCCCCCCGACGAATCGACGGCCATCTCAACCGACGAAGCCATTGAAGACGAGGATGAAGCGTTTTCCACGGTCGCGGAAAAATTCTTGTTCGCGAGGCTGACGACGCATCATTTTCCGCGGTCGCGGAAATCTTCCGTGGTCGCGAAAAAGGCATGTTCGCGTCCTTTTGCCCGGGAAACGATTGAACACGTGCTAAAACCTTGCAATAACTAATATTTGTACCCAAACAAATATTTTAAGCCTCAAAAATACATCGAATTTATATTATAATGCTCAGGGATATATTACAGAGATTATACGCGTTACAGAAATTCCGAATTTCACCTAACGCGTCACGATTACAGAACGAGGGTTGAGAAAATTACCCAAATACCCTTACTAAAAATGAGGGGTATTACATCACTACCCCTTAAGAGAAGTTTCGACCCCGAAACTTGGCTGATAACCACCCGAAGATGCGACCTAATACTAAGTTACACAACCGTATAAGTTTAACCATGTCTGACCCATTTCACACTTGTAAAATTGGTGCAGACATTTCTAAGTTAAAATTTATAAGTTGGTTCAAATTACAGTTAACGTCAGGTTAACCATAATTTAGACCCTTCTCAACCTAAGAGAATTCTATAACTTGCTTTCACCAAACATACATTCTATCATATTACCCCTATGGTAACATGAGGATTATTACATTACTATCCCCTTAAAAGAGTTTCGACCCCGAAACTAGCATTGCTAAACTAAAGGGTCCGATTTCACCATAATCTTATTACCTGATCTTAATATCCTTAATCATCTCATCCTTGTACTTGCTCCTAGGAAAACGATCCGTTTCCTCAATCATAGCACTATCTCGCATATCCTATCACCATGTGCTACACTTGCATTAACTCGTGACTATATCCACAAAGTCATAATTACCTTAGGATAATTGTCTCCCAAAATCATCGCACTAGTCTCGCTATACCTTAAGCATGAGAACACGCATTTCTCTTCCAACTTTCTCTTTATAAACCTCTCTCAGCGTACATACCTTATCCTCCTTAAGTTGATATCCTTAAACGAGTTTGGTTTTCGCAATCTATGTCACCGAAATCGAACTATTTTTTCGATCATGATTCCCCTTACAACATACTGCCTACATTCCTTACTCTCGTTAGAACAGATATGATCATCCGCAAGATTACCATTTCCTTAATCAGAGTATCCATTATAATCTCCAATATAACCTCGCTATATTGCCCTATTCCTCATAAAGACCTTGAAATCCTCAACCAGAAGAATACAACATCTCTCTACTAACTTCCTTTCGACAGTCAGATCCTCAAAGTACATACATAGAATTCAACTATACTTCAATTAAAATTGGCCCTAAAGCTCACTTCCAACTTAAAACCTCTAGTTTCCTCAAACAAGATCGTGATAAGTCAATTAGCACAATTGCCGCCAATCACTTTATTTTCCCTAAACGTGACATCAAATCGCCTTTAATAGACGTCGATCACTCTCCATCCAATCCTTATGTCGTTTCTCTTAAGAAAGCCTCATAACGAAACCTCGGATGAATCTTCCAAAATAATACCTATGACTTCACACCCTTGGGTCCTGAGGTTTTACTCAAGGTCGTAATAGAGTACGATTTTTTTTTCCAGAGGAACTGACCCCCCCCCCCCCCCCCCCTATGAACTATCTCTAGAATACATTTATTTTCTTCTCATCAATCTATCCTTATAGATGACCACAGAATGACCTCACAACTAGGCATTCTAATCTTCATATAGTTCACTCCTACGTACTTTTACCACAACAAATGTTCAGGGTACACATAAGAGAGAGAAAAAAAAATCTTTGTCCCATAGAGCATTAACCACATACATTTGTTTCCTTTACATTAAGGAATTTTGGTAAAACTCAACTCATGAGATAACGCTCGTCCGCTCAACAAAGGGAGTAATTCTTGTCATACCGATGTGACATTACTCCAAGAACAAAGAGATATTCCTAAGAATGGATCTAGCAATTCAGTAATGGAGTCGCCCCTGGTGTTAACCATGTAGGGAACGAACACCTAGGCTCCATACATTACCCCTCCTTTATGAGTCCTGACAGCCCTTATCCACACGTGATATAATTGTTTTTGGCACTCACGGAGTCTCGTATGAATGAACAATTTGCAATAGTAACGAATCTAGTAATTTCCAGAACAAGGAAACACTTCTTTATTATTCGAAACATTACATAAAACAACTGATAGAAAGTCGAATAGACAGATTACTAAACTATGGAGACTATCGACACAAGTCATAGCTCCCTATTCTTAAAAACTTACAAAATTATACCACTCGCACAGGGTTTCCCTCCCGTCGGGGTGACGTATCACCAAGAGTCGTTGCTCTTGACCCGAAGATTCCATAGGCGCCTTGCCTTTATCACAGGTAACAGATGGCTCCGGAGCAGACACTTCCGTCCTTGAGTTCTGCCCACAACCAGCCATTGAGGCCTGAATGGCTAGCTGTGGGCTACAGTATGCCTTCATGTGGCCTTCCCTCCCACACTTGTAACATATCCTTTTTGCCTTTAGGCAACTAGGACTCTTGTGCCCAGCTTGACCACAGTTGTGGCATTGAATCACGTCATTACTCCAGCATGAGCCTTTGGCGGAGCCAGCCTGAGTCGCCTTGGTCTTAGTATGACCAGACTTCTCGAACTTGGTGGGCGACGCCGACCGCTTGAACGAGTGAGCCATGCGATTCTGTTGCCTACCCTTTGCCTTATTTTGTGCCTCCACACTAGCTGCGACTTGAGGTATGGGGGCCGCTTGGGCTTGCGGTATCACCTGGCCCATTAATACTTCGACCACTAGCCCCACTATCTGCCCAATGATCGTCGCATTTAGCACAATCGGGGCAGGAGGTGGAACTCCCCTTGCAGCCTGGGGGTCCGCTTGTCCCTGAAGAACATCCTGTCGCAGGGTCGGTTCATTATTACGTGAGCCAGATCTCGCGTCTTCCCCTTGTGGATTAGCACTTCTCAACCGAATTCGAGAATCGTTGCTAGGACTTCCATTAGCTGTCTGGTTGGTGGATCGGGTGTCCATTATCTGTTGATAAACCATAACGTTAGTTTAGAACTTTTCCAACTTGTACATGACACTGAGTCAATTACATTATGATACGATTTATAAGGGTCCAAACTAATAACTCTATATCAGTCTGACTGGCCCACCACCATTAACCGCAGAAACGACCTTCTTCTGACTTACTTGAAAATGGGAACTCTAGGAGAAATGTTAACCTTAAATGACAATAAACCTAGGGAGAAACGATATTCCTAAGAATGGATCTAAGGAATAAGTAACAACTCGAAGCTTGCAGAAGTTTGGAAAACCACTTAGTTTTAAACCAGATACGTTCAAACTTTATACTTTATACCTTTAAACCTTATATATAAAAATAATTATCTATAAAGTTAGTTTCTCAAACTAGTGATACGATTATCACAAAACTTGTACCAGGACCAAAATCACACTTTTAAAGTTACAATCTTAAACTTATTTTGATTGCGTATAACACGCCTTTTATAAACCAACGATAAATAACTTTTGAAGTTCAAAATAGCTAAATCATTAGTTTAAATTAAATTACCAGAGTTACTTATAACTTTTAAATTCAACATTGAAACTCTCGAAATTCCTTTTTAATAGAAGATAGGTTTGAAAATAGTTTCAAAATTAGTTTTCAAAAATTCTCAAACCTAACAATAGGCCAGGAATTTTAAAACCATTACTCTGATACCATAACTGTGACACCCCCGACTTATTGTCGGAAATGCCACACGCCAGTGACCTCAGACGTTACTGTCCGATGTCACCCTAGGCTTTAATCGGAACAATTAAACTTAAAGCAACATATTAATTAACGAAAGATTAAACAGCGGAAGACATTTAAATATGAAACTCAACCCTTTTATTAAAAGATCCCTCATCAAACGAGAGTAGCATTTTTACAACAAAGTTAAATCTCAGCGGAAGACTTATAAATTACACAGCGGAAGACTTTTTAGAATAAACCTATTACATGACTAAGTTATAACAATATATTAAAGTAATAGTTGACAACCTTAAAACACTAACACTTAAATCTTCAACTGCAAGCCTCTTCTTCAATTGGTTACTTCAAGTCTTCGGGAACCAACCACTGATGTGTTGTATAGGACGGATGACACCAGCCAACCATGCAAGGAATAAAACCCGGTTGGTTAGTCTAATGAAAGACTATGCAAGAGTGAAAATAGAATGGTTCTAGTGATCGTAACCGTTTACTATCATTGTCCCTCGAATAATAACCGAAGGAACGATATATAACCCGAAACTTTCACGGAATGATTAGAATAGACATGCATTGAAAAGAAGATTCCAAAGGAATTGAGTCTTATGGGAAATGTATGAAGAGAAGACTCCAAAAGATTGAGTCTTATGGAAAAGTATGACAAATGTTTGGGAACGTTATAGTTTTTATACAAGCGTTTAAAAATGACTTGATCATTTGGGTCAACAACCAACCTCACCGCGCAATGCGAATCCAGATTGGAAAGAAGACTTACTCTAATCGAAGTCCGGGCGGTTTCCACGGTGTACTCCTCGCCCGAGGGTATATTAATTATGTGCATAATCGCACTTATCTTCTTAAATTCCAAAACGCATTTTTACGTTAAAGCTTTTATCATATAATATATCATCTCGATATGAGAGATATCTTGGGAATAAATCCCGATTGTTGGCACCAGTTGTGTGCACCTCCCCTATACTTGGATAGGGGATAGTCATGACCAGGAAAGGGTGTTAGGGCTTGGACATCCTATCCACCACGGTTATAAAGAAACGGCTAGACCTCGCAAGGTACATAGCATTCCTACGAATACTCGTTCTAACTATATATGTATAAGTTCACACATAAAATCCACACCAATACCATCATGGTAATTACAGATAGAATAGCGTTGTTTCTAGCAATATATACAACCTATCATAATATCACATTTTATATCATATCATTTATAAAATCTGTTCCCAAACGAAAACAATAATTCATCCCAATTTAATTAACAATCCGAAATAATTGATAATTAACGGAAACATGGAATGATAAGCAAGAACAAACCGCCACTTGCCTTGATCGAGATGAACGAATGACGACGGGTTTCTGGAAACGGAATCGGATTGCGGATTCCTACGACTCCAACGAACCCACAACGAAACCCTAGGTTAGATTCGATAAATAATAATACGGATCTAAGGAAACGAAAGAAACGAGAGTCCCATCCGTGACCGAATCGTCCAAGGCCACGATCGCGTTTGCTAAGGCAATCCGCGGTCACGGCTCGGATTCCGCAGTCGCGGTAGTCTGGACATCGTCCGCGGTCGCGGCTGTTCATGTCCGCGGTCGCGGCCATGAACCCAACAACCCTAATCGGACAAACCCTCACCGGCGACGACACGACGAGGCTCCGAACAAGAGGGCTTCGTCTCCTGGCACCACGACGCCTCTACTGCACCACCACTCGACCACTAAAACCACCGGCGAGAGCTCCGACGATACGAGAACTCCGGCGACACGAGCGAGAGAGAGAGAGAGAGAGAGAGAGAGAGAGAGAGAGAGAGAGAGAGAGAGAGAGAGAGAGAGAGAGAGAGAGAGAGAGAGAGAGAGAGAGAGAGAGAGAGAGATTGGATTTTGGATGCTCCAACCCTCCATCCGAGCCCTCCTTTTATAGCCATCGAGCACCCCAACTCCCGGCCAGACGAACCGCTCCAAATCCCCCCCGACGAATCGACGGCCATCTCAACCGACGTAGCCATTGAAGACGAGGACGAAGCGTTTTCCGCGATCGCGGAAAAATGCCTGTTCGCGAGGCTGACGATGCATCATTTTCCGCGGTCGCGGAAATCTTCCGTGGTCGCGGAAAAGGCCTGTTCGCGTCCTTTTGCTCGGGAAACGATTGAACACGTGCTAAAACCTTGCAATAACTAATATTTGTACCCAAACAAATATTTTAAGCCTCGAAAATACATCGAATGTATATTATAATGCTCAGAGAATTATTACAGAGATTATACGCGTTACAGAAATTCCGAATTTTGCCTAACGTGTCACGATTACAGAACGAGGGTTGAGAAAATTACCCAAATACCCTTATTAAAAATGAGGGGTATTATATAATGCCAGTGACTTTATCATTTGAGTTTTCAATTCTCATAATTCTGAGTGTTCAACAAAGCATTATTCGGAAAGCCTTCAGGCCACATGGACACAAGCTATCGGTAAGCCTTCGGGACACAAGGGGACAAGTTGTTGTAAGCCATTGGGCCACATGGACACAAGTTGTCAGTGAGCCTTCGGGCAACAGGGGCACAAGCTGTCAGTAAACCTTCTGCCATAGGGACACAAGTTGTCGGTAAGCCTTCGGGCCGCAGGAGCACAAGCTGTCAGTAAGCCTTCGGGCCACACATGCACAAGTTGTCGGTAAGCTTTCGGGCCACAAGGGCACAAGTTGTCTGTAAGCCTTTGGGACACCAGTTTCCAGTAAGCCTTCAGGCCCTAAGCAATACAACTTATCAGCTCTAGAGCGAGATGGAAACTAACTCCCAAGGCAAGTCAAAGTCGAACAATGCATGAAAGGAGTTGATAAAGGAGTACTCACCATGTGAAGAGACGCACGAACTGTAACACCCCAGATTTGTAATCCTTTATAAGGATTAGAGTGCTACCCATGTCAACAAGAGCTCTTATTTTTCATGGTTCAAGTGATGACAAAGAACACTGAAGTTAAGCGTTCTAAGGCGGGGGTAGTACCAAGATGGGTGACCATCTGGAAAGTCCTCGGGTTGGCATGAGATAGTGTTTCAAAGGCCTCGGGTCTTACAAATGGTATCAGAGTCGACTCTGGATTGCGAGTGGGCTTGGTCCAAAGGACGGTCGCTCGACCAAAGGGCGGTCTTTGAGGCTTGACGAGGTCGTCAAGGGTTTAATTGGGGGTGATTGTAACACCTCGGATTTCTAAACCTTTATAAGGATTAGAGTGCTACACATGTCAACAAGAGCTCTTCTTTTTCATGGTTCAAATGAGGACAAAGAACTCTAAAGTTAAGCGTGCTAGGGAGGGAATAGTACCAGGATGGGTGATCTCCTGAAAAGTCTCCGGATTGGCATGGGATGACGCTTCTAAGGCCTCGGGTCTTACACAGATGATGCACATCGTTATGTAAACCAAACAGCGAGATCGACAAAAACGCATGGGGAGTCCATGACCTTGCACTACCTTCTATAAAAGACTTTCGGAAAATCATCACCACACACGGACCGTGCAAAAAAATGCACAGATCATGCACTACCTTCTGTAAAAAAATGCATGGACCGTGCGTTCGATCCTTTAAAGACCTTTAAAGAAATGCAAAGTGCACGGTCCGGGGTGTGGTCTGTGAGCCAGGGCACACAAACCGTGCGGAGCGTTCTATAAGTCGTTGACCTCTATGTAGTGCAATTCACATGCCGTGCATCAGGGCATTTGAGGATATGGGCTATATAGTATTGGGCCATTGAGCTGAAATCCAATCAGGTTGACTCGCATACCACCAAGTCGAAACGGATTTTCGAATCCTCTACCCTCTCTATCGAGCCTAGAGGACCCGAGTGGCAAACTGAGGAGGTAAAAAAAGTGATTTAAAATTATTGTTTTTATCTTAATTAAAAGGATTAGTCTTTAATGAATGAGCTTTAATTAGGAAAAGCCGACCAAAACCCGATAGAAAGCACAACAAATCAAGCAAAAAAATTACAACAAATCAAATAAAGAGCCTAGACGACCTAGGGAGAGTGGTGAGTAAGGCACGATCGAAAGAAAGTGCCAATGTAAAGCAGGTCAGACAAGATCGACATGCGAAAGTGTTGAGTGGACCACCATGAAGTTGCCCCCACCTAAATGAGTGATCTTCAGGAGCCCCCACTATGACGTTGCCCCCACAAAATGAGGGATCTTCAAGAACCTCAAACACAACCACGACAAAGATTGAAACAACTCAATCTTCACCCTAGTTTAGTTCCATAGATGTAGCAAAGAATTTGACATCCAATCTTGAAACAACGGGTCCATAAGAAAATATTGATTGTAATATATGAAGGTTGTAAGTAATTTGTTTTTGTTTTGGGTTGTCTGACTGAAATGGGTTGAATTTTATGTTTCCTTCTTTTGTTCGATCTAGCTTGTGTTGCATGCTGGAAAAAATTTGATTCAAGCAAAGATGTACAATCTTTGACTAAACTTGCAAGAATAGCTATGGTGTGTACAGTCACAAAACCGTACCAAGTTTTTTATTTTTATAATTGTTGTTTTTAATTTTGACTTGCAAAGAAAGACATCACTTTTGGATTGGATTGGCTTGTATTATTTTTTTTTCTAATGCTCTTCTTCACTCTTGTAAGGAGTGAACAAAAATTGATGTTGTATAATTGAATGTAAATAAGATAAAGTGTTGTAAGGTAATAAAAATTAACAAATTAATAATGGGAAGGAAGTTAGACTGAGTGAGCCGAATCTAAAACCCAATTAAGGCCCATATAGTTAAATGGCTTGGAACAAGCCTTATTCTCCTTTTTTGTTTTATTTTATGAAGCTTATCAGATAAACTTCTAGTTTTAATATTTTTTTATTCTTTCCGAAGGAGATTCAGAAGAACATCCTTTTAAACTATTTTAAAGCCTTTTTTCCAAGTGTTTTTCGATCAACTTGGCGTGTCAAGCAAGCTTGAAATTTTGGGATATTGGTTTCGATATGATCGGATCTAGAAAATGAGTTCGAGTATGGCTCGGAATTGAGAGCCAGAGGTCAAGTGTGGCTCAGATTTAATGTTGGATCTGTTTCACAATTAAACCATAATGTTTATCTTTTAGCAAGTATGATATATGTTGTTATCCTTTTATTATTTTAAACATGATAATTACAATTAATTAGTATTTATTTAAAACCTAATTTGTTGCTAAAAGAAATAATCAAAGGCTGATTTTTCTCACCTAATTGAAACGTTGAAGAGGTGGGTGATGTTGGAGAGTTATTGCTTGGGCTTGAATCTCTCCTGATTAACTATCTTATTTTCCTTTAAAAAGAGGAGTTCAACACTTGAGTTTTATCATCGTGCAAGAACTTTTTCTTCCTGATGAGTTTTTTCAATCTTTCTCCTACAAATTGATTTGAGAGTTTCCACTCTTTTGAATCGAGTGCACGATTCAGGGGAGAGCAGAGTAAGCCCTGGAGTGAACAGCCTTGGTCAACTTGCACTCGGGTTTAGGCTGTTTTTCGCTCAAGTGCAGAAGTTCAACTATGACTCTGCAATTTCTGGTTTTTCGGTTTTCTGATGTTCTCTTTCCAACAATCTTGAGCGAAAAAATATTTGTTGAAGTCAAAATGCCGAAGAACTCTGCAATGTCGGATCTGTCCAAGCTCTAACCTCTGACCGGCCCCAACTACCGACATTGGTCGGAGGAATTGTTGATCTTCTTCCAAGAGCTTGGTTTGCACTACGTTCTGTTTGAAGGCAAGCCATCCGAGGCTTCCAAGATCGATGTTGCAAAGGATGCTCCTCTTACACCGATTACGCCTTCTCCTACTCTCGACAAAGGCAAACAAATTGCCTCCTTGCTGGGCTCTCAAGGTGATGGTTCTATGCCTTCGGGAAAACCCAAACCCAAAGGTACCTTTGAAGATCACAACCGCACATGCCGTGGTCACATCATCAGGCACCTGTCTGAGAAACTATTTGACATCTATGTCAATTACGACTCAGTAAAGGAGATATGGATCAATTTGAAGAAAAGGTACGGGGCTGAAGATGAAGGCAAGAAGCAATATGTCACCTCTAGATGGACCTCCTTCCAGATGAAGGACGATCAGCCTATCCTGAATCAACTCCATGAGTACGAAGCAATTATTTCTAGGATCTGGGCTGAAGGTATTCCTTTGGATGAGCACTTGGGGCATTTGTGCTCATCGACAAATTGCCTCCTTCATGGAATGATTTTCGTTCCAAGCTGAAGCATGATTAAAAGAAGATGTCCCTTGATGAGTTGATTGTTGACATCATGCATGATCGAGGATGCAAACAGAAAGTATTTAGGTAATTCTCATGTCTCTCGTTCATTACCAAATAAGGCTAATGTGGTGGAAAGTTCTGGTGGCACTACCATAAAAATGCTCTTTTAACCCGTGATATACTAACCCGGATGTCAAATATCCGGTATAATAGGCGTCTAAACAATAAAAAAATGAATTGTCTTTTAAATTTTTATAAAAAATTATCAAATAACCCGGATTTAAGGCAACATGCCCGGGTTATTTGAGTACATTGCTCTTTGGACCATGTACGAGAATAACCCGGGCGTGTTTTGGCTTGATATATCCGAGTTATTTTGTCTTGTAATTTAAGAATATATCCTGGATATATATATTGGAACAACGCCCGAGTTATATAGTTTAAGTATTTTCTAAATTCGGCCACTATATATCTCGGATGTATGATGTTCGAATTCTTTAATATATATATGCTGAAAGTATATAACCCGGACTTATGCGGATCTGGGATATATAATTAAAAAACCCCAATTTCAGCTCTCTAATCCAACCTGATACATTGCTTGTGCTAAGTCTTCTACGAATTCTTTGTGCCTCATAAAACCCTAAATTGAGCTCTACTGCGCTTAAATGAATTGGGTCTTGCTTTTCAATTCCAGCGTTCAACTACTGCGCTCCTCCTGGTGTTCTTCTACAAATTCGGTCTTGTTTTTCTTCTGCTGCTCTAAATCTGGTGTTGTGTCGTTTGGTAGGTTCTACTCTAGTTACATACTTAGTTTATAATTACATTGAATTGCAACTCCTTAGTATGCATCTCATGCCCAATTTGAAGTAGTTCTTTCAGATTAGTGTCCAATACTATATAAATGTACATGCTTCTAACCCATTTCCTTGCGAATTATTCTATTCTCCCATCTCCCCTGCAAACCTAAATATGCTTGATATCAAGTGCGTGTCATTTTCATTGTTGCGCTTTCTACTGGATTGTGATTTTCTACTTCTAGTTTCCTTTCCTTATTCTTTTAGAGTTACGAGACTGAGCAATTTCTGGAAATGTTGTAGGAATATAATGGATGTGAGAGAACTTGGGATTCAATTCGGATGTGTGAGGCTCATTCCCATAGTAAGGAATTAAAGGCTTATCATTGTTTGTTAAAATCAGTCACTTCTGGTCTTCTGAATATGGTGTGCATGTTAACTGTTTGAGCAATTGCCTGTGTGGGGAATGTATTGGCTTGTATTATGTTTTTTAGTACAAATTTTGAGTAATCAACACATGCCATTGGATAGCTATTGCTTGTAGTTTGGAACATCTACTTTCCACTATAAAGGTTTAGAATAAGACTATATAATACACATGATTGTAACAAGAATTTTTTAGCTGAGTTTCAGGTACAAAGAACGATTTCTTGCATCGATGCCAGCTATAAGGCTGGCATCGATGCAAGAAATCGTTCTTTGTACTGACTTTAAGTCCCAAACTGCATAAAGATTCTCATGATGTTGCACATATTCATCACCCGTTTTTATTTGTCAATATGGAAATATTACCATCGAAGAGTGGTGTCTAATTTACATTTTAGTGGGATGTCTGATTATCTTCTATTTCTTTTAAGCTGAGGATATCAATCCTACTACTACCCCATTGTGGAGAAAAAAATATGGTACTTGCAGCCACAAATAGGCCTTTTGACCTAGATGAAGCCGTCATCAGAAGGTTGCCACGAAGGTAAATGATCAATCCACTTCCTTTCCTCACCTATAGAAATATATACTTGTGGCCTTTTCTTTTTATCCTTAGGGTTGTCATGTGCTCTTATTTACATATTGATGGTAAATATACCTAAGTTTTCATGGTTTGAAACTAAAGAAATTGATGATGTTTTTAACTTTGTTTGACCAGAGATATCTAGAAGTTTGTGAAAATTGTTGAGTGGGTCTTGGTTTTGACTGTTTTGGAGTGAACTCGGTTTTATGATCTTATTTGGTAAATATACAAATTAAATGAAATATTGTACTTTTAACAATAAAAATAAAAGACTTGTTATTGTGATTAAGGGTCAACTATAAAAGTTATATGACTTTTTTGGAGTGAACTCATTTTATGATATGATTAGATTGGGAATAAGAAATTGGAATGTTTGTGTTGAGTTCATTTTCATAATTCAACTTAGGTTGCAAAGTGTTCAAAATTTGGGTTTGAAATTATAAATCCAATTGAAATACTTTTAGGTGACGTATAGGCCTAAAATTTTGACTTTAGCATTGAAATTAGAGGTGTCTTTATCGGTTAATAAATTGAAGCTCATGATGGGCATTTAGTGAGGACAAGACCGTCGACCTGGGCTCGACCTCGGAACTTTGAAGATGGCTTTTCTAGGTGGATGATATATCATTGGATGATATTCAAATATAAACGGACAGCTTAAAGGTTGTTCATGGTCTACGGTCAGTATGCACATCTAATCTCCTACAGATACTGAAATTATGCTGGTACTTGAAACTTACCCATGTATATAAATCAGTTATCATTGAGATTCTTCACAGAACTCAGCTTTGCAGGTTATATTTCACAGATTCTCCTTGTTGTAGATATTTGTGTAATTTTTTCTTTTAACTTTGCTGTCATTTTTTAGTAGATTGTTATGGTTTGCTCCCTTATTGTGTAATTATATTTAAACTTTTGAGCTAGTGAATGTAGTTTTTGGAATGTCTCATGATTTTTTTGCCTTTAAAGTTTCATAGTTTCTCGAATAGATTCAACCTAAATGAAATTTATGCAAAGTTTTTTTTTTTTGCTATCTTTACTTCATTTAAAGAGGCGGAAGTGGTGGGTAATTGGAAGAGGTACAAAGGTAAAGATTCTTTTTCTATATATAAAATGGGATTTTTTAATCTGAACATGTACAGGTCCGGGTTAAAAAGCCCGCCCCCCCCCCCCCCCCCCCCCCCCCCCTTTTTTTTAAAAACACCTACTACACTTTATAACCCGGATGTGTAAAGGTCCGAGTTAAAAAGTCACTCCTATATAACCCGGGTGTGTTTTTTACATCCGGATTATTTAATCTATTATCCCCTCAAGATGATACCTGGACCTATTTTATCATATATCCGGGTTATATTTAAAAAGACGCCTAGGTTAAAAGGCCTATTTTGTAGTAGTGTGGTGGTAAGAATAGGTCTCAGGCTTCCAAAAACAAGGGAAAGAATCCTGCCCCAAGGCCATCTGTTGAGTTCAAGAAGAAGTTGAAATGCTGGAATTGTAACAAGACTGGCCACAAGAAATTAAGCAAGATTGTCGTCTACCCCCTCAGCCAAAGGAAACAAACAAATCCCAAAGCAATCTTACTGAAGATCTAATTGCGGTTACAACTGAGGTAAACGCTGCGGTTGATGTGGTGGAGTAGATAGTTGATTCTGGTTCCACACGTCACACCTGCAGCCAAAAATCTTTGTTTAAAACTCTCAATGAATCTCCACATGATAATGTGTACTTAGGAGATGCTAGAGCCCTTCAAGTTGCTGGAATTGGTGATGTTGCCTTGAAATTGTCTTCTGGAAGAGTTTTAACTTTGACTAAGGTTTTGTTTGTTCCAAATATGCGTAGGAATTTAATTTCTAGTGCCTTGTTGATGAATGTTGGATTTAAGCAAACCTTTGATGCTGGAAAATTAGTTATTACTAAGAATGGGGCTTATATAGCTAAGGCCTTTTGTATTGGGAACCTTTTTGTTCTTGACATTATGAATGAAATGAATGTTGATGCTTCTGCTTATATTGTGTGTGCTTGGGATAAATGGCATGGTAGATTAGGACATTTGAATGTCAATTCTGTCAAGAGACTAAGACATGCTAATTTGATTCATGATAACTTAGAAAAGGATGTTTCTAAGTGTGAAATCTGAGTAGAAGCAAAGCATGCTAGAAAACCTTTTTCTTATCCTGTTAATAGAAAATCATAATTGCTTGAGCTTATTCACTCTGATTTGGCTTATTTCACAAGTACTGTTAGTAGAGGTGGCAAACACTATTATGTGACCTTTGTAGATGACTTCTCTAAATACACAAAGGTATGCCTTTTAAGATCAAAGAATGAGGCCACTGAATTGTTTATGCAATATAAGGCTAAAGTAGAAAATCATCATGACATGAAAATTAAGAGACTAAGATCAAATAGGCGCAGAGAATATGAATTTGAAATTCTGAAATCTTTGTGTATAAGAGAAGGAATCATACATGAGAAAACAGCACCCTATACTCCTCAGCATAACGGTGTTGCTGAAAGGAAAAATCGTACTTTGAAAGAGATGATGAATGCTATGCTTCTTAGTTCGGGCTTCCCTGACCAAATGTGGGGGGAAGCCATTCTTTCAGCATGTTATATCTTGAATAGAGTACCACATAAGGGTATTCCAGTCACCCCATATGAACTTTGGAAAGGTTATTCTCTTAACTTGAGCTACTTGAGAGTGTGGGATTGTCTTGCTAAAGTAGGTTTGCCTGCTTTTAAAAGGACTAACATTGGAGCTGAGACTATGGATGATGTATTTGTAGGTTATGCTCATAACAGTGCTGCTTATCAATGTTTGACATCTAAATCTGATTCTTTGCAATTTGATAGCATGATTGAATCTAGAGATGTTGAATTTTCTGAGAATGTGTTTCCTTTCAATAGAAAAATTGAATCTACTTCTTCTAGTAATGCATTAAGCAAAAGAACTCTTGATGAAAATCATGATGAACCTCGTAGAAGTAAGAGAATAAGAACCAAGACTGATTTCGGCCCTGAATTTATTACCGCGTTTCTTGCTGAATATGATGAGATTAGTCAAGAGGTCATGCATGCTTTTTTAAATGAAGAAGATCCTAAAAGTTTTTCTGAAGCTATGAAATCAGTAGATGCTATTTTTTTGGAAAGAAGCTATTAATAATGAGATTGTTTCCATTATGTCTAACCATACTTGGGAGCTTGTTGATTTGTCTAGAGGCTGCAAAACAATCAGATGCAAGTGGATCCTAAAGAAAAAGCTCAAAGTTGATGGTTCTATAGACAAACTTAAAGCAAGGCTAGTGGCACAAGGATTTTCTCAGAAACAGGGAGTAGACGATTATGATACTTATGCTCATGTTACTAAAATTGCTACTATTCGAATATTGCTTGCACTTGCTTCTATTCATAAATTAGTTGTGCATCAAATGGATGTGAAAACAACATTTTTAAATGGTGATTTGCATGAAAAAATTTACATGATGCAACCTGAAGGTTTTGTTGTACCTGGTCAGGAACAAAAAGTATGCAAATTGATTAAATCCTTGTATGGTCTTAAACAAGCTCCTAAGCAATGGTTTGAGAAATTTGATGATACCTTACATGAAAATGGCTTTGTTTCTACTTTTGGAGATATATATTATGAGGTATATGATCATGGATATTTCATTATCTGTTTATATGTAGATGACATGCTTATTCTTGGTACTTCTCTTGATATTGTTTGTCAAACAAAGACATTTTTTAGTTCTAAATTTGATATGAAGGATCTAGATGAGGTCGATATCATTCTTGGAATAAAAGTCAGGAAATTTGGTTCTAGCTTTGCTTTGAATCAATCTCATTTTATAGAAAAGATTCTTAAGAAATTTGGATATTGGGATGAATCTAGTGTTAAATCACCATATGACTCGTCTTTGCATTTGTGTAAGAATATAGGAGAAAGTGTGAATCAATCTGATTATGCTAAGGTGATGGGTAGTGTAATGTACTTGATAAATTGTGCAAGACCTGATATTGCCTATGTCGTGAGTAGACTGGGTAGATATACTCATAATCCTAATTCTGATCATTGGTTAGCTCTTGTTCATTTATTGCAATACTTGAAAGGAACTGATGATTGAAATTTGTATTTTTCTGGTTCTCCATGTGTACTTGAAGCATATTGTGATGCTAATTGGGTGTCAGACAATGATGAAGTCAATTCTACTAGTGGTTTTTTATTCACTTTAGGTGGTAGAGTAGTAGCATGGAACTTTGCTAAACAGACTTGCGTTGCTCGTTCCACCATGGAATCTGAGTTGATTGCAGTTGAGTTGGCAGGTCAAGAAGCTGATTTCTTGTGAAATTTGCTTGATGACATCCCAATGGTGGGGAGACCATGTCCATCTATCTCCATGAGATGTGATTCTCAAGTTGCGGTTGCAATGAACGCAGTATATAATGGAAAGAAAAGTCATATATGTATGCGACATAAAGTGATATGCAGTTTGATTGAAACTGGTGTGTTATCTTTGGAGTTTGTAAGATCATGGCGGAACCTGGCCGACCCCTGACGAAAGGATTGTGTGGACAAATGGTCCTGGACACGGCAAAGGAAATGGGACTAAAGCCTTTTTCGGGTTAGTTCGTTCTTGATACCCAACCAAGAATTTAAACAATAGTATGAGTTCTTGGTTCAATGTGGTCAAACGAAGGAACGATCAGAATCCTAGTCAATAATGTCCTTTAATGTTGTCAGTTGGAATGTTGAGATATATGGTCTCTTAATGAACTTATTCCTATATGGGGTGTGAGACAACACACACTTGATGAGTCATCTAAATAATTATCAAGGTATAGGCTACTTGACTAGATGAGTTAAAGGCAAACTCACTAGGACATTTATGATGCAGGGTTAAGTGTTAGGCCTTGAATTGCACTGTTTTAGTTTGCGAAACTCTCAAATCGTTTTGATTTGTTGATTCAAGTCCAAAAGACATCAACATGCTTATTTATTATAATTGTATTAATTTTGAAACATGTGGGGGGTTGTTGGATCTGTTTCACAATTAAGCCTTAATGTTTATCTTTTAGCAGGTATGATATATGTCGTTATCCTTGTATTATTTTAAATATGATAATTACAATTAATCAGTATTTATTTAAAACCTAATTTGTTGCTAAAAGAAATAGTCAAAGGCTGAATTTTCTCATCTAATTAAAACGTCGAAGAGGTGGGTCATGTTGGAGAGCTATTGCTTGGGCTTGAATCTCTCTTGATTAACTATCTTATTTTCCTTTAAAAAGAGGAGTTCAGCACTTGAGTTTTATCATCGTATAGGAGCTTCTTCTTCCTGATAAGTTTTTTCAATCTTTCTCCCACAAACTGATTTGAGAGTTCCAACTCTTCTTGATCGAGTGCATGATTTAGGGGAGAGCAGAGTAAACCCTGGAGTGAACAGCCTTGGTCAACTTGCCTCCGGGTTTAGGCTGTTTTTCGCTCAGTGCAGTAGTTCAACTACGGCTCTGCAGTTTCTGGTTTTTTGGTTTCTTGATGTTCTCTTTCCAACATTTAAGAGGCAGGGTCGGGTATGGCTTCGATTTGGGAGGTATCAGATTATCAAGATTCAAATGAAAGCCGACTAGATTCAAAGTGGATGAGGCGGAGGAGCGTGGTCAAGGCGAAGTGAGCTTCAGAGGAGCAAGGCAGCGGGATCCAAAGCAAATCAGATCATTTGATGTTGATGATGAGAGGTTCGTGAATGGGTAAACATTTCACTCTTCCTTAACTTGATTTGGTGTGGGTGACAAATTTTGCTTCCAGACTTGCGACATGCATTTCTTTTTCTTAAACATTTGAAAGCAAGTGGCGGTTCCATGGTAAGTCAAGCTCACAAGGGGTGGTTCAAGCCCGGAGCAGCTTAGAGAGGTCGAGAGGCTCATATCTGGTTCAAAGGGTGATGGCCTTGTTGCTGTAGATAGGGGTTACCCGATGGAGTAAAAAAGGATTATCAATAGGCACTGTTGCAATAGTATGTCAAACAAATATTCTAAAATTATACAAATTGCAATCTGTTAGTAATGGCAACGAACGATTCACACCTGAAATAGCATCATAAATAGGCACTCTTGCAATATCGAAAACCCCAATTCTATCGAGCAATGTTGAAACCCCCAAATTTGACAAGGCGAGATCTGACTTCCATGGACTGTACTCGTTGAGGTTGCTCTAGACAAATCTCGTTCACCCGTCTTCCCCGTGATAATCAACTTCTTTTTGCAGGCGCACAAGCACATGTAGAGGAGAAGGATATTGCTTCATCAGAAATCCAATCGGGTGAATCTCAAAGCTACACTACATAAACAATCAACATATTCATCTCGTTGGTCACCATCTAAATTACTTCATCAAATTCTTTGTCGAATTCACTTCTGAAATCCTCCTTGAGAAGTTCTAAATCTTGAGGTCGTTCATAAAGTCTCTAGCGTTGTTCGCTTCAACCGTGAGGAATTTATTAATCGTGCTTTCATGGCCATAATTCGTCTACATAGCGTCTTCGTTGATCGGATTCTCATTCGGCACGAGTTAGCGGAGTTTGAGAGAGGTGATCGGCATAGAAGAAAGGTGAATGGAAGGAAGATGTGACCAGGAAACAATTGGGGGCTGAAAACCTTAGAGAAATAAATGGGCTGGTTACAGGCCAAAACGAAACGAGTCTATTCCGGAGCTTAAACAAACATATTCTAAACCAGAACTACGGGGCCCTAGTCCCTTTGAATTTGATGTTGTATGAGACAAGTTTTGTTGGATGGGGATTTGTCCGTTGATGTTGGTGTTGATTTTGAGGTTGCGATTGTTGTTTGGATTTAAGTTTTTTTTTCAGAGAGGAGAGAGGTGGGAGAATTTCACTCCTTTCGCTTTGGTATCGGTCGTGAAGTTCTTGTATCGGTAGGAATCATGCTATCATTCTTTCATTTGCAAATAGAAGCAATAAGGATGGAGGATATATATCAAAGAAATTACAAGAAAAGCAAGGGAATGAAACAGCAGTAAAGCACATTTTGTCAAATTAACAAACTACTTGACAGCTGAAAGTCTCAACAAACCCGATAATTGTAATGAAATGGCTACCTATGCCACATTATATGAAAGGCAACTCCAAAACGTCTTGCAATGGAAGCAGATTAACCAAGTTCAGATATTCATATGGAAATTTGATTGGATCTATACACAAAGATCCAAGCACTTCAACTTCAAAACATCCTACAAACATCAACGGATTCATCATCAGCACTTACACCTTACATATCATCTTGAATCTCCTCTTCGTCCTCATAATCCTCCTCATCATCAGCAGTGGCATCCTGATACTGCTGGTACTCAGAAACCAAGTCATTCATGTTGCTCTCAGCCTCAGTAAACTCCATCTCGTCCATTCCCTCACCTGTGTACCAATGCAAGAAAGCCTTCCTCCTGAACATAGCAGTGAACTGCTCGCTCACACGCCTGAACATCTCCTGGATTGAGGTTGAGTTACCCACGAATGTGGAAGCCATCTTCAAACCCGTGGGTGGGATGTCACAAACAGTGGACTTGACATTGTTTGGGATCCACTCCACAAAGTATGAAGAGTTCTTGTTCTGCACGTTCAACATCTGCTCATCAACCTCCTTGGTGCTCATCTTACCACGGAACATGGCTGATGCTGTCAAGTATCGGCCATGGCGAGGATCAGCTGCACACATCATGTTCTTTGCATCCCACATCTGCTGGGTAAGCTCTGGAACAGTGAGTGCCCTGTACTGCTGGGAACCACGGGAGGTGAGGGGGGCAAACCCGACCATGAAAAAGTGGAGACGGGGGAATGGAATTAGGTTGACAGCAAGCTTTCTAAGGTCAGAGTTCAGCTGACCAGGAAACCTCAGACAACAGGTAACTCCAGACATTGTTGCAGAAATCAGATGGTTCAAATCACCAACTGAAACGAGAATTAAAGCAAATGTTAGTGCCAGCAGTTTAATCATTCAATCCTTTAATTTATGCAATTACAAGTTTATCAAAAGGTACAGAATAATAATTGATAAAAAAAATCTAGAAAACCTCAACAAGTTTAGGAAAATAGAAAATATACTAATAATGGTGTCATTGTTCTAATGGTATGCTCTCAATGATAACACAACCAATAACACACTATTAGATTAAGCATGTGAATACTTAACAATCATATATTGTTTCCATAACTAATTAAAAATTCACAAAAGCTGGAGTCTAGAAGTATGAAAATGCTTACAGCTTGGGGTTGTGAGCTTAAGGGTTCTGAAGCAGATGTCATACAGAGCTTCGTTATCAAGAACCATGCACTCATCTGCATTCTCCACCAACTGATGAACTGACAATGTTGCGTTGTATGGCTCAACAACAGTATCAGATACCTTGGGAGAAGGGAAGACAGAGAAGGTGAGCATCATCCTGTCTGGGTATTCCTCTCTGATCTTTGAGATCAAGAGAGTTCCCATTCCAGATCCGGTACCTCCTCCAAGAGAATGGCAAACCTGGAAACCTGAACAAGCAAATAAAAAGTTAATTTCATCGATGTTCCATAAGCAATGCACATCCAAGAAGCTTCACACTAGATCGAACGACGGAAATAAAAGAAAGCATCAGCAAGAACTCGTCCAAAATACTTATATATGAGAGTGGAACATAAGCAAGAAAAGCTTATATATGTCTCCAGTAGTACCAGATCTAGCCAAAATAGCCTTAAGAGAGTCACCAGTCAAAGACAGACGACTATCTTAAAAACGTCAAAACTAGATCTTAAACTGAAGAGAGAGAAACATGAATACTAAACATGCTTCAAATTCCTTCAATGGTTTCAGATCTGGATAAAAATGATAAATCACTAGTCAATAAAGCCATCAGATCCGAAACTGATTCAAGCAAAAAATACATAAGCAACAGAAGTTACAAGGACCAACACTAGACTCAGATCTACTAGCTTCCATTTAGCGCAGAATTTATGTTCTGAACAAGATTAAATATGTCTACTAAAGAGGTCAGATCCACCATACAAGAACTTAGATCCAAGATGTACCTTGCAAGCAATCGCAATTCTCGGCCTCCTTGCGGACAACATCGAGAACAGCGTCGATCAGTTCAGCCCCCTCAGTGTAGTGACCTTTCGCCCAATTGTTTCCGGCACCGGACTGACCAAAGACGAAGTTGTCAGGTCGGAAAACCTGGCCGTATGGTCCAGCTCTGATGCTGTCGACGACTCCGGGCTCCAGATCCATGAGAACCGCCCTGGGAACGAACCTTCCGCAGCTAGCCTCGTTGTAGTAGACATTGATCCTCTCAAGCTGCAGATCTGAGTCCCCCTGGTACCTACCGGTGGAATCGATGCCGTGCTCGGCGCAGACCACCTCCCAGAACTTAGCTCCGATCTGGTTACCGCATTGACCACCCTGGATGTGGAGGATTTCTCTCATTTTTCAGAGTTTTTGGCGGAGAACTCGAAAAATGGATCTAGGGTTTGAGAGAGAGTGAGGCGGTAGAAGAGAAAGAAAGAGGCAATGAAGAGTACTGGTTGTAGTGTTGTTGGGGGATTTTAAAGTAAAAGTTAGGGATTTGATTTTTGTTTTTTTTTTATTTGTGGGTAATTCCAATTTCCAAGGGGCGCGGTTTTAGTGTTTATTTTAATTTTTGAAATGTAACGGCATAAATTTACGATTTTTTTGAAAATATTTGAAAATACATTTCAACAATTGGGTGTGGGTGGGGCCCCATCCTTTCCGACATAACAGCTGGAGCCTGGATGCCACTAGGGAAGTTTGCTGTAAAATGCAGCGTTTTAGCTGTCATTTTAAATCTGAAAACGCTCAAATAATTGTATTGTAGTATCTATTAAATGAGGATCAAATTAAGTTTATTTACAAAACAAGGGAAATCACCCAAAAATCTCGGTAATTTGGCATGATTAACAGTCAACACAATTCAAATCACCAGTTCACAAGATCGTCGCCGGTTCTGTTTTCGGACGGCATACAACAGAAATATCTATGGACTAAGCTACTTGCACCTGTAGTCTGCTCAGTCCAACGGTGAGTAACACCGTTGATATTTTTTATTTTATTTTATTTTTTAAATATAGTAAGGAATGGTGCTTATTATTGTTACTTAATTATTATTTTTTAATATTTAAAAAAGAACTGTGATAACCACTGTTCTTTTTTTTTAAATAAAAAAACAACAGTTTTAAACACCGTTAAAAAAAAAAATCAAATCAACAGACTGTCGAGAGTATGGGTTATTATTGGCAGATGGTAGGGGAAAGGGGATAGGAGTATGGTTGGAGGCAGATAGGGTTATGATTGATATGGGTATAGGGAAGGGAAATAGTAGAAACAATTTGCTATAAAAGAGTGGATGGGGTGTTGGTAAAAGGTGAAAAACGAGAGAAATCAGGTCTCATTTTTTACTTTGAAGCAAAAGAAAAATAAGAGGATTAAGATATAATTAGCCTAATTAAATTAGAATATAGTAAAATTTAGTTATAACAATTGTTATATTATGTCGTGGTCCAATGAAGATGTTGGAGAATCAGTTTAAGAGGTATGTAAATTAAATTGTATTAATTGTATATGAAATTATTATTTTATTTAATGTCATTCATTTAAGTGTGTTAGTTAATTTAATTATGTTACTTCTTTAATGTCATTGCTTAATTTATATGTTGGTTATTTTGTAGATGAACAACATATAATAACTTGGTTATTTTGTATATAATTTATAAAATTCTTTTGTATATAATTTATAAAATTATTTTCTATATAATTTATAAAAATTATTTTATAGGTTGACATGTAGATGAACAACATATAATATCTTGGTTATTTTGTATATAATTTATAAAATTATTTTGTATATAATTTATAAAAATTATTTTGGCATATAATATATACGAATTATATAAAATATATTTTATATAATTTATAAAATTATATTTTATATAATTTATAAAATTAACTATTTTAATGTCATTCTGTTAAGTGTGTTAATTGATTTCATTAAGGCATATATAATCTTTAACTAGTAGGTTTTATTTAATGTCATTCCTTTAAATGAATTGTAGGTTGACATGTAGATGATTCACAATTTTATTATACATCTTTATTTTGTATATAATTTATAAAATTATTTTATATGTTATTGGAAAGTTAGAATTGGACAAAAAAAGCATGAATATTTAAAATACTTTAAATTATAAATATGATATTTTATATATTATTCAAAAGTTATGATTATACATGTTTATTATACTAATGACATACATGTTAATTGTAGTGTATGTACATGTTCATATTGGTTACGTATGTACATGTTAATTATAATTGTAGCGTTATTTGATATTTTGACATGAAACCCTTCATATATATATTTTGGTTATTACGTTTTATTGGAAGAATGTTTGTGATACTAAGTGTATTTGAGTAAATGTTTTATTTGAAATAAATTGTTCATCACAATTATTAAATTGTTGAAATATATCTTAGCGTGGTTTGAAATTAATTTGGTGTAAATGTATTACTATAAATATATTAACGTTGTTTTTTTAGTACTTGATTTAATTATAGTTAATTTCCTAACATTAGACATGTTAGAATGTGTTGCATCATTATATATTTTGTGTTATCGCATAAATTGATTTAAAATATCTGTAAATAGTGGCCAGATTTTTCTTCCTACTTCGAGACGAGTTACAAGTGGCCGGATCGTGAGTCCATGTTAGACTGGGCACGTGAACAAGGAACTAGGCTTAACATAGTGTTGACTATCCAGAAATCATGGGAGCGAAAAGTCATACTGGCGTGCGAGAAGTCGATAAGTTATCGGCCGTTCAAGGATATATTGATACGAAAGACGCGTACAAAGAAGAGCAACTGTCCATTCGTGTTGAACGGGGTGATGCAAAAGGACGGGTCATGGATGTTGTATGTGGTCTGCGGTACACACGATCATGATCTTGCGACGAGCTTGGAGGGTCATGCCTATGTCGGACGCCTGACTGAGGAACAAAAGAGGTAGGTCATGGCGTTGACGAAAGCGTCTGCAAAGCCGAAGATGATTATAGGCTTCTTACGACAGACGTATAACAAAAAATTTACGTCGAGGAAGCAAATCTACAATGTCCGACAGCAAATTCACGCTGAATAGATGGATGGTATGACTGTAACCCAGTACACCCTCTCATATTTGTTGAGCTTTGGTTACTACGTCAATCCCCGAAGGCTACCTGGACATGACGATGTGGTTCAAGACTTGTTTTGGGCTCACCCTCATTCCATTCATCTGCTGAGCTTGTTCCCTTACGTCGTCATCATGGATTCGACATACAAGACAAACAAGTTAGTAGTTCCGACATTACAAATTTTAAGCAATTTTACTCATTACTATAGCATGGTTAGAGTCGTTTTAATACTTTCTTATAAAATGATTATAGGTACAAGTTGCCCCTAGTTGAGATTGTCGGCTTTACGTGCACGGGACATACCTTCAATGTTGCATATTCGTTCATGGCACATGAGAACGTCGACCACTACGAATGGACACTCAGAGAGTTGGCACACTTGTTCGCTCTCGTCAGCAAGAGGCCAACGACGATAGTCACGGATCGAGATTTGGCCGAGGTCAAAGCTCTAGGCCATGTATTCCCCGATGCCCAACATCTATTGTGTTGGGTACATATACTGCACAATTGCAAGGCTTTTGTCCTCAGCGTGACGCATAATGACGGTCTAGCAAATGGATTCATGAAAGCGTGTCGATTACTATTCAACTCGAAATCCGAGTATACATACTATGTACGCCTCCGTGAGATGCAAGAGGAAACCTACACTGGTTTTATGGGTTATCTTATGACTACGTGGCTTGGGCCTTATAGAGAACGTATCGTCATAGCCTAGACTGATACCAAACTTTATTTAATCACAAGGACCACGAACAGGTAAAACGGTTTAAGTTTATTGTTTATTTGTTGTTAGTGTATCAATGTGTTTATTTATAAAATATTCTTCATGTTTCTGCAGAGTTGAGGGGGCGCACTCTGTGCTTAAAGATTGGATTGAAAGAAAACCCGTATTAGGTTTCAACACACTAGCACAGAAGATCCATCAACTCATAGTAGACCAGGTTAGTGTAGTGAGAGGACACATGGAAATGGATCGTAATACGATCCCAACCGCAGTGCTGAGGCTACAAGCACCTTACGAGAATCTGTTTAGCATGCTACTGAACAGAGTGTCGAAAATGTGTTTGGACACAATGTTGGGCACGATAGATAGAATCTTGGACCCAAAATATAAATTCGATATCTCTGTTTGCAATGACAGTTGGTGAAGGGTGGTCAGAGGGCTTCCATGTGGACATGATTTGTTCAAAGCGATGGCAAACAGCACCCCTATCCAGCCTGATCAAATCCACCTATTCTGGAAACAGGTGAAATGGGAAGGTGTTACAGATGTAAAAATGCTCCAATGGGACAACACGGCATTCACGGAAGAAAGGGATAAGTTTTGTTATGTAATTAGTGATTTTTTGGGAGAAAGGATGAGCTTTGATGACTTGCACCGGGTTAATTCGGCATACGATGACAGGAAAATTCCAAGAAGGTCCTCACTTCAGGAGCCGCCCACTAGCTCATTTGTAACAAAGGGGAGGCAAAGAAATTATTCAACAAAAAGGGATAAGACTTGGCTGGAGCACGCAGAAGAAAACACATTAACCAAGTCCAAGTCAATGAGCGACTCAACTATCTGGTTGAGTCGCTCATCGACTTGGACTTGGTTAATGTATTTTCTTCTATAAATACCCAATTCATTCAACTCTTAAACTTACAATTCAACTCCCACTTTTTACTATCTCTTTCACACTCTCATTTTAAACTCACTTTCAAACTCTTATTTAATCTCTCATAATACAAGATGCCTGATCAGTGCTATTTTGTAGCACATTTCTAGGGATTATTATCATGTTTGAGGCGCCATTTGGTGGGATTTTATGCACAATTGGAGATTATGGAGTTGGAGCAGAGAAGTGTGGTTTTGGTGGTCTGGAGGAGCTTATTGGAGACATACAGAAGAAGAGAAATTGAACACCTGAGGAGACAAGCAAGATCCATGAAGAAACCATGTGAGAAGGCGGTGAAGTGAAGAAACCGCGACCAAGCCGCGGGGAGCAGAAGGCCGCGGCAAGATTTACGAAGGAGATTGGCGATAGCGAGGAGGCCGCGCCCGCGGCCCGAAGGCCGCGCCCGCGACCGAATTATCGGAAATTAATTATGCACTTCGAGAGCAAACCGCGACCGCGGCCAAAAGGCCGTGACCGCGGCCATCAACAGGAGTCAGCCCGACGCGCTCCGAACTTCTGTTTTCTTTTTCTGTTTTTCCTTTTTCGTTGTTTTATTTAATTTCGAATATTAGTATTTTTCCTTTTTAGGGATGAGGTTTGTGATCTTGGGCTTTAGGTTAACTTATTTAACCTAACTCTCACAACCTCCATTCAAGATCCCATATAGATGAACCCCGGATTATCGTATGTTCAGTATTCAGAGTTTTTCCCTTTCAATAATTATTCTTTCAGTACTATGAGTAGCTAAGCACCCATTGTTTAGCCCGGCATGTGAAGCTTTTTCTATGGTTTGATTGCGAGGTTAATTCTCTATTTCCTATTTCCTTTGAGTTTATATCTTTCTTCTTGCACTTATTCATATAGATTGTTACTGATTTGACTAGACTGATCACCTAGTTAGGTTTAGTAATTATCTATTGCTAGGGTTTGGAATTGACCGGTCGGTGATTCTTTATCTAGAGTAGCATCCATAATTATCTAGGACTGGTAGGACTAGATTATTATGAAAGAAGATTGATTGCATGTTAAATTATTGCGGGTTGTGATTATTTGACATGTATCCTGGTTTGATCCTATGCCCAATGCTATTATTGTTCTAAATCTTGATTGTTTCTTGTGTGTTCAATAATAAGAGTTGCTAGGATTGGTAGGACTAGTAACTATACAAGAATTGGGACAAGAATAAACAAAGAAAAGGAATAGAGAGAACCTAGGACCAATCTACCATAGGAAAAGTGGATCTTGTTTGGCTAAATGTTTTTCCCACATTTGATTACACTCTTTGCTTATTTGCTTTGTTTACTTTCTTGATTACAAAACCAACCAAAAACTCCCCCCTCTTGTTACTATTGCATGCGAACAACACATAGATTAATCCCTTCCTCCCTGTGGATTCGATCCTTACTTGCCCTAACTACTTGTTTAGGTTTGTCTAGGTTTATTTTGATTTAGTGGTATACGACAATCGCTTGTCAAAATTGGCGCCGTTGCCGGGGAGTGCAAGTGTTGATTTTTCTGTGTGTTTGTGTGTGTGTGTGTTCCTTTGGTGTGGATCTATCTTATGGTCCACACCCGTGCTACTAACTCCCCTCTACTTGGTGTTGATTCAGAGATTGAGAGGACTCTTTCCCAGGGTCACTGAGTAAATCGTACTTTGGTTTTTGATAATCCTGCGTTCGAGATGGCTGAAGAAGAACAGACGTTGAGGCAGTTGACTGCGCCCAACCTGCAACAACAACCGTTGGCTGTGCGGTTTCCTGAGTTGGATGAGGGCGTAAATTTCGAGTTGAAGTCTGGGTTAATCCACTTACTCCCCCACTTCCATGGGATGAGTGGTGAAGACCCCAATAAGCATCTTGCTGAGTTTCATTCGGTGTGTAGCAGTATGAAGCCGAAGAATGTGACCGAGGACCAGATTAAGATGAGGGCCTTTCCTTTTTCACTGAAGGATACGGCCAATGACTGGTTCTACTATCTCACTCCAGGCAGCATTGACACATGGGTCAAGATGAAGAAAGCCTTCCTGGAGAAGTACTTTTCGGCTACAAAACTGAACAGCCTGAAGCGAGCTATCAGCAACATCGAGCAGCAGTCTGGTGAATCTCTCTACGAGTATTACGAGCGGTTCAAGAAGATGATATCCAGCTGCCCCTTCCACGGCTATTCTGAGCAGGACCTTGTACTTTATTTGTACGGTGGTCTTCTTGATGAAGAGAGAAGGATGGTGAACGCTGCTTGTGGAGGGAACATCCTCAACAAGACTCATGATGCAGCTTTTGAGACCTTCTTTGAGCTATCTGAGGGCTCAAGACAGTTCAGTAAAAGGGCGGGCGCCCAATCTGTGAAAGCTGCAGAGTCTCAGCCCAATTCTACTCTTCTTGCTGAAGTGGCTGAGATGAAGGAGATGATGAAAAGATGCACGATGAGAGGTGTATTGCAGCAAGTCAAATCATATGGGATATGCTATGAGAATACACATCCAACTGATGCATGTCCCACCCTGCAAGAACCAACTGCTGAGGTGAACGCTATTGGCGGATATGGCCCTTAAAGGCCAAAATATGACCCATACTCCAGCACCTACAATCCCGGGTGGAGAGATCACCCAAATTTGAGGTACGGGAACCAGCAGAACACTCATCAGGGGAAGGAGACCGAGGACTATCAGTAGAGGCCCCCACAGTTTCTCCAGCGTCCGCAACAATACCAGCAGCCTGGGGGTCAGCAATAATTTAGAGCTCCTTATGAACAAAGACCCCAGGGCCAGAGTCGCAGTGTCTCTACATCCGTCGACGACCAGATAAAAGCTCTCAACCAAGGCATACTATTAATGTCAAATGCTATGGTCCAAATAAATAAAGAGATGGGAGCACATATCCAAGCGCTAGCAAATACGGTGGCCCAGAATCAGCAGGAACATAAATCCAGTATTCAAAACCTGGAGAAGCAGATGGGTCAACTGTCTATGGCGGTGAGCATGCTAGAGGCTCGTGCGTCGGGGAAACTACCCTCTCAAACGGTAGTCAACCCGAAGGAGAATGTGTGCGCCATGATGCTGAGAAGTGGTGCTGAGATAGAGGCCAAGAAGGCTGCTGAGAAGGAGGTCCAGGTGACCAAGGAGGATAGCCACCAAGAAAATGAGGTCGAAGGCGAGTTCGGCAAGGGAGAGAAGGAGCCGCGACCACGGCACGAAGGCCGCGACCGTGGCCTGTTCGCTGATGAAAATGCTGATTTATTCTCCCCCGAGGTCGAGAGCAAACCGCGATCGCGGAACGAAGGCCGTGACCGCGGCCTCTTCGCTGAGAAGATTTCTGAAGTTCTGAAGCAACCGCGACCGCGGTCCCCAAACCGCAGCCGCGGCCAGGCCCATATGTACGTGGACGACTACGTACGACCTGATTTTCCTCCCCTCTTCTCCGAGAAGCCTCCTGCGCCATTCCCAGAGGCTCTAGCGGACACCAGGAAGCCTGCCATGGATAAGGATATGTTCGACTGGGTGAGCAACTGCGAGGTAAATGTCCCTTTGCTTAAACTTTTGACTAGTGTCCCTCGTTATGCTAAAATTTTGAAGGAGATCTGCACACAAAAGAGGAAGCGGTCAGTGAAGGAGAAGAAGAAGGTGGTGGTGAGTGAGAACGTGTCCGCTATATTGCAAAAGCGGATACCCAAGAAGGCAGATGATCCAGGGATGTTCACCATTCCCTGCAAGATTGGAGGTACCCTGTTCGACAGGGCATTACTTGACTTGGGTGCCTCCATCAATGTGCTGCCACTCGCTCACTATGAGTCCTTGGACGTGGGGCCACTTGAGAAGACGGGGATTGTCATCCAGCTAGCGAACAATTCAATTGTCAATCCAAAGGGAATTCTGCAGGATGTGCTGGTACAGGTGGACCACTTAGTGTTCCCTGCAGACTTCTTCGTCATGGACACTGGGCAGGACAAGGATTCACCTGTGATGCTGGGAAGGCCATTTATGAACACGGCCAGTACAAAGATTGATGTGAGTAGCGGTTCACTCACAATGGAGTTTGATGGGGAGACGGCCGGGTTCAGCATAGACGACCAGAAGAGACACCCTCCTGATGGGGACCCCGAGCGCTCATTGGAGGTGAGCAAACCAAGTTGAGGACGAGGAAGCGGTATGTCATGCCATGACAATAACTAAGGCGCTGTCCGGGAGGCAACCCGAGGTATGTATTATTTTCTTTGCTTTTCTTTATTTATTTTTGCATTAGTTTTGTTTGTGTTTGCCTTGTTTTTGTTTTTGTTTCCGACTAACCTGCAGGGAAGAGATCCATGCTTATTGAAGAAGGTAATTACCACCATTGTAAGTCTCTCATGTCCCTGCACTAGTCAACCCCCCGAAAAAACCTTAAACGGGGGGCAAAAAAAAAAAAGTTGTACGAGCTGTCCAGTATTACCATGGAGAGGGGTGCGCATGTTGCCAACGGAGTAAATTTTCGCTACACAATTTATTTGCAACGATGGCGGCTCCACAGTCGATAGCCGCGAAGGAAGACCACTCATGGCCCACACCACGATCATATCTGGGCCCATTTTTTGTGGTATTTGAAGGCCGTGCAACCCCAGCATCATTGGTTTACCACTACTCACCAAGTGGTATATTTTGGTTGCACGGTAGGAGAAGATGCTGGAGTTGATGATGACACCCACCCAACACCAGCGACCGGTGCATATTATGCAGACCGCCAGCAACAACGGAAGTGTCCAAGCCAACTCGACGACATTTGTGAGCTTATTCCTTCTTTTCCCTATGCTTCTATTCTTTTGTCTTTCATTACATTGAGGACAATGCAATGTTTAAGCATGGGGGAGGGTTTTATACTTCTATGTTGCTGAGGAGACAAAGAAAAAAGAAAAGAGCCACAAAATTTGAAAAAAGGCTAAAATTAAAATCCTGGGATAGGTCGAAAACCCGAAAGGGCGGCCTAGGTAATAAGCAGGTGGCTTGGACCAGCATTAGGCTGGGGTAATAAGAGGTCAAGAGTGATGTGAGCATACTGTGAGCCCATCTATGAAAAATGAAATGAGTGGCTTGGTGAAAACCCGAAAGGGCGCCTTGGCAAAATGAGCGAAAAGAAGAAGAGCGATTTCTAGGAATCTCTGGCGAGGCGTCATAAGAAGAGGAGGCATAAGGAGGTTTCGGGTAGGTCACTCTGGAGGAATAAGAAGATAGATGGGAGATAGGATTAGAATTTTTTCCACTCTATGGTGTTTGGGATAAGCTTGGGGGAAGTACTCTGCTTTCCTTTTAGCTTGACTGTATGGGGTGTTGATTTGATGTTGTAGTTATTGTGCTGAGCTTATTTTGTATGGTTGTCTGGAGTTTATTGTTTGGTGTAATTCTTGGAGGTTGAGTTTTCTATGCTTCCTGAAGCCTTGGGGATTTGATTGGAGGAGTAGGTTTACTTTAGCTTACTCGAGGACGAGCAAGGTTTAAGCATGGGGGATTTGATCAGTTCTATTTTGTAGCACATTTCTAGGGATTATTACCAGGTTTGAGGTGCCATTTGGTGGGATTTTATGCACAATTGGAGATTATGGAGTTAGAGCAGAGAAGTGTGGTTTTGGTGGTCTGGAGGAGCTTATTGGAGACATCCAGAAGAAGAGAAATTGACCACCTGAGGAGACAAGCAAGATCCATGAAGAAACCACATGAGAAGGCGGTGAAGTGAAGAAACCGCGACCAAGCCGCGGGGAGCAGAAGGCCGCGGCAAGATTTCCGAAGGAGATGGGCGATAGCGAGGAGGCCGCGCCCGCGGCCGAATTATCGGAAATTAATTATGCACTTCGAGAGCAAACCGCGACCACGGCCATCAGCGGGAGTCAGCCCGACGCGCTCCGAACTTCTGTTTTCTTTTTCTGTTTTTCCTTTTTCGTTGTTTTATTTAATTCTGAATATTAGTATTTTTCCTTTTTAGGGATGAGGTTTGTGATCTTGGGCTTTAGGTTAACTTATTTAACCTAACTCTCACAGCCTCCATTCAAGATCCCATATAGATGAACCCCGAATTATCGTATGTTCAGTATTCAGAGTTTTTCCCTTTCAACAATTATTATTTCAGTACTATGAGTAGCTAAGCACCCATTGCTTAGCCCGGCATGTAAAGCTTTTTCTATGGTTTGATTGTGAGGTTAATTCTCTATTTCCTATTTCCTTTGGGTTTATATCTTTTTTCTTGCACTTATTCATATGGATTGTTATTGATTTGACTAGACTGATCACCTAGTTAGGTTTAGTAATTATCTATTGCTAGGGTTTGGAATTGACTGGTCGGTGATTCTTTATCTAGAGTAGCATCCATAATTATCTCGGACTGGTAGGACTAGATTATTATGAAAGAAGATTGATTGCATGTTAAATTATTACGGGTTGTGATTATTTGACATGTATCCTGGTTTGATCCTATGCCTAATGCTATTATTGTTCTAAATCTTGATTGTTTCTTGTGCGTTCAATAATAAGAGTTGCTAGGACTGGTAGGACTAGTAACTATACAAGAATAGGGACAGGAATAAACAAAGGAAATGAATAGAGAGAACCTAAGACCAATCTACCATAGAAAAAGTGGATCTTGTTTGGCTAAGTGTTTTTCCCACATTTGATTACACTCTTTGCTTATTTGCTTTGTTTACTTTCTTGATTACAAAACCAACCAAAAACTGCCCCCTCTTGTTACTATTGCATGCGAACAACACATAGATTAATCCCTTTCTCCCTGTGGATTCGATCCTTACTTGCCCTAACTACTTGTTTAGGTTTGTCTAGGTTTATTTTGATTTAGTGGTATACGACAATCGCTTGTCAATGCCTCCAAAAGACGCCAATCAAGGAGGAGGACACTCATCATCATTATGGGTATGTTTTATTCTATATTTATATTTGATATCTATATTTAGGCTCTATATTTATATTTGGTTAATACTTGAAAAAAAATGATTACAAATATTTTAGACTTAAGCTCGCCATAAATTGATATCGGATTGTATTTATTATATTTGATATCTATATTTAGAGAAAACAAATTGTTAGAAGGTTAGACATTTATGTAGACAAAAAAAAATAGAAATATTTTGGACTTAGACTCGCCATAAATTGTTATTATTTTGTTAACTTAGATTTTTTATTCCATAATTTCCGTTATAATTTTAGTACTCGTCATTTAGCATAGTAGCATAATAAACTAAGTTAAATAAAAAACTAGAAATACTTTGGACTTAGACTCGACATAAACTATTATATAGTTTTAATACTCGTCATTTAACATAGTAGCATAGTAAACTAAATTTGGTTAATACTTGGAAAAAAATGATTAGAAATTGATTATAGCATTATCTAATATTTTTTAAAATTAATGTAAATGTTGTTAGAGAACATTCTCAAGGGGGATTGGCTTTGGGGGTTCCAGACACGTCTCCGACCGCGGAGTTACACAATCGGCTCGCGCTCAGAACGAAGCGCGAAGGAATCAAGAGAGGCAACATGAGGAGCAGACGAACCTCCCTCACGTGTATGGGCATGATCATGCCCAAAGCACATCACCGCCCCTACCTACCCATCAATCATGGACCGCCCCTCGAGCCAGCACAAGTGTTGTTCCCTCGATGCATACAGCTGCCTCCGACAGTAGCAGGTTGAGGACACCATCCAGGCAAAGCTTTTCTAGCATGGAAACCAGTGGACCTTCGTCCTCAAGGTTGTGCCGCTCTGCTAGCACCAGACACGATCAGGAGTCATCTGGTGCATCCTCCTCTCATGCAACTGCCTCCCATGAAACTACCAATATAACGAAAGAACATACGGAGGGTGACAGCCCATACGGTGGGCTTGAGGATCGTCAGCTGTTGTGGGATTACGACACACACGTAGCAGGATTTGTGTATGGGGATGACGATGAGGGACCTTACGTAAGTGTCTACTTTAGTCTTACCATATCCATTTTTTTAATACTTGTCTATCGATGATTTTATTTATGCATGAACATCCTAATTTTTTTTTATTTTAAACATTTATGTTATAGAAAAATAAATGCTTAAGGGCGTTGACACGGTCAAAGCCCTAGATTTCTGGACTACAAAAATCGCGGAGGATAACAATGCAGAGTGGTATAGGCCTGGCAGCTCGCAGCGGCCTCCTTGTACTTTTGAATCTGAAGTACAAGGGGATGGATAGTGCCCTCATATCGGCCTTTGTCGAGCGATGGAACCCGGAAACAAACAGTTTCCACTTTCCATGGGGTGAAATTACCATTACACTCCACGATGTCTTCAAGATCCTGAGAATGCAATCCAAGGTCGTGCTGTAAATGCACCATTGGATAAAGTCGAAATAATTGTAGATATCTCCAAAAGGCTGAACATTGCAATAGAAGTGGTAAAAAGAGCCTCATCGTAATCTGGTTTTAAGTGGGGTGATCTGAAAACCATTTTGATGACCACTGGGCAATCCGATAGTGTTATAGCCTCCGGGTTTTTGGCCATTTTGCTTGGCAGCACTTTGTTTCCCGACAAGTCGGGGAACAAAATCAAGCTCCGATTATTTCATCTGCTATGGGATCACAATGACACGGGGCAATATGCTTGGGGTGCAGCTACGCTTGCGTACTTGTACAGAGAGCTCGGTATGGCAAGCCGTGCAAATGCCGCTCAAATATCTGGTTGTCTTTTGCTTCTTCATGTAAGGATCCAAAACTCTTTCGTTTATTGTCATCTCAAATAATTATTTCCCAAGTTTACTTGCCTAAAGTTTCCTTATTTTCGTGTAGGACTGGATTTGGAGCTATTTTCCAAAGTTTAGGGGCCACTTGAATTTGTCTCAGAACGACCCGAGAAATGAAGGTCCACTGGCGGCCCACATCGATCCTCGAAAGAAGGATATAGCATCAGGGTCAAGGAAATAAGGCTTGCACTGGACTTATTACGACTTGACGAGGTACTATAATTTCTCTAACGAGAAGATAATTTCATTATTCATTTTACATTGGTTTTCATTTAAATTTATACGACACAAGCTCAAACTATTATGTGTACAGGTCGTATGGATGTCGTGGGACAATCTCGAACTACGTCACTACCGCACATCAATGTACAGAGGAACCCTGAGGTGCATAAAATTCAGTGAACCTTACATGCCTGATCGAGTGACTCGTCAATTCGGTAAAGTTCAACCGATTCCCATTGACCCGATTCGCCCCAAGAGTAGAATCAGAAAAATACACCTCAAGAGTTACAAGGCAGAGTTCTTTCCCACGGACGACCATTGGGATGACTTGCCCAACTACCAATCCCCGATTCCGACGCTACCCAATTGTTCCACAAGCATGCAGACGGTGGATGGCTATGTTTCGTGGTTGCAACCTCTTTCCCATCCTTACATGTATGCGGATTCCAAGAATGTGATGGAAAACGAACGTCTCGTGCCTGCATACATAGAATCTGTTATCAAAATTAACAATATACAAGGGATAGTTAACGAGACCCTGCACCAGTTGGATGCAATGCCAGACATGAATATCGCAGTAGCGGCGCTTAAGCGGATCCAAGCGCTTGTGAATGTCCAACCGATTGAAGCTCCGGTTGCAGAGGCTGCTGAACCAGAAGGATATGTCCCAATTCCCGAAATACAATACGAGGAGCACGAGACATAGTATGGGCCAACCACGGGTCCAAGCACAAGTGGAGGGTATCAGGCTCCATACTTCGGCCAAGGATTTGGGCAAGCATTCCAAGGCCCACCGTTCGCACCGTCGGCTGGAGGTCCAAGCTTTGGGCAAGCATTCCAAGGCCCACCTTTCGCACCGGCGACAGGAGGTCCAAGCTATGGGAAAGGATACCAAGGTCCATTGTTCGGAGTGCCGACAAGGTTTGGGGGGCAGTACGAGGAAACGAGTGGATTCATGGATTTACTTAGGTCTGGCCAAGGGTACGGGCAATACGGGGAAGGGTATCCTCCAACATATGGGACATGTTTTGGGCAAGGGTATGAGGGGCCGTACGGGAGAGAGAATGAGAGGAACAATTGAATATCTTTTGTATAACTCTAAATCTAAATTTTATGTACTTTATTTCAATTAGTATTTTCATTTTCATTTCTATATAGTATATAAATCCATAATTTAACTCTAACCCTCACACAAAATCACTAATTTTTTTAACGATATAATTTATATTTTAAAAAACGTTTATTCAAATGTATGAATTTTTGTTATATTTTTCAAATATTCGCATAAATACTCATAAAAATAATACCCTAAAAGAATAATATCACTTAATTTATATTTAAATTTTTTTAATTAAAAAAAAAATTAACGGCTTTCATAGCCGTTGTTTTTTGTAAAAAAAAATATTTTTAACGACTTTCAAAGTCGTTACTAATTTAAAAAAATAAAATTATAACGGTGACTATCACCATTGTTAATTAAGAAAATGAAAAAAAATATAAAAAAAAATTGTAACGGTGAGAATCACCGTTGTTTAATTATTAAAATAAATAAATTAAGCCACGGTTGCTATCACCGTTGAAATGCACATTTGGGCACATTTTTCAACCGGTGGAAGTAGCAATCCCCAATATCTATTTAATGTTTTACAAAAACAAGTGTAGTATCCATGCCTTATACGGGATTAGTTTATAATTTTCACATTTAGGCAAAAAAATTTATACAAAAACTATATATTTAAATAATTTAAAAATAATTATATGGTAAATAACAATTAATTAATATAGAAATATGTATAAAGTGAATGACAATGTAAATGAGATGTCGGACATTGAGATATGCTCACTAATTATCAAATTATGACTAACTCCAAACATGAATCATGCATAAAGTGTAGTTATACACTTATTGCTACATCGATTTGGCAATATAGAATGACAAAATAGGGAAGCATATTTGTTAATCTGGACAATTTGAAGGTGTTTGTTGTCAAGTTAAGTCGTCAATAATACAGTGACTTAAATTTTTGAGATTAAATATATGCATAGTGGAAAATAAATATACTAATCATTCATTAATCTTATTGTTATAAAAAACAATGTTATTTTAGATAACTGATAACATGGTGACTCAAAAATTTGAGGTATAATATATATAGTGGAAAATAAATATACTAATCATTCATTATCTTATTGTTAAAATAAAAAACAATGTTGTTTTAGATAAATTTAATAAATCTACTAAGCAATTGGTAGAAAAAGTATAATATGCATTACTCAACACTAACCAAATAATCAATTGATAAAATATTTTATATGATCATGTTGTAGCTAAATAATCAATTGGTCGTATACATAGTTCACATTTTACATATACATAGTTACTATTTTCAAAACTATTACCCTATATACATAATTACCATTTTTGTGAAATATGATTATTTTATATATGTTAAAATTTGAAATATAGATCAATAGTTTTAAAATGATAACTATATATAATAGTATATTATTACTTACACATAAAAAATGAAGATAAGATTGAGTTTAAAAGTAATGTAAATGAAGTGAAAAAAGTTGGGGGTGACATCTGATGTGTAATTAGGCTTCTTAATACTTGTTCATTGTGGGCTAGTGATTTGTTATTGTGTTCACATTTAGAGAAAAAAAAACATACATAAACTATAAATTTAATAGATATAAAATATGTATTTAGTTTGTAAAGTGTAAATACAACTATAACTTAAGTATGAAAATATAAATAATTATATTTTATCAAGAAATTGACACAAAACTAACCTTTGTATTTGAAATCAAATCTCTACACCTAGAAAAAAATAGATGCATGCTCAAATAAAAGAAATAATTAAGCAGAGTAAACTAAGGGAGAATAATAAAAAATTATTGGAAGAGAGATGTCATTCGTCATAGCTTTATTATTAGTAAAAAATGACTAAATAGTCATCAAACAGGTTGAATAATAACCATTCGACAAATTAAGTGCATTATTTTATTCCTTAGATTTTGCGAACTGAATGATCACAAAGACCATATTGTAGGTTAAACCACCATCAAATGGATGATGCAATTTAGCATAAATATTTCGTAGTGTATGATTGATGACACTATTTCTTAAACAATTCTAAAATAGAGTTAGTGCTTGGTATGAATATATTTACACGATTTCTATTTCACGCACTGGCAAAATTGCTATTTCACGCACTGGTTCGTCCGTCACGGACCATGTGCATTCGTCTGTGACGGACCAAATGGATTTGTCCGTGACGTATGGATTCATTTGGTCTGTCACAGACGGATGCACATGGTCTGTGACGGACGAACCCCTAAACCAGAAAATTGAATGTTACTTGTCCCCACCTAACTACATTAATTACCCCATCATATCTCATCAATATTACGGCCAAAATTAAACCCTAAACCTCTTTATCACTCTTCCCTTTCCCTCCCACAACACATCTTCCATTTTCATCATCTTCCAAGAGTTCATTTCCATGGCAAATGAAGATGATTTTTCCAACTTCAATGATAGAAAAGATGTTTCAAGGAGTTACAATTACAATGAGGTATGTTTTTTAAGCTTTTACTTTACATGTTAGTAAAAGTTAAGAGTTTTTATGGTTCTTTCTTGTGAATGTATATGATTGAGTTGTTCTTACCCCAAAACAAACACTTTCTTAAGGTAATTTCAATAGTTGTGAGTATATGTTTATAAAAACTTCATCTTTGATTAAGTTGTACTAAAAAGTTGTAGAATTTGTGTGCAAAACTGCATGTTTGATTGTTTGGGCTTTGTTATATTGAGTGCAAAACTGCAAGACTTCATCTTTGTTCGGCGATTGTTTTTTGAAAGAAAAACAGTACGTGACGAATGGATGTCCTCCATCCGTCATATATGGATTTGCCTCATCCGTGACATATGGATTTACTTCATACGTGGCGGACCAGGTAAACCCATACGTGACGGCTGGAATGTGTTTATTCATCACGTATCGATGTGTTTGACAGAAACTGGATGTTTCGCTAACTTGTTTTTTTACTTCAATAGGAGAACAGTATCGTGAACAACGGTATTAACAATCTGTCCATGAATGATGCATGGGAAATGGCACCACCGTCTTTCTCACTTGGGTTGTTCGGCGAACCTATGCTGCCTCAACAACATCATATGCCGGGATTAAATTGTTTTGCTTGTAGGGGAATTTCGTCCGTAAGGTGGCAAGCTCCACCTAAGTTTGGGTTTCCGGCATTACACACACAACCGTAGTTTTCTTATCCTACACCGGAATAAGTGATTGTTTCGGAAGATTATTCAGAGAAGTTTACCACGAGTGAAGTATTCGGCTCCAGAGATGATGCAATTAAAAGGGCTAGACAGATTGCCTTTGATAATCACTTCTGCCTCACTATTGGTCGGGATAGAAACTTTGGTGGAGGAAGCCTTCGGAAGTCATGGTTGTTGTGTGAAAAAGCGGGAATTTACATTCCTAAAGATGAAAACAGAGTAAGGCAAAGAACAAGGAGCAAAAAATGTGATTGTCCATTCAGATTGTTGTGTCAAGAAAATCCGAGGGACTCATATACAATCAAGGTAGTTGTTGGAACCCATAACCATGTCATTGGTGATGACTTGTACGTGCATGCAGTTGTTGGCAGGTTGACACCTGAGCAAAATAAGTTGGTTAAGGTCATGACAGAAAATCATAGTAAACCATCAAAGATTGCAACAACACTTAACCAGGACCCTAACAACTGCACTAAAATGAATCAGATTTACAATGAAGTGAACAATGTCCGACATAGTGGGATGGAAGGAAGAACCGTGGTCCAAGAGTTCTTCCATAAGTACAAGGAGACCAACTACTTTGTGGAGCATAGGTCGGATGTGGGCCGCACAACAACTTCTTAAACAGTGCATAAAGTATCAAGTGACACTGACATGCCTAGTGACAGATCGTGAAAAGGCTTTGATGAATGCGTTAGATAAACTCTTTCCAAGTGCCAAGTCTATCCTCTGTAGGTGCCATATGAAGAAGAACATAGAGGACAATGCTAGGAAGGAGATGAAGGATAAAAGCTTGGGTACAAGATTTGCAAATGCATACTATAATTTATTCAAGAAAACAACTGTATCCGAGTACGAGATGGAGTTGAGTAGAATTCAGTCAGAATGGAGGGTTTGGCCACGTCTGAATCAGTATGTAAGAAACAGTTGGCTAATCCCGTACAGGGAAAGACTTGTGTCAGCTTGGACAGATACTGTTTTCACGCTTGGAACGTCAATGACAAACAGGTTAGTGGCCACGTCTAAATCTATATTGCATTCTCATTTGATATATTTTGGGGGGCTTTCTGTTATCTGCACAGCTTTCTGTTTCTGTTATATGCATAAGTGGTTCATCACGTATGGATTCACATCATCTGTGACAGACAAAAGTTTATCGTTCATCGCGTATGGTTTCTCTTCATACGTGACGGACAAAAGAGTTTCATCCGTCACGTATGAAGATAAACCATACGTGACGAACCACTTATGCAGATAACAGAAACATTCTTCTATGATCAAACTTTAAACTCTTTTGTACTAAATATAGGGTTAAAGGAGCACACTCTAGTTTAAAAGACTTCTTGACTACTCCACATGGCAGTCTAGACACGATATTTGGTCAATATCATTCAAAGATGGTTAACCAAGTGAAGGAAATCAAGGGGACCTTCAACGAGAGTGCACAGAACATGATGACGCTTGTGACTGGGGCTGATATTTGCAAGCTGTTGAAGTACAAAGTTTCTAAGGTTGCACTTGACCGCTTGACTGAGGAATACAAAAAAGGGGAAAATCCATTTTATGACAGTACCTGCACATGCAAGATGAGGGTGAGAGATGGATTTCCGTGTGTGCATGATAGCGCTAGATATGTGACGAGTTCAATCCCTATTAAGCTTTCAAGGTTGCATCCTTTTTGGAGACAATTGAGTTTGTCAGAAGTACAAGACGAAGGTGAGGATGAGGTAAAGCGCAAAGTCGCGAGATCTTTGATGGATCAATTTTATACGGATGAGTTCCCCAATCTGTCAGCAGATGATCAAGAAAAATGTGTCTCGCGACTTTACGACATTGCTCGCCCCGAGGGGACCAGTCTGCAAGAGCCGGTTATTATGAGGCATAAGGGACGGCCAATGGGAGCTCCAAACAAAGATAACACTAAAAGACATCCTTCTTCATGAGAATACACAGACAAAGAGATGGAAGGGACACCTCCCAAGAAGCAACGAGGTAGGCCACCAAAGCCCACTAGTACACCTTCACCAAGCCCTACAGCTGCTATCACTCCTTTGAGGCCATCTCAGGTTAGAGCTCCCAAGAATCCAGTGGGTCAAATGTTTCCACCACTTTTTCATGCTCCACAGTCCTTCATTAAAGACTTTGAACCGTATATGGATATAGTTTCGTCGTGTATGCACGAACACATAAACGGTTACTTTGATATTGTTGGTGATGGAAACTGTGGATACAAAGCCGTTGCAGATCAAATAGGCATTGGGCAGGAACAATGGAGGATCGTCCGACAATCCATGATTGATAAGGTGAAAGAAATCTTTCCATTGTATGCTCAGACTTGCCTCTTTCCGATTACGCTGGATACAGTACTGGAACAACTTACATGGTTTGACGATGGGATGACCCCGGAGAATACTTGGATGGTGATTCCAAATATGGGTTGTCTGGTCGCTTCTGCATTCAATTGTGCAGTTGTCGTGCTGGGTGGTATGAATGCTACTTACTTGCCTTTGCAAGCGGTTCCATATCATCCCGAGGGTGCTAAGCTAAAGACGATATGCATCTGCCATGTTCAGAAGGAGAGTCATTTTATTTCGGTATGTTACTAATCATTTAATCAATTTTTATTCATTATTTAAACTCATTAACTAGGCAAGTGAATACGTTCTCCATTCTTTTGTAGGTGGCCCTATCATAGGCGTCACCGTTGCCTCCAGTATTTGTCATGTGGGAGCATGCAAAGGATGCATCTGCTGCTTGTCTGTATGATCCATTCACTACTCAGCTGATGGCGTATGGACCTTCCAGAAGAAAGAGACGAGGTTGCAAGCCGACTTAAATATTATTGTAATCGCACATTGTAAAGATATTGTTAGGGCAACTTAATATTCTATTTTCTGTATGGTTTTTTTAGAAGTATAACTTTTTTACGTAATCCCGAATTGGTATTTTTAGGAGTCAACTATAAATTTCATCGCGTTTGGACCAAGGAATCATTCATTATGGCAATTCCAATATACTATACGATCTTGCCTCCTTCGATATACTATAAATTTCATCGTGCTAAGCTAAAGACGATATGCTTCGTCGCCAACTATAAATTTCTTCTGATGCCTCCTTCGATATACTATACGATCCTCTTCTTGTTCTTGTTCCTCACGGACATCGTTCCACCTTCTGTGACGGGCATATCTTGTTTGGTTTTCCATCTGAAATAGGAAAAAAACAAGACTGAAGAGCTGCAAATGAGAGGTGTGGGTCGGGGGAGACGAAGTCACTGCTTTTATATGCAGCGACTTCGTCAGTGACGCACGGATGGTGCTGGTGCATCACAGACGGATGCTTTTGATGCGTGACGTGCGGTAGGTGTTGATGCGTCACGGGCGGATTGTGTTTGTGCGTCACGGACGAAGTAGTGCGTGAAATAGAAAATTTATCCGTGCGTGAAATAGCAAGGGCCTATATTTAATTACGACTATAAATGAAAAAAAAGTAAGTTAAAAAAGAGTAATTGGAGTGGCGTGCAAGTAACATTGTTACTTGTGATATTATGACAAATAATTAAACTCAAACTATATATATAATCAAAAGTTCTATATTATTATTACAAAGAGAAAAAGGATAAAGTAGCATATCAAATTTCGAATTAGATTGAATATACATGAACTAAAATCATTTATATTAATGTACAACCGTCAACATTATTAGTTATAACCATATTAACTCCAATGGTGTGATATATAATATATATTTATTTTATGTAATAAATCAATTACCAACCTAGTATTTTTCCCAAAACAAAAATAATAACATATATATGATCAACAAATTTACTATACACATAAGACTTTAAGTAAGGCAATAAAAAGAAGCTATTGCTAGGTCAAATAATTTTAACCATCAATAACCTATTTGATATGTGTGATTAATTATAATCTAACGATGTTGATACATAACCGATAGAGGGACAATGTACAAATACAAAATGATTATATGTTTTCCAAGCAAACAATAGCTATTTTGTCCTATAAAATTTATCATTTATATATTACTCATCAAAGATTACAAATCAGTCGCCTGAAGGTTGATTCTTTTAGTCTCTTTATTAATGTGGTTTGATATGACAATTTTATCACCAATAACAGGGGCGGAGGGAAGTGGGGCCTAGTGAGAGTTGTAACCCCCATTGGGAATTTATTTTTTTTTTAAAAAAACTTTTATTTACATTTGTTTTCAAAATTCTTCTTTGAAATTTTTCAAAATGAATTACGTATTTTCAATTTTTTAGTATAGAATTTGTTAGGTATAATCCTTAAAAATATTGACAAAATACAACTTTATTTAAATTTACATACAAAAATAAAAAAAATACTATTTTTTCTATATCTATCTTTATTTGTGTTAAATTTTTTAAAATTTAGGGTTTATGGACTTGTAAAATTTTAAATTATTATTTTATTCATATTTGTTGAAATTATGCAGTAAAAGTAGTATGTAATGATGAAATTTGTTTAAATTATGTAATTTTTTTTTATCAATTTTGAGCAAAATTTATTTGTGGTTTGCATATAGATTTTCTTGTTTGAAATTGAGGTTTGTTATAAAAAAAAGACGATAGACTTTAAATTGAGATTTTGTGTAAGATAGACGATAGACTTTACTCTTAGGATTTTAGCCCCCACTGGACTAAAATCTTGCGTCCACCCCTGACCAATAACATCTAAGAACATAATATATGATAGAATAAGAAATATGTCAAAAAGAATGTTGATTTTTGAAATAGTAATGGTAGAAAAAATATCTATAAAAATACTAATCGATTAGATGATCTTCATTTAATGATTGATCAAGAATTTTATAAGATTAATGAAACTAAATCCATGAATAGTACCACGATAAAGAAATAAGCTTGTACTTATGACAAGTGAATTTATAAAACATTTTTAAAAGGTAATAGTATAAAGTGTAATATTATTTTTGTAATTATATTTAGGAAATATGATAATTATATTAGGTTAATAGCTTTAAAAATGATAATAAAATATTTTTGAAATACGGTGGACAGAATATGATAATCATGTATGGAAGGAAATAGAATAAAATCAAAGCATCATAAGGAATTCACAATGATCCTCTCAATATCAATCAAACAAAAAATCAAATATGGAAATTTGTCAATAATTTAATTTGGAAATTTTGAACTATCACAACTGAGACAATTAAATTAAATTCAAATATGTAGTGTAATTCATTACAAAAAAAATTTGGAACCCTAGCTTCAAAATACTATGCAAAACACTACCTTCTATTTGATCACATGCTCTTCCTCCTTCTCCATAACGATCTCGTCCTCCAACAACTGCATGAAATCTTCCACTTCATCTTTCGTGTTACTTTTGGAAAAAAGGGTCATTGCAGATTGTGTGTCTTTATTTTTTCGTGTTTAATTATGGAAATAGGATAATATATATAAGTTATATTTGATCGACATGTTTAGTTTTGAAAATATAATAATTTTATATATAATTCTTGTGATTGACATGTTTAGTTTAGGAAATAGGAGAATCTGATAAATATTTATTTATTGATTTTTTTTTTTTAAATGATAAAATGCCATGTAACAGAAAGAATAGGAGAATGCCATGTGCATAAGGAGAGAGTGAGTTTAATGGAGGCATGTCATGTGGCATAAGGAGAGAGTGAGTTTTATAGAGGGATGTCATGTGGCTTAGAGGGGTTGTGATTTAGTATATATATAGTCGATTGAATTGTCAAAGGTTTTGCATGCATCACAAATTGGATAAAAAATATAATAACAATATGACAGAAATTAAAATCTTAAATTAGAAAAGATAAACTTAGCTAAAAATATTTTATAAAATCTTAAATAAAAATTACTTGACATATTATGTATACACTGACATAAGAAATAATAATAGGTACATCGCAATTAGTTGGGATCCATATGATTTACAATTATACTTTCCATAAATTATAAAGTTACGGAATATATGAAAATATATTATAATTATAATTAAGTTAGGTAGTATATTGCAAAAAAGCAAAGTATTTGGCTTAAGTAAATATGAAAAATTATAAAAGAAAAGCTGATAAATGACAAATAAAATATGTCCATGTGTCATAACTAACTGTATGATACGTAGGATAGAGATTTTTGACTTTAGTATTAGTATATAAATTGTATATTTCTTGCACAAGTTTATTGGAGATTTAGAATATAGACTTTCAGGTAATTGTGTTGTGTCTTTATATATATGTTTGTAGAAAGACTACAATCCTTATTTTTATTTTCAAATCTAATTTTATTACATTAGCATACTTTATACATATCCAAAAGATGAATATCATCAATGTAAAAAAAGAAAATGAGATTATACGTACACATTAGTCTTTCCTAATATGCATGCTTTTATGTTTTAATTGAGTGAGGTCAAATCTTCCAACTCTAAATTTGGATATATATATATATATATATATATATATATATATATATAAATCAAAAGGTGATGCAATTATTTTAGAAATAATATTAAATATGTGAAAATTTTGATAATGACATGTGGGCCATGTGGCATATAATAATGGGTTTAATTATAGGGAGGACATGTGTCTTAATAAGGTTCTACTTTGGTAGACATGTAGTAGATTTGCATGTTCAATTTTTGGAAACAAATAATTTGTTTCCAACTCATTTGTTATTGAAATACAGATTTACTGAATATTCTTTGGTCCATTTTAGAAAGAATTTATGTTAACAACATTACAGATTTATGTAAGTGCATACGAAATATATGAGATAATATTTTGTGCTACGTTTTGGAAAGAATGGATTCTAAAAATATTCTTATGATATGCATAGCCTGATAATTAAGGCAAAGATTTGATTTGATTTTATTTTATTTTCAAAATAAAAACTAAAAAAGGATAGCTTGCCACATGCCAAAATTAATGGTGTGATGCCATGTGGCATTAGAAAGGGTTGGTTTATTTTGGAGGCGTCACGTGGCATAGTAAGTATTCTGTTTTAGTATATATATAATAGATTGAATGTTTTTGTGTATTACAAACGTCGAAATTATCATATTATTAAATGATTATAAGTTTTTTTATATTGGATAAATATTAGGACCATTTAAAAAAAAGGCAGTCTCATCGCAATAGATGATTTTTACAAACTTTGTGCCGAAATTATTAAAACAAGAGTCCAGTCTTATGAATTGAGTAGGGATAATAGATTATGTATTTGTTAGTAGACATTGAAAACTCTGAAAGGCATAAGGTGCAATATCATGGGTAGCTAGAAAGTCAGCAGCACGGTTGGTTTCTCGAAACCATTGATGTACGTGAATAGCAGAAAAAGAAGAAGAGAGAAGCGTAGTAATATCGATAATAATAGAGTGAATTTCTCAGAGAATTTTCCAAGTTCCTCTAATATAATCAATAACAACTATCACCTTCTATAATTAATTGTGTTGTATGAAGCCTAGCAACTTGTCAAATACCAGAAAGTGTTGCCAAAGCCTCACTTTGTATAACCGAACTTGATGGGATACTCTCATGATGAAGAGAAAGAGTATTGTCATTACTGTCACAAAGTAAGTATGAAAGTATCCAATATGTGATGTATTATCAAGCTTTCTAGAGCCATTAAAGTTCAATTTGACCCAATCATCTGGTGGTTTCTTCCAAGTACAATTGGAAGATCAAAGTCTTTTGACCCAATCATCTGGCGGTTTCTTCCAAGTACAATTAGAAGATTGGGGTCTATTACGTTTTATAGGTGGTACCTGTTGTGTAGAAGTCGATGCAATCCAGTTTGAATTGAAAATAAGCCTGATTTGCACGGTAGGTATTTCTTATTGTGTCATTAAGACTCATTATTTCTAAAGATTAGAGTGTGTCGAAAATTCCAAATGGGCCACCATAAGAAGAACACTAGTTCAGTACTCGTGCCATGCACGGAATATGTTTATAATTTTTTTTAATATAGTATTAATTTAGTTCTTTGTGTATTTCTTATAAACATGTATATCATATCACAAAATATATTCAAATTGTTTATCTACTTCATATTAAAAATATTACTCACAATATTAGTGAAAAAGATTAATATATGAAAATATAATTTACACGTATTATAACAATTTATATATAATTTAACAAATTTTTTTGATCGATATATAAGTTAACAATCTAACAATAAACGGAGATATATGAAATTTAATTGTGTATTATAACAACTTGATAGATTGGTTAGCAAAAGACTCCATAAAAATAACATTAATTAGATGTTATTACAAAGATCTTATATGATTTGATAAGGTTAAATAATTAAGAACTTAACTTTTCTTAATTAACTAGTAACATGTGCGCCCGTGCTACGCACGGGTCTATAACATGTTTAATTCTGTATATATATTTTTTATTTATAATTAGAGTGTCTGATTTTTTAAATATATTAGTGTACTTTGTAAAATTATATGCTCAAGTTTATTGTAATTTACAATCGGTTTCTCAATAGTGAAACAATATATATGAGGCATTTTGTCATACCTTACTAATTACTATGTTATTAATGTTAATTGAAATTAAAAAAAATCACTTTGTCAACTTGATAATAAAAATTGTTTAATTCTATATTATATCAAATTATTATATAGATCAAAGTTGCTTAAACATACACTATTTAGGTGTTATTTCAATTATAATTTAAAGAATCACTGTAATATATTATGCTTTTAAAATATCCTTCTTATTTATGATCAATTAGATTGGTTGATCTTTTTGATATATTAGTGTGGTAGAATAAATCTGCTCTATAATAAATTGTTGATGATGATGGGAATTCGCAAATCAGGCGACCTTTCAGTGTTCTTCGATCATCTTTCCGGTGCCCTACAATCATAGAGAAATGCCAAAGACGGGGCTTGTCCCCCCGTTTCACCTCCGACGCTCAAGTCAGAAATTGCTCGCTCGAAGAGAGGAGGCCAAGGTTTCAGGAAAATTAGCATTGAATTAGAATTGAGAAAACTAGGTCTCTTTAAGGATATTAAATACCTTCTTAATTGACTTCTTTCAATTAGGCCCATCGCTTTAGATAATATTAACAATTATGTAAAATTGGTTGAATAATTTTTACCTCCACAAATTCCCCTCGAATTCTCGAAGATCGCACGAGGGTCGAGGATTCAAAAAATCTGACTTGCGATCTGACGCACGGTCCGTGCGGTTGGAGTTGTATCCAGTTGATATTCTTATTTCTCTATAGACTGATTCTAAATCGGAATTTTGGGGGCGGCCTCGATTCTAGGTACGTTTTGGTTTGCTCTTAGAGGGTGGCCCAAAGGCGTAGCATCACGAGGTGGCCTGGAGGAGCAATGACAGCGAGGTGTCAAGATGACCTGAAGGATGTCATGAACGAGATTGGATAACGCACCAAACTGTAAAATCCGAATGGCGAAACGTGCACGATTTACGTGCAATCCTACACGGTCTGTGACAGACCGTGTGTTCCTCCGGAGCTGCCTTTCGTTTGCTCCGAAGCTTGGCACAATCGGAGTCTCGGAGACGATCCCCCACGGTTTGTCACAAACCGTGCTGTCCTTAAGAAAGTCCTTAATTTGCTTCTTCGAGGCTTGGCACAACTTAGATGGATTCACACGGTTTGTGACAAATTGTGCGCTCCTCTAGAACCTCTCGTCTGACATCTCGTCTTCATGGCACGGTCGAGAACAGGGCCCGCACGGTTTGTGACAAACCGTGCGGTCCTCCAGTGGCTTGGTTTCAGAGACTCCGTCCGATTGGCACAATCGAGGACGGGACCGCACGGTTTGTGACAAACCGTGCGGTCCTCCAGAAACTCCTTCTCACGACTTCGTGTGGTCGGCACGGTCAAGGACGAAGCCGCACAGTTTATGACTAACTGTGCGGTCCTCTAGAGACCCCCCTTTTGAGACTTTGCCTATTTGGCACGGTCGAGGACGGAGCCGCACGGTTTGTGACAAACCGTGCGGCCCTCCAGAGACCTCTTTTCTAGAAAATTCACACCTGTTGGAAAAAAACGCTCATTTAAATGGTCCGAAATAATAGCATGACGTGGGTTTTGGTGTGACTTCATGGAGTCGGCTTAGTATGACAATGTGGTATTGGTTTTGGTGCGACTTCGTGGAGTCCGCTTGGTACGACAATGTGGTGTCGGTCTTGATGCGACTTCGTGGAGTCGGCTTGGTACGACAATGTGGTGTCGGTTTTAGTGCGATTTCATGGAGTCGGCTTGGTACGACAACGTGGTGTCGGTTTTAGTGCGACTTCATGGAGTCGGCTTAGTACGACAACATGGTGTCGATTTTGATGCGACTTCGTGGAGTCGGCTTAGTACGACAACATGGTGTCGGTTTTGGTGCGACTTCGTGGAGTCGGCTTGGTATGACAACGTGGTATCGGTTTTAGTGTGACTTCATGGAGTCGGCTTTGTACGACAATGTGGTGTCCGTTTTAGTGCGACTTCATGGAGTCGGCTTAGTACGACAACATAGTGTCAGTTTTGATGCGACTTCGTGGAGTCGGCTTAGTACGACAACGTGGTTTCAGTTTTGGTGCGACTTCGTGGAGTCGGTTTGGTACGACAATGTGGTGTCACTTTTAGAGGGACTTCATGGAGTCGGCTTGGTACGACAACATGGTATCGGTTTTGATGCGACTTCGTGTAGTCGGCTTAGTATGACAACGTGGTGTCGGTTTTGATGCGACTTCATGGAGTCGGCTTAGTACGACAACGTGGTGTCGGTTTTGGTGCGACTTCGGGGAGTCGGCTTGGTACGACAACGTGGTGTCGGTTTTGATGCGACTTCGTGGAGTCGGCTTGGTACGACAACGTGGTGTCGGTTTTGATGCGACTTCGTGGAGTCGGCTTAGTACGACAACGTGGTGTCGGTTTTGGTGCGACTTCGTGGAATCGGCTTGGTACGACAACGTGGTGTTGAGATGGCCCAAAAGCTAATAGAATGAAGATAGAAGCTCGTGCCTCTGTGCCCTAAAGGCTAATAGAATAAAACTTGATGGAAGCTTGTACCCCTGCGCCCCGAAGGCTGATATAATAAAGATTGAACGAAGCTCGTGCCCCTGTGCCCTAAAGGCTAATAAATAGAGACTAAAGGCAGCTCGTGCCCCTGCGCCCTGAAGGCTAATAAATAGAGACTGAAGGCAGCTCGTGCCCTTGCACCCTGAAGGTAATAAAATAAAACTGATGGAAGCTCGTACCTTTGTGCCCCGAAGGCTAATATAATAAAGACTGAAGGCAGCTCGTGCCCATGTGCCCTGAAGGCTAATAAAATAGTGACTGAAGGCCACTCGTGCCCCTACGCCCTGGAGGCTAATAAAATAGAGACTGAAGGCAGCTCGTGCCCATGAGCTCCGAAGGCTAATAGAGTAAGATGGTCACTCGTTCCCTTGTAGCCCGTAGGCTAATAGAATGAGATGGCAGCTTGTGCCCATGTGATCAATCATAGAATAAATAGCTCATGCATTATGGGAAGATTTTGGTCTAATGTCATTATCAAAACTCAACGAAGATAACAATGCAAAAGTATGAACATTTGAGGGTTCACGATAGCTTGTGCCCCCGTGACCTGTAGGCATGTTGCTTTAAACATTCTGTGATATATTTCAAATATTACGATGCTTTATCATGCATTTTAGAGAAAGAGCTGAAAACTTAGTTGTCGTGATCTCTTTTGTTGGCCATCGTCGTTGTCAAATCATCTAATAAGAACATTAGTTGCCCCGAACCTTATCAATGTCGCGATTGTCGGTCTTCCATAGCTAGAGCTCGAATGCTCTTCTAAGGAATTGACCGTCGTTACCGATGAGCCCCATATATCGTCCCAATTAGTGGTTTGCTCCAACGTTTTTACCGACATTACATAAATATGCATAATCATATAATAGTAAAGAAAAATTATTTGAATAAAATACGTTCGAGACCGAATTTACCGTTTGGTTTGAACTTGGACAGAAATGTGGATTGAGCTTAAAAGCCCAATATATATGTCGATTGAGTGGGCACGTCTTCCTTTTGCAATTTGGAAAATTCCAATATAGCAGATCGGCACTCCCTAACCCAAGTGATCTCATTGCTTATATATATTATTGCCAAGCCATGTTCAACCGCAAGAAAGACCCATCTTGAGCCATCCAATCCAAAATCTAACCGTACCATCGTCTTCCTCGTGCTCAAGTTAGTTGAATTCAACTCCTGAATTGTCTCAAACCATCTCCGAACGATATCGAATCACCTCCGGACTTGCCCATATTGTGCACAGAAAACCGGGGAATCACGCCACTTTGAAGCATTTTTCCGACGCCGTTTAAGGATCCCACTGGGCAAAACTTTTAGATCAAACTTGAACAAGGCAAGTAACTCAAGTCTTTAATACAATTTAGCATTCATCACACTTTTCTTTGCACCCCTAGTAACTCAAGTTTCTCAAGTATGTCATGCAACAAGATTAACTCATCAAGCGAGCAGTGTAGTCAATAGCACATTTAGCAACAGGACTGGTTGTCACAATGTGGTCTGGACTTGGGACGAATATGTGCAGCGTAATTAGACATGAAGGGCCTTCACTTACAAGTTACAAATAATATCCATGGAACCGGGCAACACGAGGTCACTAGACTAGGAGGAGGACAATGCACTTACTAAATAGAAAACAGGCCCAAGAGACCGAGACACAATAGCTGTTGTGTTGCAACCACAAGGAGGATGAGATGTAACATTATTGTCCTTCCAAAGATAGATAAATTTTAGCCTTTAAATTATTATTAATCTTCAACTTTCAAATTTCCAGCAAAAACACATGCAGGTTTGAACACTAAGCAAGGTGAGGAAGGCGTAAATTAAGAATGTAGCAAAGCTCCATTCAATTATTTTGAGCATGAAGATTAGCCATGCGCAGTTCAATAGTTAAGGGCATCCCCGGCCACCATCTCAAAGCGAAGCGAAAAACTTCAAACGACGAGAGGCCGTAACAAAAAACACTTCAGCAAATTAATCAGTCCAATAACAGCGGAGCATATTTGAACGAGGGACGCTGAACGGCGCAATTGCACAAGAATTCAGCAACGCTAACTCACTGATCACATAAATTCAGCAAATTGAAGAAACCCACATCAGGAAAGTAGTGGGGCCGAAACAACGCACAAGCAAAGTTCCCAACTCCATTGGTGCACATTTCATCAACAACAAATCAAGAAGCCATCAACAACGACATAAATGCAGCAATTGTGCAAAATTGGTTGCAACTGCTCACACAAAATCAGAAAAGTTCCACCAACAGTCGGCGACAGATAGAACCAGAGCAAACCATAGATCGCATAGATTTTCGAAGAGTCCCAACATCTCGTAGAAGCTAAGGAAGAGAGAATACCTCCGACATACAGTTTAAAGAAGTCAATCGAAATCAAGCGAAGATCACTGTCTAGGACCGTCAGAGCATTGTTGGTGGAACGTGGTTGTAATATGGTGACTGATTAAATTGTAAAATAAAAATACGTACATAAACAAACGCCACATTATAATTTGAATTTATGAAAAAAATGAAACACATAAGTACTACAACTACAATTCAATATCATGGAACTTGCGGTGAGAAATAGAGATAATTTAATTATGCCAATAAAAAGTGCATACTTTTTAAAAAGTTGTGTTGTAAACTACAAAAATAAAAATTGAATCGAAATTACAAATTGAGAGTGTAAAGATGAGTAAGACATGTACATTAAATAAATAAGGGGTTTTGCACTTAACGACCTATCATTTCTGGATTTTTGCACTTAACCGCCCTTATTTTTATTTTCATTAAAAATGACTCCTTTATCTAAAATTATTTGCATTTAATACCATTTATCTTAAAAAGACCCTTTAACCACCCCATAGAATACGGCCCTAATCGAAATGCATGCACTTAACCACTATTATCTTCATTCTTCATATAAAAAATCATTTCATATATATGTTTTCAAATGACCACCTTATCAACATAACATTTGTTATTATTTGTTTAGTAACAAATTATCTCGCCCCTAGAATTTCTGAGTAAACAAGAACTAAAATTCAGTAAAAAACGGGCATAACTAAAATTCAGGTTGCGCCCAAAAACTGATTTTTTTTTAAAAAAAAGATTTAATCTTGGGTGTAACCAGGTTGCGCCCAAGTACCGAAACCGGTTTTTGTTGAACCGGTTCATCATTGATCCAGTATAAATGTAAACCCGACCATCTGGTTTAAAAAATAAAAATAAAAATATGAACTGGATAAAAATTTACCAAAAAAATTGAATTTAAATATTTTGATTTAATAAATAAATCAAATAATTTAAAAATATTATATTATGTACTTAATAAATTTGTAATTAAAAATTTTACCCGGTTTTTTTTTTCAAAATTACCTGGGTGTTACGTAGTAGCGCCCAAGTAAATGTTATATTTACGTCGGCGCTATCTTCTTCCCCATCTTCAACCCCATGGCGGCGAGCTTTAGCAGCGACGACGAAGGGGACTTCCGGTGTGAAGAGAAGGCCGCCGAGAGCGGGCCAGATCAGGTGGCTTCGATGGAGATTCCGACGGGGACAGCGAAAGCGGCTACAACTTCTTCGATGGAGATTCTGGCGATCGGAAGCGGTGGGGAGCGGAAGCAACGACGACGTGAGGAATCGGCGGCCAAGTGCGCGGCAACGACGGATCTGGAAAAAAAATCCAGATCCCGATTTCGCGGCCGATTGGGCGGCATGGGTGGCGGCGGCTGACGCAGAGGACGTGGAGCTTGCGGCGGCGGAACAGGCGGCGGCAGTCGGCAATATTCCGACGAGCGGCGAGTTTCCGGTCGGGGTGCTAGCGAAGGTGGGGTTGGACGTTGTCGCGGCCGTTGGTGTCGAGGCGGTGGCGCAAGTTGGAGAGGTGAGCCGACCCAGAATGCGACAAAAATGCAGTCGTCGGGAATGAGTTGAGGTACGTAGTTTTCCTTATTAAATTTCATATTTAATAATATATATAATTAATTTGTTATTTTATTATTTGTAGAAATATTAATAAATTTAGTATATTATTGAATACAAATGAAAAAGTAGTATATTATTAGAATAAATTTATGTAATACAATTTGTTATTTTATTGAAATTCATATTTAATATATTAGAATTGCATAAATTAAATTAGTATATTATTAGAATAAATGTATCTAATTATATTAATGAGATGAATTTGAATAAAATGAGATGAATAAAATTAATAAAATTAAAATATTAAGTAAATTAGAATTTTAGGTAAAAATGAATTGTAATTTTATAACAATTAGATTTTTTTTAAAATTAGACAAATATAATGGAATATTAGAATTAAAAAATTTAGCAAAATTTTAAGTGGGTATAAAACCCTTAATTTGGGACAATTATTTGAATAAAATAGGATGTAGTCGAGAGAATCAAATGAAAGATGCGGAGGGGTCGTGGGGTGGAATCTCGACCCGTGACAGCTTCCGGTCGTAAGCGCCGAAACCTCTTAAACCCCCCAACATACGTGGTCGTAAGGGCGGGGGTGGAATCATGAAGGATCCCGTTCCAATAGCGGAACCCGTTATTGGAACGGTATCCGGTCCGTTAGCGGATCCTCATCTTGACGGGTGTTCACCTCCGGCATCGCAAAGTCCCGTCCGTGACATGGGCGATTCACATATGGAGGATGCGTTTGTCGAGACAGAGGAGATTGCGGGCGAGAGTCCTCATTTGGACGACGTCATGATGGAGGACGTCCCTCCCGCCCCCGAGGATCACGTTCCCCCTCCCGCCCCCAGCAGCCCGTTCCCCCTCCCGCTGGCGAGGGTCCACCTGCCGTGGAGCTCGCCCCGTACGGACTTGAGTTGCCTGATGTGCTAGGGAGCTTCGAGACTCACGTTGTGCACCGTATTTGGCACGCTCCTCCTCCGCCTGCACCGACCCTCGTACGGCGTTTGAGGGCTTATACTCGCCCGACCGACTTGAATCACTGGAGGAGATACATTCCGAGTGAGGTGGTTGATGGGAGTTGGTTTTGGCTCGTGCAATAGTCTGGATTGGCTAGTCTCCGGGATTTTCAGTTTAGTAGGGTCGACCACGTTCTTATATCAGCGTTCGTCGAGAGGTGGCACCCTGAGACGAACAACTTTCATTTTCCGTGGGGCGAGATTACGATCACGCTTCACGTCGTGGAGAGGATCCTGGGGTTGAGGATAGAGGGGTTTCCGTGCCGCGTACCTTCAGTATCTGGATGACGTCCCGAAAGATATTGACAAAGCGCTGAAGACGTTGGGGCGAGAGATTTTCAGGTATATGTTCGGTGTTCAAGAGAGGAAGATACGGGGGGAGGTTATTAAGGGTCGGGTTTCTACCGACGATTTTTTTGAGCACCTGCTACACATGATATGGGACGACGACGCGCCCGAGTCGATAGCGGCAGGATACCTATGACACGTTCTCTCTTGCAGTATTTTTGTGGACAAGTCCACAAACCAGCTGATGGTGAAGACTGAAGATGCCGCCGTTATTCGAGGATTGGGACCGAGTCATCAGCACGGCGTGGGGGACGGTGGTGCTTGCTTTCTTGTATATGAACCTTGGCGACGCTTCCCGGGGGTGGCAGTGGCTGAGCGGGCCATGGCTGAGGATGAGTCCAACGACGACGAGATATAGCTACTGACATTATGTATTTTTAGTTATATCATGGATTTTGTACTGACATTATGGATTTTGTACTGACATTTTTTGTATATACGTGTTTTATGTCTATTTGAATTGCGGATTTTATGGATTTCTAAACCGACCTTAATTAAAAAAATATTGTTAAAAGACCCAAACGCGCATACAAAGATGTCATACAATTAAGCTTTTCTGGCTGGTGCAAGGGATGGGTTATCAGTTATAATAAATTTATAGAGAGAGATTCATACATATCAGGTACCGAATTCAAATATGTCATTCATAGATGCCATACACAAACTTAGAAATAACATTGACGTTCGAAACAAACATAGAACTCAAAATAATTACTGAAATAAACTTATATCTTGTAATCATAACCCCGATAATATATCTTCCTCCTTAACTTCCAGTTTGAATCTGAAAGGGTGTCGCACAGCTTTTTAAGCTCATATCTTTCCAGCACCAATTCTCTGATAATCTTGGCAACATTGTCGTCATACGGTGGATCAAGCCACTTAAAGGTATGACACCCTCTCATTGTACCATCCCGCTCCATTCGGATGTAATCCTTGCATGCGAGACACCTTCTTTTGTAGTGAATGGGTCTCTCGCAAGTGTACATGACGATCGGAAAATTGCACTGGCACATTGTAACCGGAGCCTGAGCACTGCTGGACGACGAAGCCATACTCTCATATGCACTTGATATCCCTTGATATGAGTAATAGAGTTGGTAATGGCATATTTAATGGAGTCTTTTAGAGAGGGTCTTTTAGGGGGGGTTTTGGGGAAATTATTTGCTAAAAGACTCATGGTGTATTGAGGGCTTTTAGGATGGACTTTTATGTTTAGTTTAAATTACAATTATATTTTTTTGTTTATATTAAATTACCAATATACCATTTATTATATTAAATTAAAATTATACCCCTTATTATATATTAAAATTTTAAAAAAAATTATACAAAATCATACATTAAATTTATTAATGTTATTTTAATTTAATTATGTAATTATATTATTTATTTAAAATTAAGACAAACATACATTGATATTAAAATCAACAAAAGCGATGCATAAATTTAAGAAAACAAAACAACATGAACTAAAGCAAATGACGGAATTTAACGACAAACATCACACGATACACGACTTAATAATTAAAAACAACATATAACAGTGAAACAATCTAATTATTTCCATAAAGGTCCCAAATGTGTTTCTTCAAATCTTCCTTCAGCCTATGATGTATAGTTCTATCCCGAATTTGAGCCATCCTTGTAATAACTGGATTGTTCATAATCTCTGGTATATCGTTGCTCCAATCCTGGTTATCCACCGATGCAGTCTCTCCACTTACTCCTTCATCGAATTGTGGGATTTCGTATCCATGATGGGTGTAAGAATCTCGTTCATCTTCTACGATCATATTATGTAGAATGATGCAAGCCCTCATTATCCTTCCAAGCTTTCCAAAATCCCAAGAGAGTGTTGGTTGACGAACTATTGCGAAACGAGATTGCAGCACTCCAAACGCCCTCTCCACATCTTTACGAACGGACTCTTGGTGTTGGGCAAACAACTTGGCTTCATCGCCTTGGGGGAGGCGAATTGATTAAACAAATGTCGCCTAAGGCGGGTAGATGCCATCAGCGAGATAATATCCCATCTTATATTGATTTCCATTAACCGTTAAATTCACGTTTGGAGCTCTACCATTCAAAACTTCATCAAAAACGAGATCGTTCAAGAACATTAATATCATTAGCCGTACCTGGTACCCCGAAAAATGCATGCCAAAACCAATGGTCGTATGATGCAACAACCTCCAAAATGATTGTTGGATGACCATGATCTCCACGGGCATATTGACATTTCCATGCAGTTGGACAATTTTTCCACCCCCAATGCATACAATCGATGCTACCTAACATCCCAGGAAATCCACGAGAATCACCCACACTTAGTAGGCGTTGTATGTTTTTTGCGGTGGGGCGCCTGAGATACTCATCACCAAAAAAGGTAATTATTCCATCAACAAAATGCTCCAAGCAATGCCTTGCGGTTCCTCCGGAAAGACGAAGATACTCATCAGAAGCATCAGCAACAATTCCATATGCCAACAAACGTATGGCACTAGTACATTTTTGTAATGTAGATATACTAAGCCTACCTCTTGCATCTGGCCTTTGTTGAAAGTACTTCATTCCATTCACTAGTGTTTCCACAATGCGCTTGAAAACTTCCTTGCTCATTTTGAACCTACGTCGGAAGAAATCATCTGGATAAGTTGGTTGATCAGAGAAATAATCTCTGTAAAGCTGCTCATAGCCTTCTTCCCTATTTCTTTCAATATACTTTCGACGACGTCGAGCACGTCCTGGCTCTGCATTGTTTCTGCGGTGTCGAGCACGCTCTTGAAGTGCATCACACGCATCAAGCGCTTCTTGTGTAATTCTTTTGTATTCACCATCTTTAGAGCTATCGCTAGAAAGTAAAGGGTTTGAGTTTGAGGAGTTTGAGGATGAACTAGACATTTTTAGAGATTTCAAGAAATGAGGAGTGAATAAACCATTGTAAATCTTCACTTATATAGATCTCTGCAATTCTAGAAAATGCCAACAAATTAAAGCATCTCTATGCTTAGTAAAAAAAACATGGTATCACATGCTATGCTTTGCAGAAGCAATCAATCTTAAAATATACATTATAAGATTGAAAGATACATAACAAGATTGAAACATGCAAAGCGGAAAACTACAAAGACATCTTGACAACTACATGGGTAACACTTAAGAGGTGAATTCTTTCATCAATTTCATCTTGACAACTTCCTCCTCCGGTGTGCAATCATACTTCCCCATCAAATACTGGAGCATGTCCCACTTCCTGCTCCTATCGATATTATTATGTTCCATCTCCTTGGTCTTTTGTTCAATCTCCATGGTCTTGATCTGAAGATATTGCGCTTGCTTCTCCCTCTTTCGTGCCACCTTTGCCATCTTCAATTCATGGACTTTATTCTGGATGATAATTTTTTTCTCTTTCGAGCGTACTTTCTCCATCATCTTCAGCACAACTTGTGGATGCAAATTCCCCCCCCCCTTCATTTAGCCTTTTTGATGCCCTCAGGACGCTAAAAAATCCTAGTGAAACCACTCGTTGGAGTATCTTGATTAGAGCCTTCCATATCAGTAGATGATCTTTTCGAGCTTGGGGCACTTCCCGAGCTTTGGTTCGTCCCGCTGGCCTGGTGCAAATAAGAATAGCTCCATTTTGGCTCGTATCGAAGAGCCTCCCATGCATGCTCATATAAAAACCTTTTTCCCGTTTCATTTAAAAACAACTCATGTGTAGTCTTCATAACATCATCCTCCGACTCCCCACTTCTTTTATTAACACATGCATGTTGATACGTACCAACAAACTTATTCACAAAAGGATTCATTGTATGCCATCTATTCTTAACACTTTTTAAAGTTTGCTCACCTTGATCTGGATTTTTGTAAGTGTTCTAGTAGCCTTGAATTCGCTTCCAGAATGCCTCGAATGTCTGATTGGTGTTGGTTACGGGGTCTTTAGTGGTGTTTAAGTACCCACTGATGAGGAGCACATCATCAGCCCTACTCCAGGCGCATTTCGTGGATTTAGGGGTGTCACTGGCATCACCACCACGAGCAGCACGACCACGACCACTGCTTTGAGTTTGATCCGGTTGTGTGCTAAAACTTGGCATCTCCATTGACTGAGATGCACCTCCGTACGTGTATTGATTTTGTGAGAGGAGTTGTGTGTAGTTCATATTATAAGGATCATACACATCTAATGACAAATCCCCAAAGTTATTTGGGATGTCATCTTGGTTTTGATTCATGATGAAAGAATAGAAGAGAGAAATGAGAGGTTAGAAGAGATAAATGATAAATTGAGAATAGAGGATTGTGTGAGTAATGCAATTGCAACTATATCTTATTTATTGGCAAATAAAAAATTATTTACATTTTTCTCTATTTTGTTAAATTATTAAAAAAAGTAGTTAGTACACCATAATATTACGTACCCTTTATTTACTCTACAACCATACGTACCCTTTACTCTCCCACTATAAAAATTAGTATCAATGATTTTAGTTAGTACATACTTATAATTTAAAAGTATCCTAAATAATAATAACATGGTTTATTTGGACTTAATTATATTAAATTTTGTAAAAAAAACATAAAATTTTTAAAACTTATTTACAATGTAATTTTCATATAAATAAATTAAATTGGTATTTATTTTATTTTAAAACACCAATACTAAAATAAAATGATTTATTTTCACTTAATGATACCTATAATACAAAAAAATATTAAAATCTACCAAATATATACAAAATGAATGTCTATGGATAGAGAAAAATGTAACTAGAATTATGGTATTTTTTTAAGCAGCCAATTTTTAAATATATAATTTTTTTTAAAATAACGGACGGCCAAGAATAAATTCTGGCCGTCCGTTGATTGCCACGCAGCACGCATCAGTGCGCGTCGCGGGGCAATCTCATGTCAGCATTACACGCATGGCCGCGTTTGGTATAATGAGCAAAACGGCGTCGTTTTGCTTAAAGTGAATGGCAAAAAAAAAGTGTGAACCAAACAACCCCCTATTTTATGGAGACTTGGGACGGTCCCGTGATTTGCCCCAATTTCGAGACCCGACTTGGGTCTTTTAGCCCAATAACAATTTTATAATATTCCCCCCCTAAAAGACCCTTCTAAAGGACCAGGATAAAAATGCTCTAACATGCCCTTTTATAGCCTTTTTACAACGGTAACTTTTTGGGCGCAACCACGTCGCGCCCAAAAAAGTTAAAACATATAAGTTTATAAAGATATTTTTGTACTTACTAGAAGAATATGATATGACATAAAAATAATTAAAAGAATAGATTGACAAGACAGGGAAAAAATGGAACTGAAGTGGCGTAACGGTCGAGCTTGGTTGCACAAAGGCTTAAAGCTTGCACTGCTAGGAGAGGAGGAGGCTCTGCGAAGAGTAAGAAGGTCTACTGCACTTTCACTTGCTATGAAGAAAATTGTGATTTTGATCAGCCATTCACTATGGATGATAATGTAACTTTTGAACAATGGGCAAGACTTGCTTTGGATGTCTAGCTAATGTGGTTTGGGGTTTAACACAATATTCTGTCGATATGTAGAAATTGGAAGCTATTTTTCAAAATTAAACGTGAACACCTTAAACTTTGTACTATAATGACCTAAGAGTAGCACCCTAAACCCCCAAACCCTAAACACTAACCCTAAAAAACCCTAAACAAAACCCCCTCATAACCCTCTGGGCACATCCTCGTTGCGCCCAGAGTTTGGGCGCAATGAGGATACGCCCAGAGGGTTTATATTGGGTTTAAGAGGGTTTAGGGTTTAAGGGTTTTGCTAGACTGTATTGATGCTGAAGTTGTGCAAATAGTTGTAAACTATGATTATGTCATATATTCTATAATTACATACTATAACTATATACTACGATTGGGGAGCAGGTTCCTCTGGTGGTGCAAAGGGCAATGAAGTTGTCCTGCAAAACTTTCTCAAAATATTACGTCGATATGTTGATATTGCAAGCTATTTTTCGAAATTAAACCTTAAAACCTTAAACTTTGTACTCTAAACCTTACATATCAACAGACTAAACCCTAAAAAAACCTAAACAAATCCCCCTCACAACCCCCTTGGCGCAACGGCCCAGTATTTGGGCGCAAAGAGGATGCGCCCAAAGGGTTATGAGGGGTTTTGGGTTTATAGGGTTTTGGATTTAGGGTTGCGCCTAGAGGATTGTGAGGGTATTGAGGGGTTTTAGGTTTAGGGTCTAGGGTTTATGTTTAGGGTTCTTCATCCAGCAAATTTCACTTTTAAGGGGTTTAGGGTTGGTAATGTTGTTTATGGTTTAGGGATTAAGACGTAAGCGGACAAGCTGAAAAGGAGGCGCATACAAAGATCTAATTTGGAATTCGTAAAGTTAAATATTGAGCCTATCATACAACAACACAAAACGGATCTCTGTGCTCCGTTCCATCTTGTTCAAATCTGGGCTGAGGGCCCCCAGAATACCTAATTCGATATCTAGTTATTGGATGTTATATTTTCAAATTAAACTTCAAAACCCTAAACTGTATACTACAACCCTAAACCCCTCAAAACCACGTGTTGCGCCCACAAATCTGGGCGCGATGCGGTTGCGCCCAAACGGTTATGAGGGGGGTTAATTTGTGGGGTTTAGGGTTTTGAGTTTTGGGTTTAGGGTCTCATAGAACATAGGGTAGGGTAAAATATTTATGACACTTTTTCGCATAAAGGATAAATAACGCGTTTTCATGGCCAGAATGTTTTGGCCATAAATATGGGATCTTTGTGCTCCGTTCCATCTTGTTCAAATATGGGCTGAGGGCCCCAAGAATACCTAATTCAATATCTAGTTATTGGATGTTATATTTTTAAATTAAACTTTATAACCCTAAACTATATACTATAACCCTAAACTCCCAAACCCTAATTGGGTTGTGAGGGGGGTTAATTTTTGGGTTTAGGGTGTTTGAGATTTTTTAATCTTTGATATTATAAGGTTTGATAATGTTTAGGGTTAGAAAGGGTCTTTTTATTTGGAACTTCAAGGGGCCATATATAGTTGTTGAAGGTTTGTTTTTCGAAACAAATTTGGACATCCCAAACCTTGAACCCTAATGAATGAATCATAGACACTAAAACCCTAAACCCTAAAAAATCCTACCCTAAACCCTCTCACAACCCCTTGGGCGCCACCACGTTGCGCCCACAATGCAGGGCGCGACGTGGTTGCACCGAAAGGATTGTGAGGGGGACTTTTTTGGGTTTTGGAGGATTTAGGAGTTAGGGTTTAGGATTTCATAGAATATAGGATATTGTTAAATATTTCTGACACTATTTCGCTTAAAGGATGAATAGTATGTTTGTATGGCCAGAATGTTTTGGGCTTGCTGTGGGATTTTGGTCTGCCATGGTTTTTCAGGCAAAGGAGCCGTTCCGGTTCCCTATATATTGAATATCCATCCTAAACATTAATATAACAATATTGCATTATACACAAGTATGCCTCATCAATAAAAAAATCCTGCCTCTTATCCTACCACAAAAAATATTGCAGCCAAAGAGCAAACACCAAGCACATTAAATCAATTGACACTAACACTAATTATTTCCATCGTATTGCCAATGGAAAGAGAAGCCGTAAAATCATACGGGAAATTAGAACACAAGAAGGAACGATCATTATCGGTCTTGAAAATATCCGAAATGAAATCGGATCAGACTTTGAAAAAAGATTCAAAAAAGGAACAATTAATAACAACAACCTTCAAAACTTGCTAAGTAACATCACCAAAGAGGTCACAGACCAAGATAATACCAATTTAACAAAAAATGTTACTAACGTTGAAATCAAGGCAGCCGTCTTCAATATTGGTAGCGACAAATCTCCAGGGCCTGACGGGATGTCAACCCTGTTATATCAAAAATACTGGTATATTGTAGGACCTCTTGTCATCAAATCAGTTAAGAGTTTCTTCCAATCTGGCAAAATCCTCAAACAAATCAACCACACCTTCATTACTCTAATACCAAAATGCGAAAATCCCAACTCAACAAATCACTACCGACCAATAAGCCTTTGCTCAACCATCTATAAGTTCATTTCTAAAATCCTAACAGAAAGGCTAAAACCTATTTTAAACAAACTCATTCACCCCCTACAAGGGGCCTTCGTAGCTGACCGAGCCATCCAAGATAATATACTTATAGCTCATGAAATTTTTCATACTTTTCGAGCTAAAAAGGGTAAAGAAGTATGGATCGCTATCAAACTCGATATGGAAAAAGTTTATGACAAAATTGAATGGGAATTCATTTTAACTGTACTGACCAACTTTGGCTTTTCACCAACATTCATCTCATGGATCAAGGAATGCATTCAAACTGTCTCATTCTCTGTCCTAGTTAATAATGGTCCAACTGACATTTTTTATCCAAAGAGGGGGCTTCGTCAGGGTGACCCTCTATCTCCCTTTCTGTTCATACTCGGAGCTGAAGTACTTGCTAGAAAACTCCAACAAGAAGCAAACATTAATACCAAACAACTAGGGTTTAAGATAAACCGATTAGGATCAAATATCCCTTTCCTAGCTTTCGCATATGACATTCTCATCTTTGCTAAAGCAAATCAAACATCCTGCCAAAAAGTTAAGGCAATAATCGAAGACTATTGTTCTGTATCAGGACAATGTGTTAATTACCAAAAATCTGTTTTCCAAACAACACCCAATACTCCATCTACTACCAAGAATCTTATCCAATCTATCCTGAATATACCAAGTTATGTGTCTCTGGACAAATAAATAGGATGCCCTATTATCAACGGGAAAATTAACCAAAATACTTTCCATGATACCATTCACTCTATGACTTCATAATTATCAAAATGGAAAGCTAGCTCCCTGTCCATTGAAGGACGAGCAACCCTCATCAAAGAAAACTTGGCTGCCAAACCAAACTACATTATGCAATGTTTTATGCTACCAACATCCCTACATCAGAAGCTTGATAGAGTTAATAGAAACTTCTTATGGAACAAGGAACAAACTTACAAACCCCTAATAGACTGGGACAAAATCTACAAAAATAAAGCAAATGGAGGGATTGGAATCCGTAAGACGGAAGACATGAATAAAGATTTCCAAATGAAACTCATCTGGAAAATCCTTGCTGAACCAAACAACATCTGGGTCAGAATCATAAATGAAAAATATCTCAAAAACACTAATATTCTTAACTATACTAGGAAAACCAACCACTCTTGGCAATGGGGACATCTCCTTAAACTTCGCAATGAATTCAAAGTTGGATTACATTGGCTTGTTGGAGATGGATGCTCGATTAACTTTTGGGAAGATCCTTGGACTCCCAACCTTTTACTCAAAGATTATATCCGCCCGCATACCAACATTACTCCCAAAACCAAAGTCAGTGATTTTATCACTAATAAGGAATGGAACGTCTCCAAACTTACAGACTTGCTTAGTGATGAGGCCGTTGATTCTATCAACAATATCCAAATTCCACACAACAATATCCCTGACCGTCTGTATTGGACTCCCAATAAGAATGGTTGATTTTCCACTAAAACAACATTTGAACTCATTACTAAACAAACTAATCCCACAGCCAATGACCTCTCGTGGTTATGGAAACTCGATACCTACCCAAAAGTGAAGAACTTTTTATGGAAGATTTGCCATGATGGCCTTCCCACCAAAGATATACTCGCACAGAAAAATGTTGCGGTTCCTCTAGCATGCGACTCCTGCAATAACCCACATGAAGATTTAAACCACTTCCTCTTCAAATGCCCCAACACACTAAAGTAAATCAAAAACTTTAGCCATCCGATTGAAAATCTCATTAAAAGGTTAGATACCAATAACAAAAAACCGCTATAACTTATCCGGGAACTTCAGTCATCACTTTCTAAAAGTGATTGGGTCTGCCTCGCTACCATTTGGTGGGCAACATGGATCAACAGAAACCAAATAATTTTCCAAACACAAAATCCAGACAGAATAAAAGATCTTTCTCTATACATCAAAACCCTTATTCTAAATTGGAACAAAACCAAACAACTAGATACAGACGACCATAAACCACCAAAAACCAACCCTGCGCTAAGGCGAAAAATTAAAAATATTAAATGGGATAAACCGCGATCAGGTTTCTATAAAATTAACTTTGATGGTACCAAAATACCTAATGGTAAAACAGGTACCGGATTTATCATCAAAAATGACAATGCCGAACCAATCTCTATGGCCAACCAACAATATGGATGCCTTTTCATTCTTATGGCGGAAACCATAGCTTTAAAAAACAGTATCAAAAAAGCCATATCCCTTAACCTTAACAAGATTGAAATCGAAGGAGATAACCTATGCCTTATTAACTCTCTTTTAGGAATTTGGACTTGCCCTTGGGAAATTGAAATGGTCATCGCTGATATTCTTATCGATCTCCGTTCTTTTCAGGAAGTCCTTATCAGGCATGTTTTTAGGGAGGTGAACCGATCCGCTGATCATATTGCTAAACTCAGCTTTTCACCCTCCAGAATTGCCTTGAATTCAAATCCAGAACTCTGTGTTCTCATCCGTCAGGATGCTCTAGGCCGGACCTTGCATCGCTGCTAGGTCCCGTCTAATTCTTTCCTCATAAAAAAAGGATCTCATGCATGAATCAATTAGAAGTAGAGTTACATACCGTTTGATACGAGCTTGAAACGTTCCTACAGGATTTCAGCGGAGATCGAAAACCCCAAGTGTGGCTTCTCTACTTGGTCCACACGAGTTTGGAATCTGGATCACCTTTGGTCTCGTCTGCTAGAACGACGAACGAAAGAGAGGAACTTGACTTCTTGCTTGGGAGTTCGGCCGTACGTACAAAGGAGAGGAAAGATTGATGTCTTCGTTTCCTATTGGTAACGATTACTTATAAGATCATATCTTATCTTTGGTAATGGATATAATATCTTAATATTTTATCCATATATCTTCTAATAAGATATCTCCTTATCTAGTAATTATTAATGGTAACTCTTATCCATCAATAATAAAAGCCAATCTCCCAATATAAGCCTATGGGCCGAAATCTCCATGTCTAACATGGGCTTTCGGTTCGGTTTGATCCAACTCGATAACTCTATGTGTGTGACCTCATAGGACCCGGTTATTATAGCCATGGGCCTAACCCCGATTAAGCCCATTAATCGTAGTTGGCTTCTAACAGAGCACTACGACTCCTAAAATACCCGGATTATAAATCTTCATTAATAGTCCTATTCCATGTTTGGTAATTGCACCTTTGATTAAAGGACACAATTCCTTCAATCTCCCACTTGTCCTTAAAACAAGTGTGCAATGTTAAATCCATTTGTCTCTTAGTGTCTGATTTGATGATATGATGACATCCATATCTCCTATCAAATACGTTTCTTGAACTCTTGAGTTTGAACTGTCAAATAACGGATGATTACAGATAATCCATCCGAGCATGGCCATGCATTTTTCAGTTCTTGCTCTTCAAGTGGCCGAGACACCATTCCTGTCCATGTATCACAATATACATGAAGTAGGAGGACTTCTCCAGTCTTGTATGACTATAGCTCCCACTCAACTTTTGGCAATCTCAATCACTGCCTTTATAACTGTCTATTACGGTCAGCGTTTAACAACATTAAAGACATACCAATCATCAAGAGAAACCATATCATACTCATGTCTGAGGAATCTACCAATCATGGTTTGACTTAAAACTCTTCAATCCCTTTTGGAGAGTCTTAAGGTGGGTCAGTCCTATACGTATCATCCATACATATCTATGTAATTGACTAGACATCTCCATGTCCCTATAGCCCATGAAACCTGGCGCTATCAGTCAGCTTACAATATAGTCTTCAATGAAGTCATTTATGTCCTAGTTAATGACTTAGACTATGGACTTTGAATAATTCATAACTTCAATTCACTTAATGGGGTTTCATTCACCAAAACACTTATGATGAGCCCATTTGCGAATTATAAATTATTTGGACATTTTATTTAATTCCAAGCAATGATTAAATAAATATGAAAATTGTATATCATATAATCAAGCATAAAATGTGTCTGACATTCATAAAACAAAGTTCATAATGTAAGACAATGCAATCTCAAAGCCATTCTCCAATGTGCTTGAGGCCCTAGTATGACTCTCATGCTTGGGCCTAGGCATATGCTTGGTTAGTGGATCTGCAATGTTGTCATCTATGTGCACTTTGCACATCCTTACGTCTAGAGCTGGCCACGGTTCATGAATCGCCGGTTCAAGGGAACCTTGAACCGGAACCTGAACCGGCTACCCCCCGGAACCAGCGGTCCGGTTCCGTGCCGATTCCGGTCCGGTTCAGGTTCGGTCGATTTCTCGCCGGTTCGGAACCCGGTTCGAAAAAATTAAAAACATTAAAACATTTTAAAAAAAAAAAACATTAAAAAAGGGCTTGAACTTAATAGTGATTATAATTATTTAAATATTTTTTTAATGTGGTTATAATTTTTGTAGTTTTTTTAAGATTTAATCATTTAAAGAGTAATGTAGGATATAAGACTCTAGGTTAGGGTATATAGTTTAGGGTTAAGGGTTTGTATTTTAAGGTTTTGTATTGTTTATGGTTAGGTTTTATTTTAAATTTAATTATTTGAACATTTTTAATGTGTTTATGTGTTTTGTAGCTTTTATAAGATTTAATCATTTAAAGAGTAATGTAGGATATAAGATTCTAGGTTAGGATGTATAGTTTAGGGTTAAGGGTTTGTATTTTAAGGTTTTGTATTGTTTATGGTTAGGTTTTATTTTAAATTTAATTATTTGAACATTTTTAATGTGTTTATGTTTTTTGTAGCTTTTTTAAGATTTAATCATTTAAAGAGTAATGTAGGATATAAGACTCTAGGTTAGGGTGTATAGTTTAGGGTTTATATTTTAAGGTTTTGTATTGTTTATGGTTTATGGTTAAGTTTTATTTTAAATTTAATTATTTGAACATTTTTAATGTGTTTATGTTTTTTTGTAGATTTTTTAAGATTTAATCATTTAAAGAGTAATGTAGGATATAAGACTCTAGGTTAGGGTGTATAGTTTAGGGTTAAGGGTTTATATTTTAAGATTTTGTATTGTTTATGGTTTATGGTTAAGTTTTATTTTAAATTTAATTATTTGAACATTTTTAATGTGTTTATGTTTTTTTGTAGCTTTTTTAAGATTTAATCATTTAAAGAGTAATGTAGGATATAAGACTCTAGGTTAGGGTGTATAGTTTAGGGTTAAGGGTTTGTATTTTAAGATTTTGTATTGTTTATGGTTAGGTTTTATTTAAATTTAATTATTTGAACATTTTTAATGTGTTTATGTTTTTTGTAGCTGGGCCTTGTCCTTGTGTCAGTCGTAGCAACAACGTTGATCATTTGAAGAAAGTAGTTGTAAAGTGGAGATTGGGTTCGTAGAATGTGGGATCGCTTACTGGAAAATCGATTGAGTTGGTTAAAATCCTCCAACAGCGTAGAGTGGACATTACATGCATCCAGGAGACAAAATGGGTGGGAAACAAGGCGCGGGAGATAGACGGATGAAAGCTTTGGTATTCGGGTGAAGCTAAGAGAAGAAATGGCGTCGGTATCATTGTCAGCAGGGAGCACATAGACCAGGTGGTTCAGGTTGAGCGCAAGAGTGACCGATTGATGGCAATCAAGCTTGTGGTGGGAGGTACCAGCATACACGTAATCAGTGCGTACGCCCTACATGTGGGTTTGGATGAGGAAGAAAAGAGAAGATTCTGGGATGATTTAGACGTAATGATCGGAGGCATCCCGAGGACAGAACAACTCTTTATGGGTGGTGATTTTAATGGACACATTGGTAGGGACAGAGATGGATACGATGAGGTGTATGGAGGTTTTGGTTTTGGCGTCAGGAATGACAGTGGTCTGGCTCTGTTAGAGTTTTCTGTGGCTTCTGGATGTGTTATTGCAAACTCGTGGTTTCGCAAAAAAGATGAGCATTTGGTGACCTTTCAGAGCTCGGCTTGCAGTACCCAGATAAATTACTCTTTGGTTAGGAGAGAAGATAGGCGCAGCTGCAAAGATTGCAAGTTTATCCCGTATGGAGGGCTAACAACCCAACATCGGCTCCTAATCCTGGATTTCGAGATAGCTGGCAAAAAGACTAAGAGAAACAACGTTTCACAACCTAGGATCAGGTGGTGGCGATTGTCAGAGTCAAGTGGATTTTTGCTACGTGACAAGATTGAAGAAGAGGCAGAGGCTAAGGGAGCATGGCAAGCAAAGGATAGTGCGGACGAGATGTGGAGTAAAATGGCAGAGTGTATTTGCAGGGCGGCGTGTGGGGTGTTAGGAGTGGCAAAAGGCAGAAGGGACTCCAGTAAAGGTCAAGGTGTAGGATGGTGGGACGAAGAGGTGAAAGGGAAGGTAAAGGCCAAGAAAGTGGCATACAAGGAGTTTATGAGAAGTACCAACGATGCTGAAAGGGCGAGTTTGTTAACCGACTACAAGACGGCTAAAAAGGAGGCTAAGAGAGCCGTTGCTAGGGCCAAAGAGAGAGCGTTCGAGAGTTTGTACAAGGCTTTGGACGAGAAGGGTGGGGAAAGATTGGTGTACCGGCTAGCAAAGGCGAGGGAGAGGAAGTGCAGAGATCTAGACACAGTGAGGTGTATTAAAGATGAAGAAGGAAAGGTGTTAGTAGACGACCATGACATCAAGCACAGATGGCAACAATACTTTGCCAAACTGCTAAACGACGGACACGGTGCACCCATAGAATACCAAGATACAGAAGGTCGGACCGTAAACAATTTCTGCAGACGCATCTCAAAGGAGGAGGTGAAAGAGACAATTCGTAGGATGAGGAGCATGAGAGCAGTAGGACCAGACGAGATCCCAGTTGAGGTTTGGAAGTGCTTGGGGGTAAAAGGCTTAGATTGGCTCACGACACTCTTCAATGTTATCTTTAGGACAACAAAAATGCCCGAAGAGTGGAGGCTCATCAAGTTGATTCCGTTATATAAGAACAAGGGTGATGCGCAACAGTGCAATAATTATAGGGGTATCAAACTCCTTAGTCACACAATGAAGGTGTGGGAGAGAATAGTAGAGGTAAGGTTGAGAAATCTTATAAGCGTGTCCGAAAATCAATTTGGTTTTATGCCGGGGAGGTCGACTATTGAAGCCATTCACTTACTAAGGAGGTTGATAGAGGCATATCAGGAAAGGAAGAGAAATTTACATATGGTCTTTGTTGACTTGAAGAAGGCGTATGATAGAGTGCCAAGAAAACTAATTTGGGAGTGCCTGGAAGCGAAGCACGTATCAGGCTCGTATATTAGAATCCTAAAATACATGTATAGTAACACCCCCAGGCCAGTGGTGCTACAATGCCATAATCCGGAAGGATTATAAGGCGGGTGAAAAGAAAAAAAAAGCAAAACATAACCCATATATATAATATCAAAAGCAGCACAGCGGAAAACCTGTAAAACCTGTCCAGAGTTTGAAACCACCAACAACTTAACATACTGAAATACAACCATTTACAAACCAAAAACCAACAACCAACAACCAAAAACCAATACAACAAATACAACCCATTCAAAGTCCGAAACCAAAACGACACGTGCAACAAGTCAAGTCCAAACCAAAAGAGTAGAGTTCTCGACTCCAAAACCGACGATGATCAGGAACCTCCTTGCTGGCGCTGAACCTGAAAAGCCTGATTGACTGAGGGACCCGATACCCCAGCCAACCACGGCACGTAAACCGTAGTTGGTCAGTCTCGTGAAAGACTATGGCAAGATTAGCCCAGCCAAAACAGTTTCAAAACCATAGAGTTATCACGACAATCAAACAATACCAAACAACAACAAATCAACTTAAATATATACTTATATAACATAACTACACTTGACTATCATCACACCAACCAACTAACCAACCACACGTCAAAACACAAACATAAACACACACCAACACAACCGATCAATTACCCATTCTTATCCAATTCTACACGATACTAACCTCTTTCCATCTAACCTCAACTCATAACCAGCATAAATGAAAAGAACGATCCAATCCAACTTTCTCTCCAATACTAATACCTCAATCATCAACCCTATGAAACATATGCATATATCTTACTACTGACTTACAACCAAGACTAATCAATCAACATAACCAACCTTCTCAAACAATTCACACCAAGATCCAACAATCACTACCAATGGACAACAAAAGCTCACAATCACCACTAACAATAATCAACAACGACTACTAACTACAACCAACCGACGACCAAAGTCTAACACAAAACCAATAATCAAACTCCCCACCAATATCCGTAAACAAAACCACTAACTAAGCATACAACCAATATTCACCAACACAACCCATAATCAACACACAACCCATAATCACACACACAACCAATATACACACACAACCAATAATCAAGTACACAATCCATAACCGAGCACACAACCAATATACACACACAACCAATAATCAAGTACACAATCCATAACCGAGCACACAACCAATATTCAACGCATAATCACTTAATCAAGTACTCAAGCAACCATTACACATAATTAACACATCACAACACCTCCGTCTCCACCACCACATCACCGGGTGGGACAATTCACAACATCTCCGTCTCCACCACCACATCACCGGGTGGGACAATTCACAACATCTCCATCTCCACCACCACATCACCGGGTGAGACAATTCACAACATCTCCGTCTCCACCACCACATCACCGGGTGAGACAATTCACAACATCTCCGTCTCCACCACCACATCACCGGGTGAGACAATTCACAACATCTCCGTCTCCACCACCACATCACCGGGTGAGACAATTCACAACATCTCCGTCTCCACCACCACATCACCGGGTGAGACAATTCACAATATCTCCGTCTCCACCACCACATCACCGGGTGAGACAATTCACAACATCCAAACCAACTATCCATCACCATACCAACCAATCAAACAACACGACGACAGTCAAAATCACATAACCACACCTCATTACACATTATCACATATCATCACACACACATCATCACACATTATCACATATCCTCACACACACATCATCACACAATATCACACATATATATATATTCACCCAAGTAACTTTAAAATCAATAATCCAATCAAACCACATCAGTCCATCTACAATACGGGACAATTACTAATGTACCCACACATTCACACACACACAATCCAACACACGCACACACACATTCAATCCAACACACACATACGATCCACACACACACACACACACACACATTCAATCCAACACACACACATTCAATCCAACACACACACACACGTGTCAACAGACACTATCAACAACAATCAATCACATTTAGTCACAATTGACTACCACGTCAACATTTAATCAAATACGATACAAGACAAATCATATCACACGCACATACCCATATTCAACCAAGCAATGGTAAACTTAATTATGAAATAAACTGGGCATAAAACAATTTATAAAAATATAAAGTTAGCAAGAATCCTCTTGCCTCAAGTCGAACCACAACGACCTCAGAGATCTCCAGTCAACTCGAACGAACCTGCGAAATCAATCCGAGCAAATCTCTGGCATTAATTACTCATCCAATCCACTACTAACAAATCCCCAAATTCAAACCCTAAAATCATTCCTTAAATAATTAGGCAAAATCTCATCCAAAATCAATCCAATCTCAAATCGAATTATGCCTGCACAATTTCAATGAACCCAACAAATGAATTTAGTCCAACTATCACATACATAAATATAGGTATATGCTGTCCGAGGCCAACAATCCAGTCCAAAAATTCAGCATATATATATATATATATACCCAGCCATCCAAAGCCCCAAAATTATACCGAACGAAGATCCGATCTTACCTTGTCGTTGACCGCCTTCAGCAGCCACTAGGAAGAACACCTCGGCACCGGAGACGACGGCGGCAACCAGCACAACCACCGCAGCAACAGTAGCACACCAGCAGAACGCAGCACAACCACACCAACAGCGGCTCCGACTTGTAAAAATTCGTTCTCCCTGCTTAGGACTCCGAATGCAATGATTCCAACTCGAGTTAGATATACGAGTCTATTTTACCTCCTCAAAATTTCAGACCCAAATAATGAGTGAGCAAACAGTTATTACCATTCTCCTGAGACGTCGCAGATGGGGCAACAGCACAGCAGTGGACAACAGACAGCAGCCAGCAGCGGACAACATGGGAGGAGGAGGAGCGGAGTGGTGTCCGAGTCGGGCTCGCCGGAGGAGAAACGACTTCGGCTGGCACAGGAGAAGGAGCGAACTCACCGGAGAAGGAGAAGGGAGCTTGGCTGAGCTGGAGAACGCACACGGGAGAGAGACGAGCCACTTGGAGGGAGTTAGGGATTTTATCCCCAAAATTTCCCATTTCCTTTTAATTAAGTAAACCCTTAATTAATTTACCATTTTGCCATTATCCTCTTCTTTGGGGTATTTCATGTACGAGGGTGCTTTGACCAGCGTGTGTACCCCAAGAGGAGACACGGAGTACTTCCGGGTCAACGTCGGTTTGCACCAAGGGTCGGTGTTAACTCCGTTCCTATTTACTGTAGTGTTGGATGTGATATCAGGGACAATACAGGGTGAGGTACCGTGGTGCATGTTGTTTGCAGACGACATTGTGCTAGTGGATGAGACTAGGATTGGGGTCAACAGTAAGCTCGAACTTTGGAGGGAGAAGCTCGAGTCCAAGGGCTTTAAGTTGAGTAGGACTAAATCAGAGTATGTTGAGTTCACCTTTGGTAGAGGCGATGTGATTGGGGCAGAAGTGCAGTTTGGTGGGGAGGTCATGCCGAAGAAGGAGACTTTCAAGTATTTGGGGTCTTTTATACAAAGCGATGGGGGTATAGATGCAGATATTAAGCACAGAATACAGATGGGCTGGAAAAAATGGAGAGGCGCATCAGGCGTTTTATGCGACAAGAAAGTGCCCCTCAAACTGAAGGGTAAGTTCTACAAGGTGGTATTTAGGCCGACGTTATTGTACGATGCAGAGTGTTGGCCGATGAGAAAGGATCAAGAACAGAAGCTGATGGTGGCAGAGATGAGGATGCTACGCTGGATGTGCGGACATACCCGGTTGGACAGGATCCGAAATGAATCACTTAGAGAGAAGATTGGAGTGGCAAACTTTAGAGACAAGTTGCGCGAAACTAGACTCTGATGGTTTGGGCATGTGCAGAGGAGGCAGCCTGATGCACCAGTGCGTAGATGTGAAGGGCTATTGTTCAGCGAGTTTCGTCGAGGTAGAGGTCGACCGAAAAAGAGTTGGAAAAATGTGGTTAAGCATGATCTGACTCTCCTGACACTAACAGAGGACATGGCTCAGAACAGAAAGCTTTGGAGGGAAAAGATTAGGGTAGAGGATTGATTTTGACAGGAGGGTGGGCTTTTTGACGTTTAGCTTGTCTCTTGGTTCCCGCTTTTTTGGTTATTTTCTGCTTTGTTTTGGTTATTTTCTGCTTGTTTTGGTTATTTTCTAGCTTGTGTGTTAGTATCTTATGGGTCTATCGGGAAACATCCTCTCGAATTACTTCGGGATATGGGTGCGTACATCTGGACCCCCTAGACCCTGCCGTTGGTGGGATTATATTGGGTCGATTGTTGTTGTTGTTGTTGTTGTCGTCGTTGTTATGTTTTTTGTAGCTTTTTTAAGATTTAATCATTTAAAGAGTAATGTAGGATATAAGACTCTAGGTTAGGGTGTATAGTTTAGGGTTAAGGGTTTGTATTTTAAGATTTTGTATTGTTTATGGTTAGGTTTTATTTTAAATTTAATTATTTGAACGTTTTTAATGTGTTTATGTTTTTTTTTAGCTTTTTTAAGATTTAATCATTTAAAGAGTAATGTAGGATATAAGACTCTAGGTTAGGGTGTATAGTTTAGGGTTAAGGGTTTGTATTTTAAGGTTTTGTATTGTTTATGGTTTATGGTTAGGTTTTATTTTAAATTTAATTATTTGAACATTTTTAATGTGTTTATGTTTTTTGTAGCTTTATAAAGATTTAATCATTTAAAGAGTAATGTAGGATATAAGACTCTAGGTTAGGGTATATAGTTTAGGGTTAAGGGTTTGTATTTTAAGGTTTTGTATTGTTTATGGTTAGGTTTTATTTTAAATTTAATTATTTGAACATTTTTAAAGTGTTTATGTTTTTTTGTAGCTTTTTTAAGATTTAATCATTTAAACAGTAATGTAGAATATAAGACTCTAGGTTAGGGTGTATAGTTTAGGGTTAAGGGTTTATATTTTAAGGTTTTATATTGTTTATGGTTTATTGTTAGGTTTTATTTTAAATTTAATTATTTGAACGTTTTTTATGTGTTTATGTTTTTTGTAGCTTTTTTAAGATTTAAAGGGTAATGTAAGTATGTAACATTATATGATTTAGGTTAGGGTTTATAGTTTTAGGGTTAAGGGTTTGTATTTTAAGGTTTTGTACAATTATATGGTTAGTTTTTTTTATAATTATTTAAACGTTTTTTGAATGTGTTTATGATTGTTTTAGCTTTTTTAAGATTTAAAAGGTAATGTAATTATATAACATTATATGGGTTTGGGGTTTTAGTGTAGGGTTTAGGGTTTTAGGGGTGTTTTGGATTTTAGGGTAATGGGTATATTTTATTTTTTTAATATTTATTTTTCACCTAAACCGGTTGTTGAACCGCCTACGAACCGGTTGTTGAACCGCCGGTTCATGAACCGGAGGTTCAACCAGCGGTTTAACCCTCGGTTCGGCGGTTCAAGTATACCTTGAACCTGAACCGGCCGGGACCTTGAACCGCCGGTCCGGTTCAGGTCCGGTCCGGTTTAGGGTTTGACCGAGTTTGACCCGATCCGGTCCGGTCCGGTTTGTCGATTCCGGTTCAGGATTGGCCAGCTCTACTTACGTCTCCTCTATCAACGATATCCTCGAATGACTAACTCGTCATCACCCCCAAATACCAAGAAATCATCCTTGGTCCTTCTCAAGTACTTCAGGATGTTCTTGGCCGCACACCAGTGTACATTTCCTGCATTTTAAACATGTCAAGAACCTTATCTATATAAGTTCCTTGACTTAATCCAAGCAGTCTATTGGATCTATCTCTCTATATCTTGATACTCAATATGTACTCTGTTTCTTCTAGGTCCTTCATTGAAAAATATTTCTTCAGCCATCCCTTAACGAACTCTAGCATCGGAATGTCATTTCCAATGAGCAGTATGTCATCCACATACAGGACCAAGAAGACCACTTTGCTCCCACTAAACTTCTTGTAAACACAAGGCTCTTCTTCGCATCTGATGAAGTCAAACTCTTTGATAGCTTCATCAAATCGAATGTTCCAACTCCTAGATGCTTGTTTAAGTCCATAAATGGACTTCTTAAGTTTGCATACTTTTCTAGGGTCTGTTGGAATTTCAATACCCTCTGGTTGTGTCATGTACACATCCTTTTCTAAATATCTATTTAGAAAAACGGTCTTGACATCCATTTGCCAAATCTCATAATCATACTGAGCGACAATAGCTAGGAGTATCCTAATGGGCCTGATCATTATGACTGGTGAAAATGTCTCGTCATAGTCAGTACCATGAATCTGTTTAAAACCCTTGGCAACTAACCTTGCCTTATAAACAGATACATTTCCATCTTTGTCTGTCTTGAGTTTGAAAACCCATTTGCATCCGATGGGTTTTGCCCCATCTGGCAAATCTATCAAGTCCCAGACTTGATTCTCAGACATAGAATCCATTTCAGATTTCATGGCCTTAAGCCATTTCTCGGAGTCTGGACCCGTCGCTGCTTGCTTATAGGTGGCAAGCTCTCCGCTTTCTAAAAGCATAATATCAAGGCTTGCAGTCAAGATGAAATCATCATATCGTCTTGGTTGTGCCCTTGGCATGTTTGATCTACGTGTGGGTTCAACAACTGGAGCATTATCCATAACTGTTTGTGGGTCCTCATTTGAATCTGGTTCTTGAGGTTATGGTTCCGGGACCTGGACGACTTCCCTTTGCGAATCTATGCCTCCAGATACTGACATCTTCTCGTCGACATCGTCCATGTCGCCTTGTTGTTGGGTTTTTTGCTCATCTTGAATTTCTTCAAGATGAACATTTCTCCCACTTGGCTTCTTGGAAATAAACTCTTTTTCCAAAAAGACACTATCCCTTGCAACAAACAGTTTGTGCTCTGTGGGATTGTAGAAGTAGTATCCCTTGGTTTCCTTAGGATACCCTATAAATAAGCATTTATCTGATTTGGGTGCAAGCTTATTTGATAGTAAACGCTTTACATAAGCTTCACACCCCCAGATTTTCAGGAAAGACAAACTTGGAACTCTTTCAGTCCATATTTCATATGGTGTCTTGTCTACAGTCCTAGACGGAGTCCTGTTTAGTGTGAACACAGCGGTTATGAAGGCATATCTTCAGGAGGATACTAGAAGGTTAACAAAACTCATCATTGAATGGACCATGTCCAACAGGGTCCTGTTCCTCCTTTCAGACACACCATTCAGTTGTGGCGTGCCTGGTGGAGTAAGTTGTGTTATGATCCCACAACTTCTCAGATGACGCGATCTGATCGAAGTGCCTTTATCTTCTTGCCGGTTTGAGTTTCTACTTCATTTTGAAACTCTTTGAACTTTTCAAAGGATTCAGATTTGTGCGCCATTAAGTAGATATACCCATATCTACTCATGTCGTCAGTAAATGTGATGAAGTATCGATAGCCTCCTCTAGCTTTTGTGCTCATTGGTCCACAAACATCAGTATGTATTAGGGCTAGTAGCTCAGTAGCCCTTTCACTATTCCCAGTGAAAGGTGACATTGTCATCTTGCCCATTAGGCATGACTCACATGTCTCAAGTGATTCACAATCAATTGATTTGAGAATTCCATATTTATGGAGTTTCTTCATGCGGTTCAAGCTTATGTGGCCCAAGCGACAGTGCCATAGATAGGCTTCACTCAAATCATTCGTCTTTTGCCTCTTGGTATTAACGTTATAAATTTCAGACTTGAGGTCCAACACATAGAGTCCATTACTCATAGAAGCATTGACATAGAAAATATCATTCTTGAAAATAGAAAAGCATCCATTCTTAATGACAAATTCAAAACCCTCAATATCCAAAACTGAAGTCAAAATAAGGTTCTTAGTAATTGAAGGAACAAAATAACAATTATTCAATTCTAAAACTAAGCCAGAAGGTAAAGACAGACTATAATCTCCTACGGCAAGTGCAGCAACCCTTGCTCCATTTCCAACGCACAGGTCTATCTCTCCCTTCTCCAATTGCCGCCTACTTCTTAGTCTCTGCACATTCGAAATAATGTGAGAACCACATCCGGTATCTAATACCCAAGTAGTAGCTTTGGTTGTTAAGACTTCAATAACAAAAATACCTGAAGTGGAGCTCACAGTTCCATTCTTCTTGTCTTCCAGGTACTTGGGGCAGTTTCTTTTCCAGTGCCCCTTGGCCTTGTAGTAGAAGCAGTCATGCTCAGCAGCCACCTTTGGCTTCTCAACTGCCTTGGGTTTGGCAACTTGCTTGCCTTTCCCTTGGTTTTGTTGTTTCTACTTCCCATTAGGCCCCTTCTTGAACCCTTTCCCTTTGTTGATCATAAGAACTTCTTTCTTATTGTCAACTTTGATGTTTTGCTCAGTTGTTTTGAGCATGCCATGGAGTTCATTTAGGTTTTTTTTCCAATTCCATGCATATGGTAGTTCAACCTGAATTGGGCGAATCCATCATGCAAGGAGTGCAATATGATGTCAGTAGCCAACTCTTGGCTATGGGGAACCCAGTGCTGCCATTTGGTCAAAAAGACCAATCATGTCAAATACATGGGCACTTACTGGTTTACCCTTCTCAAGTTTGCGCTCTAATTTGGCCTTGTGTGTCTCATACCTCTCAATCCTGACCTGTTCCTGAAACAACACTTTCAGGTTGGTCATGATCGTATGAGCATCCTAACGTTCAAACCTCTTTTGAAGGTCAGGCTCCATAGCAGCGAGCATAAGACAGGTGACATGCACCGAGTTAGCTCTGATCTCCTTTTCTTTCGTCTTCTCCTCAACAGAAGAAGCAGCAGTCAAGGTAGGGATAGGGTCATCTAGAACGTCCTCACGTCCTTCGGATCTGAGAACAATTCTCAAGTTCCGTTCCCAATCAAGGAAATTTGTTCCATTGAGTTTGTTCTTCTCAACAATTGAGCGTAGGGTGAATTTCAAGTTTTCGTTGCTAGACATGATATCTACAAAGGAAGTAACATACAGATAAGTTTATGCTTGACATGCAAAATCTCAAAATTAAACATGCTTTAAAATTTAAGCAGATGCACATTTTATTCAAATTAAGTTTGTCCCTAGTGAATAAAATGATTCCAAGACCCTATCTCAGATAAAACCCAAGCGTACTTTGGCACTTCCTCAAGTCTTATGTGATCAAGGTAAGTAACATTTACTAATTATAACTCCTCATAATTCTAGGTTGATGGCCCACATCCTATGTTAGGCTCATTTCTATGCCTCAAGATCCAAAACTTTGTCTTTTGGTCTCTTGTGGAGTATAACCATATCAAGATTTATGAATCCCTTATATAGATCCACCCTCACTATCCCAAGGTCAAAGAAGGACACATCGCTTTGGCGAAACCTATCCAACGAATTCCAAGGGCCTCATGGGTTATGACATGGAAATGCAATACCTCAATATTCTTTTAGGGACTTAAGCATGCAATGGTTGTCTATTTACTAGTGAACAAAATAGCATAAACAAACAATCATGCAAGGCTTAAAGTAATAAAGCATTCAAAATGCAATAATTAAATGTGATCCTAGTATGGCCCCTAAAAACCGAAATTAAAGATCTAATCTTCATGGGTCTTGTTCTTTTTTATCTCCATCCTTGGTACCCTTCATGGATCTCCATCCTTGGTCTTCATAGGATCTTCACTTCTTGTAATACATAATTTTCTAAATAATCTAATTATTAAAAATTAAATTATAAAAATACATAACGATACGCAGATCGTGTATAAGAAAACATAACGATATGCAGATCGTATTTTCTATCCTAAAGTGGGCCATACTAGTCACCTCATGCAAGCAATAATATCATAATATTAAAGAACATGCATGCTATAATAATATCAAACATTATCAACAATATTAATCTAATTAATAACAATAAGCAATTTAAATAAATTTAAATATAACATTATTAAATTAAATAAATCATCTCATGAGATAAATAATTCAATATCAAATTCTTAATTCAAATTAAAATCAATATATAGAATTAATCATGATTAATCATTAAAATGCATCATTGGATAAGATACGCATAAACAAGGTAAGATATCAAATATCCTTATCTTAATCTAGTGGGAATCTATCCTAACAACTTTTAGGAAATTATATTGTAGATAATATCAAATATTATCCAATTGGGCAAATAAGATCTTATCTTATACCTTTTTGGAAAATATCCTAAAACCCAAAATCTACCCTACCGGACCAAGTCGCGCCCGAGTCAAACCCGGACCGACCCGTGCCCACTGAACCGCGCCACCCATGTGGACCAACATGCGAGCCGTGGTTTGCACCGTACGAGCCGTGGCTGGCCATTGCAGCCGCGCGTGCACCTAGCGCACCCAGCCGTGGTCCGAGCCAACCGCGCCCATGCGCGCCAGACCGCACCACACGCAGGCCACGATTCTGCACTGTGCAGAACCGTGGTCCGCTGGGATCATCCCCATGAGCCAGGGTTGGTCCGCGCCTGAAGACCGTGGGTCATACCTGCTGGGCTCATCCCCATGAGCCGGGGTGCGTGCCCGAACCGGATCCAATCCGGTTCGGTTCGGTTCTGTTTTTTTTTGTATGAAACAATTTCATAAAATTCAGAATAATAATAAAAAACAGAATTTGGGTGATTGATCCATCTTATGAAAATCAAAATCTTCATCTAATGATTTAAAACATGCCAAAAAAGCATATCTCTTGCATAATTAAATCATATGAATCAAGTATGGATAGAACAATTTTACATGCATATTTGTTCATAAAGTTCTTCAACTTTACTAATCCAATCAATCAAAATCAAAATTTAATCATGCAAATTAACCTATATATCAATTTACCACTTAATTTGAATCAATACATGCATCAAAATTAACTCTTTTAATATTTTGATCCTATCAATTTATGCAAGAGGCTCATGATACCACTGTAGGGATTAGATGCGTATAAGCGGAATTTCAGAAAAAACTATTTTCTAGCATCTAACAAGGATCTCATGCATGAATCAATAGGAATCAATTAGAAGTAGAGTTATATACCGTTTGATGCGAGCCTGAAACGTTCTTGCATGATTTCAGCGAAGATCGAAAACCCCAAGTGTGGCTTCTCTACTTGGTCCACACGAGTCTGGAATCTGGATCGCCTTTGGTCTCGTATGCTAGAACGACGAACGAAGGAGAGGAACTTGACTTCTTGCTTGGGAGTTCGGCCGTACGTACAAAGGAGAGGAAAAATTGATGTCTTCGTTTCCTATTGGAAACGATTACTTATAAGATCATATCTTATCTTTGGTAATGGATATAATATCTTTATATTCTATCCATATATCTTCTAATAAGATATCTCCTTATCTAGTAATTATTAATGGTAACTCTTATCCATCAATAATAAAAGTCAATCTCCCAATATAAGCTTATGGGCCGAAATCTCCATGTCCAACATGGGCTTTCGGTTCGGTTTGATCCAACCCGATAACTCTATGTGTGTGACCTCATAGGACCCGGTTATTATAGCCATGGGCCTAACTCGATTAATCCCATTAATCGTAGTTGGCTTCTAGCAAAACACTACGACTCCTAAAATACCCGGATTATAAATCTTCATTAATAGTCTTATTCCATGTTCGGTAATTGCACCTTTGATTAAAGGACACAATTCCTTCAAAAATAACAATTAAGATGAACATATGGTGTAGCTATTGTTATAAAATTATAAAAGAGTTGATGTTTAAGGACTTACATTTGATAACTTATCATACAAATTTTAACGTGGCAGAGATATTCTCTATCGTTGAAGGGTGAATATACTTTTATTATATGTATGGTAAGTTAGGAAATTAATATAAGTGAAAGTTAATGTAAATTGTAAAATAAAAGAAGGGTAAAATGGTAATGACATTTATATTTGCTTACATGGCATAGTCCACATGCCGATACATAATAAAGAGACAAAGGGTCTGTTTGTTTACATGGTATGGGGAATGAGGAATCGAGTTTGGAGTCCCCAACCCAATATTAGTTGTTTGGTATTAAAGAGGAATACTTAAACCCTTTTAAGAAAAATATTAAAATTCCTAAATAATATAATCTAATAACATTTTTCCATAAGAAGGTGCTTAACCTATGCCCTTAGGGCATAGGTTAGAAACCCATTATTAGTTGTTTGGTATTACATTTTTTGGGGTTTACATGGTATGGGGAATGAGGAATCAGGTTTTGTTAGATTATATTATTTAGGAATTTTAATATTTTTCTTAAAAGGGTTTAAGCATTCTTCTTTAGGGAATATATTCTTAAAAGGGAAGTCTTAACCTATGCCCTTAGGGCATAGGTTAGAAAAACCGATATAGAAATGATTGGCTATATCTAACAATAAAGCAATATCTATATATAATGTAAAATGCAATCCTAGGCCATTAATTATAACACCCCCGACTTACGTCGGTAGTACCACACGCCAGTGACCTCAGACGTTACTGTCCAAAGTCACCCTAGGCTTTAATCGGAACAATTAATCTTAAATAAACATATTAAATAACGAAAGGTTAAACATCGGAAGACATTTTTAAATAGAACTCAACCATTTTTATTAAAAGATTTCTCAATAACAATTTACAACAGAGTGAAATTACAGCGGAAAACTTTTAGATTACACAACAGAAGACTTTAAGAATAAACCTATTACATGACTAGGTTATAAAAAAATATATATGAAAATACCACTTAACAACCTTGAAATACTGACACTTAAATCTTCAACTGCAAGCCTCTTCTTCAATTGGTTACTTCGAGTCTTCAGGAACCAACCATTGATGTGCCATATAGGACGGATGACACCAGCCAACCATGCAAGGAATAAAACCCGGTTGGTTAGTCTAATGAAAGACTATACAAGGGTGAAAACAGAATGGTTCTAGTGATCGTAACCATTTACTATCATTGTCCTTCGAATAATAACCGAAGGAACGATATATAACCCGAAACTTTCACGGAATGATTAGAATTTAGACATGCACTAAAAAGAAGACTCCAAAGGAATTGAGTCTTATGGGAAAGTATGACAAATGTTTGAGAACGTTATAGTTTTCATACAAGCGTTTAAAAATGACTTGATCATTTGGGTCAACGACCAACCTCACCGCGCAATGTGAATCCAGATTGGAAAGAAGACTTACTCTAACCGAAGTCCGGGCGGTTTCCACATTGTACTCCTCGTCCGAGGGTATATTAATTATGTGCATAATCGCACTTATCTTATTAAATTTCAAAACACATATTTACGTTGAAGCTTTTAAGGAATATCATCTCATCACGAGAGATATCTTGGCGAATAAATCCCGATTGTTGGCACCAGCTTAGTGCACCACCCCTATATTCGGATAGGGCACGGTCATGACCAGGGAAGGGTGTTATGGCCTGAAAATCCTACGCACCACGGTTATAAAGAAACGGCTAGACCTCGCAAGGTACATAGCATTCCTACAAATACTCGTTCTAACTACATATTCAAGTTCACACATAAAATCCACACCAATACCATCACGGTAATAACAGATATAATAGCGTTGTTTCTAGCAATATATACAACCTATTATAATATTACATTTTAATCATACATTTATAAAACCTGCTCCCAAACGAAAACAACACTTCATCCCAATTTAATTAACAATTAAAATAATTGATAATTAACGGAAACATGGAATGATAAGCAAGAGCGAACCGCCACTTGCCTGAATTAGACGAACGAAGATTTGTGGGTTGGGAATACAGGACACGGACTCAACAACCTTCTGGAAATCCCGTCGAAGCCCACCGACGTCCCAAGGTCCATTCCGACAACACACGCAAAACGAGGTAAGAAAACCTAAGTTAAAATTACCCTAAGGTAGGAATAATACGAAAAGAAAACCCAAGTCTGCGACCACAGCGGGTATGCCGCGATTGCGACTTTGCTGCACAGAGTCGCGGTCGCGGTTATCACACCCGCGGTCGCGGTTTTCTGGGCAGGCCGCGGTCGCGGTGATGAACTCCGCGGTCGTAGTTGTTCATCAGACGCGATTGCGAGGAGAGTTTCGAAGCATTACCGACTTCGACTCCGACGCTTCCTCCTCCTCCTTGGTGCAAGTGCGACTCTGGATGACTTCCCACAGCGCTACGACGCGATTCCGACGACGACACGAGCTTCTGGCGAGCACAAATTCTAGAACTTTGAAGAGAGAAGGAAGAGAGCTTGAATCTCAGATGGGAGGAAAGAAGGGAGTCTGACCCCTATTTATAGGATGAAGGGAGCCCAACGCCGAGCAACCCAAGCGATTCGCCTTCCCCCACCGGTGAAACGTCGGACAATCGAACCGACAGACACTCGGAAAAGTTGAAGATAAGGCTGACTCAGAAACCCGCGCCCGTGGTACTTAACCGCGGACGCGGGCCTTACTGCGGTCGTGGCTACCTGGCCGCGGTCGCGGTAACGTCATGCCCGATTAGTTTGGCCCGGGCACACAGAGCTACCATGTCCACGGCTCTCGGTCCACGATCGGCTCCTGGGTCTATGCATGTGGGTCTCTGAACGTTCCCGATTCGGTCCTTATAGCGTTTTATACTAGTCTGAAGTCGTAGGCGTATAATACTCATATCCATAATGTTCATACAACGAGATCGAATATGTCTAACACGTCATGCTTACAGACCTAGGGTTGGGAAAATTACCCAAATACCCTTACTGAAATTGAGGGGTATTACATTAATGACCATCTCATTTATTATAGGTTTAAGATATTCACAAAATGACACAAAAGTTAAACATCTATATATTTATATGTAAACATATATATATATATATATTAAAGTAGCACTTCTCTCGATAAGTTTTGTATAATTTGATTTAATTTACATGAATTGTTATTTCAAATTTGAAATATATTATATAAATTATAAATTTACAATATAATTTAAGTGGGATTGACTCATATTTAAATCTCAATATATTACAAAACAATGAATATGCATGCCATCAATTTTAATTATTATAATTATTGTGAATATTACTGAATTGTCACTTCTCAATCACCATTGAAAAATAAAATAATGAAATCATAACGTTCAAGATTGCGAATGTTTTCTTTAATATTAGTAAAATGATGGATATAAATGTTTTGGCATACACAATGAATAACATACATATAAACATGCAACAATTAAAGAAAATAAACACCACCATATTGTATACTACCAATATTTATTTAAATTTGAGAAATGTCCCATCCATGAAACAATTGATAATTCAGTTGTAAAAAGAAACTGATAATTTTTAATGCCCATAAAGTTTTTTAGTACAAGTATTGATAAATATATATTGTGTTTTAAAATACATATGTTATAAATTTATTTTTATTAATTCAAAACAAATTAACTAATAAAGAATGACAAAAAAAACCCATAATAAAAAAAATATCATATATGTAAAACATTATTGAAAATGTCTTACTATATGTAAGTTGTATCATAGACAATAAATTATTCTCTCACCCCGCCCCAAATTTACCAATATCACCCAACTTTAAAACATTCAAACTATTGTAACACATGTCTTTTAGAATTCCAAACTCTTAGTATTCTTTTGAGCTAATCAAATCTATTGTTCAATGACCACAATAATTTACTTATGAACTCAAACAACCATGCACGTTAAAAAATCCACAATTAAGTTCTACTAATATTTACATATACCTAGCAAAGCGTTTTTCCATGCATCCACATTCCACATCAGAAGTATCAGAAGCCATATAAATAATCACAACCTAGATTGCATATCTTTGTCTACCGTATGGAGGAGCCACGTACAAACATCTTATACACCAACTTGCTACAAGTTTGGTTGATGGAGTTATAAGGAGAAGCTGTATCAAGCATTTTTTCTTTCCATCTCTTGTTGCTAATCATTTGCTTTGAATTTAGGGTTTTGCTATATTAGTCTTGAGATTGCAAGTGTTTGTAATCTAAAATGATAATTTTGAGCTTTAATTTTTATTTATTTATTTGAGGGTTTCATGCAAGGTTATTAGGATCGGGATCCTAGGATCAGATCGCAAGGGGCCTTTCGGATTCGGATCGAAGGATCGTAAGATCCCACAAAGTCAATAAAAACATGTATATAAGGCTATCTTGTAAATAACCAAAATTGTTAAAGTAGATAAATTATTATTTTTAATCATGATATTTCAAATAAATAGGTAAAGTAGACAAAAAACAACATTGAGTCGACACTTGTCATTCATATAATTTTATAAAGCTAACAACGATCTTTGTTTTTTTACTAACAACATATTTTCAAATTATCGTTGATAGATTAGTTTAATGTGTAATACTATTATTATTATTAAATATTTTTTATTTTTTTATATTGAGAAATAAGAATTAATAATAAAATGGATCTTTACTTTATTTAAATAACATAGAATACAACTCTTTTATGATTTAAAATAAATACGACAAACTTTATATATTAGAACTCCTTGTAAGATTATGATGAGTTGGTAAAAAAAAAGGGTCTTCCAATAATCATTGTACATATATTAAATGAGGACTACAAGACTCAATTGATTAAACAAATTAAATGAGAATTCGATTAAATTTGTTAAATTTTAGCCTAAATAAAGCTGAATTGTTGGGATCGTAACATGATCGTAGGATCGTAAGATCCTATGAGCAGGATCGTAAGATCCAATCTACGATTCTATGCATATACGATCCACTATACCGATCTGGATCGTAAGAGTACTTATGGATCGTAGGATCATAGGATCGTAAGATCCGGATCGCGATTTTAATAAGAGGGAATTGCAGGAAACCACCCGTTAAATAAGCCATTTTACCTATAACCACCCGTTATACAGCTAATTACCTCTGACCACCCCTTTAACCAATTCTGTTAGCAGAAGACCACCCCAACCTCAATTCCGTCAAATTTAGCCGTTATCCTTGTAAAGTTACCAAAATACCCTCGATTTTGAATTATTTTGGTTGTTTCCTAGTTGGTTGTGTATTTTGTTTTTTCCTATTTAAGGGGAAAGTATAACCATTGTTAAGTGTTTTACTGACTCAACAATAATTTTGCATTTTTTTAGTTAAATAGGATAAAATGGGGTTGTCTTTAGGAGAAAAATATGCTCATTAAATAGGAATTAGTTAAGGTGAGTTTAGATAAGGTAAAAATATGTACGTACTTTTTTTTTTGTCTCAATATATTTATATTTAGTAAAGTAATGTTTGGAGTGACAAATTCCGGTACACAACCATGTCGTCGGCCACAAAGCTGCTCAAACACCACAACACCACAATTGAGGCATATAACTTCTAATCAGTGTCTTCTTCATCATCTTATCTTCAGGAGTCCACCACCATGATGTTTGACCTCCACTGGTGCCATGTTGCTCAACCTCCATCGTCGTCTCGTCGTCACGTTGTTCGAGCTCCAGAATCTCGTCCCAACAATAGCCCCATTAATTCGGCCCCCAATTCTGCTTTATACTTTGTAATTTTCTATTGAATTAGCATGATTGACACCCGATTTCATCAAACAATCCTGATATGATGAAATTTTGGAATTAGGGTTTCTAACTTTAACGTGGTAATTGGGAGGTTATGTTGCTATACAGAAACGATGGGTAGCTAAATACGCTGCGCGAGAAGGAACAAAGGGCACAACAAATGAACTATAGAAGAGAGTATTGAGTCGACAACGGTTGAAGATGATGGTGACCATTGAAGAGCAGCTCAAGATCGTGAATGGGGAAAGGAGATGAAGCTGAGGACGTAAAGAATTGAAACCGGTTCACTAAAATAAATACACCATAAACCGGTTAAACAAAAATTGTACAAGCTAAATCACAAAACTGGACATAAATTTGTAATTATTTAAAAAAATCCAGGATATTTTTGTAATTTCACTTTTTTAACGGTGATAATTGACGAAATTGAGGTTCAGGTGGTCTTCTGCTAACGAAATGCATTTAAGGGGTGGTCACAGGTAATTAGCTGTATAACGGGTGGTTGTAGGCAAAATGGTCTATTTAACGGATGGTTTTCTGTAATTCTCTCTTTTAATAACCTTGGTTTCATGAGATGAGTTTGTTAGTATAAGGTATTTCGATTTGTTTTGCGATTATGGGCTTTTTCTCTTCGAGGGTTTTGTAATGGTGGAGCATTGTACTTTAAACATCAAAGATATAGTCATACTATGCCTTCTTTCTATATTGTAAGCTAAAAAAGAGTTAACACCACGAACAATATATTTATATAAAAAGATAATTATAAAAATAATTCTTTTGAAAAAAATCTCCCATTCTTAATAGCAATTTTAAAGAGTTGAAAATTTTAATATCACTTCCTGATTTAAGTATGTAAAAAAAATACTTAAGAAGAAAAACATCTACATCAAAGAGTAAAGAGATTGTAAGTAAAACCTATATTTAGATAAACATTTTCTTTTATGTAATTTTATTGACTTAAATTCCCTTTTATACGCTTTAAAAATTTAACAAAAAAATATCATTGTCTTAATAGACAGTGAATCGATGATAAATTTGTAGAAGAGTTAACAATACGTTCATATTACAATATCCAATAAATAAGTAAACAAATAGAATAATTGGAGAATAAAAGACAACATTTATATAAACTACTCTTTTTCGTTTCATAATAATTGTACAACTGATTTATTACTTTCTTTTGTTACTTTTCCAAAATCGCAACTATTTTTTTTCCAACTTTTATTAAAAGTGCTAAAAATCATAAAAGGATATATGTAAAAGGATAATTATTTTGAAGCATAAACACATGGTTAGAAATGATAATTATTATAAAATGGATGGAGTATATTTTAAGATATAAGATAACTTCTAAAAAATTTAATATGTACTGATGTACTATGTACACACAAATAGAAAATTGGAGTATAAATGACTAAATAATTAATTAGTTTATATTAAAAAAAAAAATTGTAGTAAATGAATACAATGGGTAAATTTGGTCAACTTTGGCTAAAATTGCTAAAGGACAAATAAAACTAATTTTTTTTTGAAGTCTAAAAGAATAATTCAATCTTAACGGAAGGACTATATTTGAATAAGTATATCATAATAAATGAAATACGAGTTTTTAGTTTAACAATATTGGTGAACTTTTAATATGAGAAGCTTGCTATTTGATATTAATTTGTTTTCCACCGGAAAATGATGTAATATTGCTAAATTGAAAAATGAATAATATTCTTATACAATTAAATACTATTATTTTTTTTGAGAAAATATAAGCTAACTAAAATGTAAAATATTTTATATTGAAATTTGTAACCAATAATGAAAATTATAAACTTCCAACCTAAGGTATATAGTTTTTTGGAGTTTACAATAAACTACTAAGAATTAAATTATTATTATTATTTCTATTTTACGTGACTCAGTAGTGTTTGTAGCCTATTGTACATCTCTCTAAAAAAATCACACAAAATGGTTAGAAAACGGGATTGAACTGAGATAATAATTGGGTACATAAATGTACTTCTTTGCTCCCATTTTCTGTCCCTTTTTTGTACATTTTTAATTAGTGATAGTTATAATATCATCATTGAAAATGCTATAATAAGTTGCATTAATATTTTGGTTTCAAAAAAAAGAAAGCATTATGATTCAAATACTAAGGGATACTATACAATATAACATTTAATTTGATCAGTTTATTATTTCCACTTCTTAAGATAACTTTACAAAAAATTAATATAAAAAGTAAGCCAAAAGCCTTTAACATTCTAGGAAAACAAACGGTTGTTTTTGTAACACCCCCGATTTATACCGGTAGTGCCACACGCCAGTGACCTCAGACATTACCGTCCAAAGTCACCCCAGGCTTTAATCGGAACAATTAAACTTAGTTAAGTAACAAAAGATTAAACAGCGGAAGACATTTTAATATGAAACTGAACCCTTTTATTAAAATATCCCTCTTCAAACGAGAGTAGCGTTTTTACAACAGAGTAAACATTTCAGCGGAAGAATTTAAAGAATCAACCTATAACATGGCTAGGTTATAAAGATATATTAAAGTAATACTTAACAACTTAAAACACTGACACTTAAATCATCGTCTACAAGCCTCTTATTCTTCAACTGGTTACTTTAACTTCGGGAACCAACCACTGATGTGCCGTATAGGACGGATGACACCAGCCAATCATGCAAGGAATAAAACCCGGTTGGTTAGTCTAATGAAAGACTATGCAAGGGTGAAAACAGAATGGTTCTAGTGATTGTAACCGTTTACTATCATTGTTCCTCGAATAATAACCGAAAGAACGATATATAACCCAGTACTTTCACGAAATAATTTATTATTAAGATATGTACTGAAAAGAGGACTCCAAAGGAATTGAGTCTTAAGGGGAAAGTATGACGAATGTTTGGGAACATTATTATTCCCACAAGAGTTTAAAACGACTTGATCATTTGGGTCCACGACCAACCTCACCGCTTAGTGCGAATTCATATTAGGAAGGTGGACTTACTTTAATTGAAGCCCAGACGAGTTTCCACGTTGTACTTCTCGCCCAAGGTTCATTAATTATGTGCCTAACCGCACTTATCGTATTTAATTCCAAAACGATTATTACTGTTAAGGCTTTTAATATTATTTCGAGTAACTACGAACCTTTATGATTTCAAGTAACTACGAACTTTTATGATTTCGAGTAACTACGAACTTTTATGGTTTCGAGTAACTACGAGCTTTTAATACACATGGTGACATTACGTCCACCCAAATTGCACTAGCAAGGTACTTAACACTTCAGATCCTTACAGATGGATAAGAAGCAATGGGTCACGATTTTAAGAGAATTATAAAGAAACGACTATCCTTACAAGGAATATCATTCCTACGAATACTCGTGCTATTCTAGCATTAAAGTTCACCTTTAAATCCACAACAAAACCATTACGGTTATTAACAAGTATAATAGTGTTGTTTCTAGCAATATATACAACCTATCATAGTATCATATTTAATCATGTTGTTTATAAAATATGTTCCCAAACGAAAACAACAGTTCAATCCAATTTAATTAACAATTAAAAACAATTGATAATTAATAGAACATGGAATGATTAAGCAAGAGCGAACCGCCACTTGCCTTAAGTAGATTCGGCGATGAATCTAGACGAGACGACTACTGATGATATCCTTTCCGGAGATATGGCCTATGCTTCCGATAGCTCTAGCCAGGCTACGAGTCCATACGTGATCCAGCAAATAACGTTATAACGTTTGATTGATCTCTTGTCAAAATTGGACTGAAAGGCTAATGGGCTTTCGGCCCATTACAAGAGCTAATTAAGGGGGCCCACTACTTTATCTTCTTCTTCAACCTCCCACGATCAACAGCAACAGCAACTTCAACACAGCAACTCGGCGCGGGGCTTCGCCGAGGAGGAGCTTCGTTTCCGGAGAGTAGCGACCACCAACAGCAGCCAGCAGCGGCGACGAACACCAGCAGAATGACGGCAGCTCCCAGCAGCAGCACCACGCAGCAACGACGGAGCTGGGGAGCAGCGACGGCAGACAGCTTCAACGACGACGGAGCTGGGTCGCCGGGATGGGCTTCGCGACGCCGGAAGAGCAGCAGCAACACCCACGAACAGCAGAGGCCTCGCGGCGCCTCGCCTTGTCACCGGATTAATCTCGCCGGCGGGAAGAACAATCGAGAGGGGACGGGAGAGACTTGGTCAGCTCTCGGTGCCCATCAACTCTCCAGCCTCACCCCCATTAAATAGCCCAAGGAGGAAGCCCCAGCCTCGACACAGAGGAGCAGGTGGCCGCCATGACGAAGGGCACACGACACACATGCCGGTTTGATCGAACAACACACGACCGCGTCTTTTTGCCTGAAAAAAATATGTGGGCATGGTTTTAACCCCGGAAATTATATGTTTGTATCCAAACAAATATTCTAAGTCCCAAAAATACATCAAATGTATTTTATACCACTCAAGGAATTATTTCGGAGATCAAGGATGTTACAGAAAATCCGAACTCCTCTGAAAGCGAAATAATTATTGAACGAAGGTTGGGAAAATTACCCAAATATCCTTACTAAAAATGAGGGGTATTACATCACTACCCCCTTAAAAATAGTTTCGACCCCAAAACTAGCATCGCTAAACTAATGAAACCTGATTCGCCGTAATCTCACTACCTGATCTTAATATCCTTAATCACTTTACCCTTGACTTGCTTCCGGAAACGATCAGTCTCCTCAACCATACCACTATCTCGCATCTCCATATATTACACTTGTAGCAACTTGTAACTACATCCACAAGGTCATAATTATCTCATGATAATACCCTCTTAAATCTTTGCAACAAACTTGCTTTTCCCTTAAGCATGAGAACACGTCTTTCTTTGTCAACCTTTCCATTTATAACTTTTCTTAGTGTATGTACCTTATCTTCCTCTTAATCCATTACCAGAACTTAGTGGTCCTTGAGACATCGCATTTCCTAATTCCTTTAAGTGTATACCCCACAATTCCATTACTCATTATCATCGGGTTTGGCCCTTATGCCAAATTCTAACTTGGGATCCTTTCGGTATTGACTTAACCTATTCCTTTAATCACTTTATAACTTAAACCTTTAAGATTCCTTAACTTTCTCGAAACATAATCACAACACCTTTATTCCTATTTCCTTAAGGTATCCTTCTGATAAATGATTCATTACCAACCGCCTTAGTCACTTCTATCGGAACCTTTAATAGTTTATACGATTAACACTTGCTACTATACTCCTTATGCGTACATAGACAATCCTCTTCACTAAATCCTTTAATTTATCGGAATCATCGACATAACTTATCCTTAAACTGTAATCTCCACATTTAAGTAGCCTATTCCCAACACGATAGCTTCACAACTTAGTTTCTTCCAAAAAGAGATGTCCATAAGCCTTATAGATGACTCACTCACCTCGAATCCCAATATCAAACCTTGTAATTTCCCAAGTATCATAACTCTTTATCCTCTGAAAGTATCACTTACCAATTTCAATCATTTGGCCCAATTAGATTTGGCTCAGACGTCTATTACTTGACTCATAGCCCAGAAGTTTGTTTAACTGTCTCCAATAACTTATTTCTAACTTAAGATCCTTATTTTCCTCACACAATCTACTATCCATCCAAGACTTAATCATATTGTTTCCTTATGAAACCTCAAAATGAATTGTGATTAGATTTTTCCAATCAATACCTACAACTTTGCACACTTGGCTTTTTAAAAGAAAACTTTAACCATTGGTCCTACACTGGTCGTACCCACTTATGGATCTCATAACCATAACTCTGGACTCTAAGGTCTTACTCAAGATCGTAATAGAGGAAACGAGTTCCCTATAAACTATCCCTCTTAATCTATGCACATCAATGCCTACAACATGAACCCTTAACTAGGTGTTCTGGACTTTGCATTAATCCACCCTTATATACTTTTACCAGAGCGAATGTTCAGGGTGCACGTATGAGAGATAACTCTTAATCTCATAGAGCATTAACCACACACATTTATTCCTATACTTTAAGAAATTATGGAAGAACTTAGCTTTTGAGATACGCTTGCCAACTCAGAAAGCAATTAATATTATACTGATGTGACATTACTCTAGAAATAAAGATAGACTCTTAGGAATGGATCTAGAATTTAAGCAATAGAGTCGACCCTGGGGTTAACCATGTAGGGAACAAACATCTAGGCTACATACGATACTCCTCCCCTATGAGTCCGACAACCTTTATCCATACATGATATATACTGTTTCCGGCACTCACGGGGTTTAGTATGAACGATTTGTAACAATAGTGAATTTAGTAATTTCCGAGACGAGGAAACACTTCTTTATTTACTCGAAACATTACATTAAGGCAACTAACAGAAAGTCGAACAAACAGACTACGAAACTATGGAGATTATCGACACACGTCGTCGCTCCTTAATCTTAAGAAAAGGCCTAACAGAAATACAACTACTCGATTAGGGTTCCTCAGATTCAACCTTGGGTTATTACTCGGTCCTGCACCCGCATGGACTGTGTTTCTTGTGTTCACCATCTACTGATGAACCATAACGTTAATTTAGAACTTTTCCAACTTGATCATGACACTTTAGTCAAATACGTTATGATACAGATTATAAGGGTCCAAACTAATAACTTTATATTAGTCTGACTAACCCTCCACTGTTAACTACAAACACGACCTTCTTCTCCTAACTTGAGAGTGGGTATCCTAGGGGAATGTCAACCTTTAAATGACATTGACCCTAAGAAAAGACAATATCCCTAAGAATGGATCTAAGGAATAAGTAACACTTGAAGCTTACAGAAGTTCGAAAACCACTTATTAATAACCTCATACTTTCAAACTTTATACCTTAAACTTTATATATTAACCTTAATAAAATAATTATTTAAGAAAAATTAGTTTCACAAACTAGTGATACCATTTTCGCAAAAACTATTTTTTTTTTACACTTTTAAAGTTACAATCATAAACTTATTTTGACTGTGTATAACACGCCTTTTATAAACCAACAATAAATAACTTTTGAAGTTCAAAATAGCTAAATCATTTAAATTAATTACCAGAGTTACTTATAACTTTTAAATTCAACATTAAAACTCTCAAAATTACTTTTTAATAGAAGATAGGTTTGGAAATAGTTTCAAAATTAGTTTTCGAAAATTCTCAAACCTAACAATAGGCCAAGAATTTTAAAACTGTTCCTCTGATACCATAACTGTAACACCCCCGATTTATATCGGTAGTGCCACATGCCAGTGATCTCAGACATTACCGTCCAAAGTCACCCCAAGCTTTAATCGGAACCATTAAACTTAGTTAAGTAACAAAAGATTAAACAACGGAAGACATTTTAATTTGAAACTGAACCCTTTTATTAAAAGATCCCTCATCAAACGAGAGTAGCGTTTTTACAACAGAGTAAACATTTCAGCGGAAGACTTTAAAGAATCAACCTATAACATGGCTAGGTTATAAAGATATATTAAAGTAATACTTAACAACTTAAAACACTGACACTTAAATCTTCGTCTGCAAGCCTCTTCTTCTTCAACTGGTTACTTTAACTTCGGGAACCAACCACTGATGTGCCATATAAGACGGATGACACCAGCCAACCATGGAAGGAATAAAACCCGGTTGGTTAGTCTAATGAAAGACTATGCAAGGGTGAAAGCAGAATGATTCTAGTGATTGTAACCGTTTACTCTCATTGTTCCTCGACTAATAACCGAAGGAACGATATATAACCCGGTACTTTCACGAAATGATTTATTATTAAGATATGCACTGAAAAGAGGACTCCAAAGGAATTGAGTCTTAAGGGGAAAGTATGACGAATGTTTGGGAACATTATTATTCCCACAAGAGTTTAAAACGACTTGATCTTTTGGGTCCAGGACCAACCTCACCGCTTAGTGCGAATTCAGATTAGGAAGGTGGACTTACTTTAATTAAAGTCCAGACGAGTTTCCACGTTGTACTTCTCGCCCAAGGTTCATTAATTATATGCCTAACCGCACTTATCGTATTTAATTCCAAAACGATCATTACTGTTAAGGCTTTTAATATTATTTCAAGTAACTACGAACCTTTATGATTTCGAGTAACTACGAACTTTTATGATTTTGAGTAACTATGAACTTTTATGATTTCGAGTAACTACGAGTTTTTATACACAGGGTGACATTACGTCCACCCAAATTGCACTAGCAAGGTGCTTAACACTTCAGATCCTTACAGATGGATAAGAAGCAATGGGTCACGATCTTAATAGAATTATAAAGAAACGACTATCCTTACAAGGAATATCGTTCCTACGAATACTTGTGCTATTCTAGCATTAAAGTTCATATTTAAATCCACAACAAAACCATTACGGCATTAACAAGTATAATAGCGTTGTTTCTAGCAATATATACAACCTATCATAGTATCATATTTTAATCACGTTATTTATAAAATCTGTTCCCAAACTAAAACAACAGTTCAATCTAATTTAATTAACAATTAAAAATAATTGATAATTAATAGAACATGGAATTATTAAGCAAGAGCGAACCGCCACTTGCCTTAAGTAGATTCGGCAATGAATCTAGACGAGACGACTACAGATGATATCCTTTCCGGAGATATGGCCTATGCTTCCGATAGCTCTAGCCAGGCTACGAGTCCACGCATGATCCAGTAAATAACGTTATAACGTTTGATTGATCTCGGGTTAAAATTGGACTGAAAGGCTAATGTGCTTTCGGCCCATTACAAGAGCTGATTAAGGGGGCCCACTACTTTATCTTCTTCTTTAACCTTCCACGATCAACAGCAACAACAACTTCAACACATCAACTCGGCACGGGGCTTCGCCAAGGAGGAGCTTCGTCACCCGAGAGTAGCGACCACCAGCAGCAGCTAGCAGCGGCGAACACCAGAAGAACGACGGCAGCTCCCAGCAGCAGCACCACGCAGCAGCGGCGGCTTCACGCAGCAATGACGGAGCTGGGGAATAGCGACGGAAGGCAGCTTCAACGACGACGGAGCTGGGTCACCGGGTTGGGCTTCGCGACGTCGAAAGAGCAGCAGCAACACCCACGAACAACAGAGGCCTCGCGGCGCCTCGCCTTGTCGCCGGATTAATCTCGCCGGCGGGAAGAACAATCGAGAGGGGACCGGAGAGACTTGGTCAGCTCTCGGTGCCCATCAACTCTCCAGCCTCACCTCCATTAAATAGCCCAAGGAGGAACCCCCAGCCTCGACAGGGAGGAGCAGGCGGCCGCCACGACGAAGGGCACGCGACACACATGCCGGCTTGCTCGAACAGCACACGACCGTATCTTTTTGCCCGAAAAAAATATGTGGGCATGGTTTTAACCCCGGAAATTATATGTTTGTATCCAAACAAATATTCTAAGTCCCGAAAATACATCGAATGTATTTTATACCACTCAAGGAATTATTTCAGAGATCAAGGATGTTACAGAAAATCCGAACTCCTCTGAAAGCGAAATAATTATTGAACGAAGGTTGGGAAAATTACCCAAATATCCTTACTAAAAATGAGGGATATTACATCACTACCCCCTTAAAAATAGTTTCGACCCCGAAACTAGCATCGCTAAACTAATGAAACCTGATTCGCCGTAATCTCACTACCTGATCTTAATATCCTTAATCACTTTACCCTTGACTTGCTTCCGGAAACGATCAGTCACCTCAACCATACCACTATCTCGCAACTCCATATATTACACTTGTAGCAACTCGTAATTACATCCACAAGGTCATAATTATCTCATGATAATACCCTCTTAAATCTTTGCAACAAACTTGTTTTTCCCTTAAGCATGAGAACACGTCTTTCTTTGTCAACCTTTCCATTTATAACTTTTCTTAGTGTACGTACCTTATCTTCCTCTTAATCCATTACCAGAACTTAGTGGTCCTTGAGACATCGCATTTCCTAATTCCTTTAAGTGTATACCCCACAATTCCATTACTCATTATCATCGGGTTTGGCCCTTATGCCAAATTCTAACTTGGGATCCTTTCGGTATTGACTTAACCTATTCCTTTAATCACTTTATAACTTAAACCTTTAAGATTCCTTAACTTTCCCCAAACATAATCACAACACCTTTATTCCTATTAACTTAAGGTATCCTTCTGATAAATGATTCATTACCAACCGCCTTAGTCACTTCTATCGGAACCTTTAATAGTTTATACGATTAACACTTGCTACTATACTCCTTATGCGTACATAGATAATCCTCTTCACTAAATCCTTTAATTTATCGGAATCATCGACATAACTTATCCTTAAACTGTAATCTCCACATTTAAGTGGCCTACTCCCAACACGATAGCTTCACAACTTAGTTTCTTCCAAAAAGAGTTGTCCATAAGCCTTATAGATGACTCACTCACCTCGAATCCCAATATCAAACCTTGTAATTTCCCAAGTATCATAACTCTTTATCCTCTAAAAGTACCACTTACCAATTTCAATCATTTGGCCCAATTAGATTTGGCTCAGACGTCTATTACTTGACTTATAGCCCAGAAGTTTGTTTAACTGTCTCGAATAACTTATTTCTAACTTAAGATCCTTATTTTCCTCACACAATCTACTATCCATCTAAGACTTAATCATATCGTTTCCTTATGAAACCTCAAAACGAATTTTGATTAGATTTTTCCAATCAATACCTACAACTTTGCACACTTGGCTTTTTAAAAGAAAACTTTAACCATTGGTCCTACACTGGTCGTACCCACTTATGGATCTCATAACCATAACTCTGGACTCTAAGGTCTTACTCAAGATCGTAATAGAGGAAACGAGTTCCCTATAAACTATCCCTCTTAATCTATGCACATCAATGCCTACAACATGAACCCTTAACTAGGTGTTCTGGACTTCGCATTAATCCACCCTTATATACTTTTACCAGAGCGAATGTTCAGGGTGCACGTATGAGAGATAACTCTTAATCTCATAGAGCATTAACCACACACATTTATTCCTACACTTTAAGAAATTCTGGAAGAACTTAGCTTACGAGATACGCTTGCCAACTCAGAAAGCAATTAATATTATACTGATGTGACATTACTCTAGAAATGAAGATAGACTCTTAGGAATGTATCTAGAATTTAAGCAATAGAGTCGACCCTGGGGTTAACCATGTAGGGAACGAACATCTAGGCTACATACGATACTACTCCCCTATGAGTCTGACAGCCTTTATCCATACATGATATATACTGTTTCCGGCACTCACGGGGTTTAGTATGAACGATTTGTAACAATAGTGAATTTAGTAATTTCCGAGACGAGGAAACACTTCTTTATTTACTCGAAACATTACATTAAGGCAACTAACAGAAAGTCGAACAAACAGACTACGAAACTATGGAGATTATCGATACACGTCGTCGCTCCTTAATCTTAAGAAAAGGCCTAACAGAAATACAACTACTCGATTAGGGTTCCTCAGATTCAACCTTGGGTTATTATTCGGTCCTGCACCCGCATGGACTGTGTTTCTTGTGTTCACCATCTGTTGATGAACCATAACGTTAATTTAGAACTTTTCCAACTTGATCATGACACTTTAGTCAAATACGTTATGATACAGATTATAAGGATCCAAACTAATAACTTTATATTAGTCTGACTAACCCTCCACTGTTAACTACAAACACGACCTTCTTCTCCTAACTTGAGAGTGGGTATCCTAGGGGAATGTCAACCTTTAAATGACATTGACCCTAAGAAAAGACAATATCCCTAAGAATGGATCTAAGGAATAAGTAACACTTGAAGCTTATAGAAGTTCGAAAACCACTTATTAATAACCTCATACTTTCAAACTTTATACCTTTAAACTTTATATATTAACCTTAATAAAATAATTATTTAAGAAAAAATTGTTTCACAAACTAGTGATACGATTTTCGCAAAAACTAAAAAAAAAATTTACACTTTTAAAGTTACAATCATAAACTTATTTTGACTGCGTATAACAGGCCTTTTATAAACCAACAATAAATAACTTTTGAAGTTCAAAATAGCTAAATCATTTAAATTAATTACCAGAGTTACTTATAACTTTTAAATTCAACATTAAAACTCTCGAAATTCATTTTTAATAGAAGATAGGTTTGGAAATAGTTTCAAAATTAGTTTTCAAAAATTCTCAAATGTAACAATAGGCCAAGAATTTTAAAACCGTTGCTCTAGTACCATAACTGTAACACCCCTGATTTATACTGGTAGTGCCACACGCCAGTGACCTCAGACATTACCGTCCAAAGTCACCCCGGACTTTAATCGGAACAATTAAACTTAGTTAAGTAACAAAAGATGAAACAACGGAAGACATTTTAATATGAAACTGGACCCTTTTATTAAAAGATCCTTCATCAAACGAGAGTAGCGTTTTTACAACAGAGTAAACATTTCAGCGGAATACTTTAAAGAATCAACCTATAACATGGCTAGGTTATAAAGATATATTAAAGTAATACTTAACAACTTAAAACACTGACACTTAAATCTTCGTCTGCAAGCCTCTTCTTCTTCAACTGGTTACTTTAACTTCGGGAACCAACCACTGATGTGCCGTATAGGAATAAAACCCGGTTGGTTAGTCTAATGAAAGACTATGCAAGGGTGAAAGCAGAATGGTTCTAGTGATTATAATCGTTTACTATCATTGTTCCTCGAATAATAACCGAAGGAACGATATATAACCCGGTACTTTCACGAAATGATTTATTATTAAGATATGCACTGAAAAGAGGACTCCAAAGGAATTGAGTCTTAAGGGGAAAGTATGACGAATGTTTGGGAACATTATTATTCCCACAAGAGTTTAAAACGACTTGATCATTTGGGTCCACGACCAACCTCACTGCTTAGTGCGAATTCAGATTAGGAAGGTGGACTTACTTTAATTGAAGCCCAGACGAGTTTCCACGTTGTACTTCTCGCCCAAGGTTCATTAATTATGTGCCTAACCGCACTTATCTTATTTAATTCCAAAATGATTATTACTGGTAAGGCTTTTAATATTATTTCGAGTAACTACGAACCTTTATGATTTCGAGTAATTATGAACTTGTATGATTTCGAGTAACTACGAACTTTTATGACGTCGAGTAACTACGAGCTTTTAATACACAGGGTGCCATTACGTCCACCCAAATTGCACTAGCAAGATGCTTAACACTTCAGATCCTTACAGATGGATAAGAAGCAATGGGTCACGATCTTAAGAGAATTATAAAGAAACGACTATCCTTACAAGGAATATTGTTCCTACGAATACTCGTGCTATTCTAGCATTAAAGTTCACATTTAAATCCACAACAAAACCATTACGGTCATTAACAAGTATAATAGCGTTGTTTCTAGCAATATATACAACCTATCATAGTATCATATTTTAATCACGTTATTTATAAAATTTGTTTCCAAACGAAAACAACAGTTCAATCCAATTTAATTAACAATTAAAAACAATTGATAATTAATAGAACATGGAATGATTAAGCAAGAGCAAACCGCCACTTGCCTTAAGTAGATTCGGCGATGAATCTAGACGAGACGACTACTGATGATATCCTTTCCGGAGATATGGCCTATGCTTCCGATAGCTCTAGCCAGGCTACGAGTCCACGCGTGATCCAACAAATAACGTTATAACGTTTGATTGATCTCGGGTTAAAATTGGACTGAAAGGCTAATGGGCTTTCGGCCCATTAGAAGAGCTGATTAAGGGGGCCCACTACTTCATCTTCTTCTTCAACCTCCCACGATCAACAACAACAACAACTTCAACACAACAACTCGGCGTGGGGATTCGCCGAGGAGGAGCTTCATCACCGGAGAGTAGCGACCACCAGCAGCTGCCAGCAGCGGCGGCTTCACGCAGCAACGACGGAGCTGGGGAGCAGCGACGGCAGGCTGCTTCAACGACGACGGAGCTGGGTCGCCGGGATGGGCTTCGCGACACCGGAAGAGCAGCAGCAACACCCACGAATAGCAGAGGCCTCGCGGCACTTCGCCTTGTCGTCAGATTAATCTCGCCGGTGGGAAGAACAATCGAGAGGGGACGGGAGAGACTTGGTCAGCTCTCGGTGCCCATCAACTCTCCAACCTCACCTCCATTAAATAGCCCAAGGAGGAAGCCCCAGCCTTGACACGGAGGAGCAGGCGGCCTCCACGACGAAGGGCACGCGGCACACATGCCGGCTTGCTTGAACAGCACACGACCACGTCTTTTTGCCCGAAAAAATATGTGGGCATGGTTTTAACCCCGAAAATTATATGTTTGTATCCAAACAAATATTCTAAGTCCCGAAAATACATCGAATGTATTTTATACCACTCAAGGAATTATTTCGGAGATCAAGGATGTTACAGAAAATCCGAACTCCTCTGAAAGAGAAATAATTATTGAACGAAGGTTGGGAAAATTACCCAAATATCCTTACTAAAAATGAGGGGTATTACAGTTTTAACTTACTTCTTTCATGGTAATTTTCTAATGTTGAAATTTAGAAAAGGTCAATATAAATCGAGAGTATAGCACTTTTTGAAAACGGCAGTTTTAAATATTCATTCACATTATGCCCCAATATATTTAAGCCGAAACTTCACTATGTGAAAATGGTTGTTATATATATTTAAATGCAAAGCATGAAACTCGATGAAAATGCATACATTTTAAACTATTATAATAAAAATAAATTTTACAGATGAGAACCAAATGATTAGTATAAAAGAACATGTGTAATGATATTCATAATCTTCACCCCGATTTTACAATATCTAAAATTCTCTATTATAAATAATATTATCAAAAAATGAGAGAATTGTTGTTTTGGATTTACTAGCCAGATTTCGTTAATTCAACTGTTTCTTTGTCAATTATAAATTAAGCTATAGTATCATATTAATTACCTAAAATTTGGATAACATAAAAAATTACAAAAAATTAAACCTCATAATATTTAACGTCTGAACTCATACATCATATTTTAAAGAGAAAACAAAACAAAACCTCCTAAGGTAAAAATGAAAAATTGAATGTAAATAATAATGTAGATTTATGCAAAGATAACATGTAACATTTAGATTTTTCATTACAAAAAACAGACAAACATATATGATTATGACATTGTGCTAACTTTTTATTTATTCATACTTTTGTTTAAAATATAAATACTATGAATATTATTTCATTAACCATTATATATATGCCCATATGGTAAGTATTCAATTGTCAATTCAAGTTGTTATCCGAGTATTTTTTTTGTTTGAAATATGCAAATTATGTCTAATTTGAAAACTTTCATTAAAAAATCAACACTACTAGCTCTTTTTGTAATTAATTCCAACAATTATATATTGAATCATGAAGTTTAAAGCTTAATATATAATAAAACATATCTATCATAGAAGGTAGAATGTAAACATGATTTAATATGTATAAAGTGAAGATATTTAAAACATAGAAATTATATATATTGATAAAATATCAAATAAAATAAGTTCAATATGATTTAATAAAGCTCGTGCGTAGCACGGGCATATATGTGAGATGTAAAGTTGTTTCTTTTGGATCCATCAAAATTTAATTTATAGTAGTTAAAGTGGTTTTTTCCAAATCAAGGGTTTTGAATGTCGTAATTGCTTTTTCTCTATTGGCTTATCTAAAGAAATGGATTTCCATTCATAAATTGGATAACAACATAGTTAGCTGCGGATGTATTTATGCTTGAAGAGGAAGGTAAAGAATGTTATTATTTATATGGTTTTAGATACTCCACTATAGAAATCAAGCAAGGTCTAAATTGGAATTATTACGGAAGAGCTCTAAGTTCTCAAGGAAATTATTAGCATTTGACATAGAGTATGAAATTACAAGCTTGTGATAAATGTCATGAAACATGTCTAAGGAAAATTTGCATTTAAAGAAAAGATGGTTTGTATCTTCATCCATTTCATTGCAAAGGGAACAATGAAATGAAACTCTATTATAAAATCTGTTAAGATGTTCAGTGGTTAGGAGGGAATCTTAACAATATTTTCATAAAAAAATTTGTACTTTAGGAGGTATTTCAAGTGTCCATAACCGAGAGAAATTAATACTATAAGGATTAAGAATTGGAGAAACTAATCGAGTTGTAGATTTAACATTGAAATTACCACCAATCGAGGGTGTCCCATATTAACTTACCAGGATTTTAAGTCTTGGGGATCCTAATGGAAAGAATTTTGAAGACAATATGTGGAGGCCGGAAGTGGCTACGTTCCAAATAATCCCAATTCTTATTAGGGGAGATAAATTAAGACAAATGAGTTGTAAGATCATAGCCATTGGAATAAGAAAACATATTTAGATTCTCAATCGAGTTATCCCTCAAAATATTGATTTTAAAAGCCTTTTTTTTAAATATCAATTAAGTTTAAAAGTCTATCAAATTGTCAAGAATACTTGCTTGATTTTGTATGATCAAGAAGTTATGTAGATACTAAGTATTTGTCATAAATAAGATGAACCCATATTGGATCAACTAAAAGTTTCTAAAGTAGCTTCATTTGAAGGCAATATTATAGGTTTCAGTCTTCCTAAGATTTAGTCGACCCGCACACTTAGGAGTACATATTTTATCCTAATAGATCAACGAGTGGAAATGCGGAGAAGTTTTATTCCAAAAAAATCCTTGTTTATTTTTTCAATAGTATTGCAAACACTTTTAGAAAGCAAGAATATTTGAATTAAGTAATTGATTTTTGAGAGAAGATTTGATTGGATAAGAACTATTGTACCGATTTGGGATAAAGAATTCACTTTCCATTTTGATAATTGCTTTTCAAGAGATAATATAGAGTCAACAAAAACTTAATCGTCACACGACCTTTTATAATAGGGATACCTAAATATTTTTCTATAGTAGTGGTAATTTGAATATTTAGAACATGAGATAATATAATCACTTGTGTTTAGAGATATTAGAAGAAACTTGAAAGTTGCTATAATGAAAATTAAACATAAGTCCACTACGGTGAGTAAATGTATCAAGAATATATTTAATGTGCAACACATTTTCCATAGAAGTATTGGCTAATATCAACGTGTCATTAGCAAATTAAGGTACATAATACAAATTCTGCCATTAGTAAGTCGAATTCCTATTTTATTATGAGGGTGTGTCGATTCAAATGTAAGAGTACAAGCAAAATATTCCATGTCAATAACAAAGATAAAAGGAGCAAGAGATCCCTTATCAGATTCCACAAGAAGGTTAGAATTCACGACCTGGTTCATTATTAACAAGCACTAAGGATGTGAGATACAAGTCATAACCCAATCTATCCATTTTTTTTTTGAATCAAAATTTATATAGAACTTTTCTGAGAAAAATCCAATCTAGTTTATCATAAGCATTTTTCATGTCTAGTTAAGAGCCACCAACCATGTTTCATTTTCTTTCTTTTTTATAAAAGGAATGAAAAATTTCATGTGCGATAACAAAGACACCTTGGAGGGGACAAATGATCTTTGGAAGAATAGGTTTCAAACGGCTCACAAGAGTTTTAATAATAATTTTGTAATTGGTGTTACAAAGGCTTATGGAGCAAAAATGATTAATAGTAGCCAAGTTATCAATTTTAGGGATAAGAGCAATACAAGAATGATTACATGCACGGAGAAGTTGACTAGAGTAAAAAAAAAGCTCTAACTGCAAAGCATAGAGAGTTACCAATAATGGGCCAACATTTATGATAGAAGTCAACAAGGAAACTATTAGGTCCTTGGGTTTTATTATAATCCATTTCAAAAAGATAACTTTTGATTTCTTGAGGTGACTGCAATTGGTATAGAGATAAGTTATCGGTGTCATTAATTAAATAGGGGAAAATATGAAGGTAATCAATAGATGATATAACATTATTATTCATACAAAAACGAAGTTAAAGATAAAAAAATATTACTTTAGAAATAAATTTATGATCATAGAGAGGTAAATTATCCTTAGTTTGGAAGACCACATTTCTCTGTTTAAGAGAGCCTATTTAAGCAACATATTGGTAATATTTAGTATTAATGTATGTATTCTTTAAGTAACTAATCTTTGCACATTGCTTCCAAAAAATAATTTGGAATTCCAATAATCGTTATTTTTAATAAGATGTGCATATAATTGATGCGAAATCAATTGGTCAAGAGGATTAGAGAAATAGTTATTTTAAAGCGTTTGAATTTTTTCCTCCATTAATATCAATTACTTACAATTATGACCATAATTCTTATGAGCCCATGTTTTGGAATAGCCTTTTAGTAATTTATGTTTCATAGCAAACTTAAACATATAAGAACCATGAAGTTTATAGCTCCAAACCCTTTTTAACTAGTGTAGCATAATTTGAGTTATTAGTCCAAGCATTCTCAAATTTGAAAGAAATTCGAAGGGACTTTATACAGGCACCAAGTGTGCAAGAGATTATACAGTGATCAGACGTTGTAAATGGATGATGATGGATAGTAAGATTCGGAAAGTAGGAGACACATGAGGAATGAATAAGGACATGATCCAATCTTTGTAATATATTTTGGGTATTAGCAATTGATTTCTGCTAAGTAAAAAGAAATCCAGTTGTTTTAGTATCCATGAATGAGAATTCAATAGTAAAGTCAATAAATCTTTTAAAGCGATTAGTATGGGGGAAATACCTCCCAATTTATCTATTGGATACAAAAGTTCATTCAGGTCTCCAATAATAATAACGAGAATATTCATAGAAATAATTATAGAGTTTAAGTTGTTCCAAAAAGAGCCTTTGTCATCACCTCGAGATGGAGCATACAAAAAGATCAAGAGGAACTGCATCTAATTAGAATCAAACTTTTAAACATTTAAATTGGTTTGGGTTTAAGATATGAATGAGCGGTTTTGTATTGGATCAATGTATGGTTTAGTTTCTGCTAAGCATAAAAGATCAAGAAACTTCTTTTTTTTGATATATGAAATTTCGGTACAATTTTGTTTAATGCCTCTAATATTCCAATATCCCATATTCAGGATAACCAAAGATGTGTAAAAATGAGACTTTTCAAACTTGAATTTTCAGTTGATACAAGATAATATTTAAATATCACATTATTTTTCACATAAGGATTCAAATCAACTACAATGGAAAGGTTCACAAAATGTTCAACAACATAAGTGATGCAAACCCGGACGTGAAATTGACGGAGGCCCAAAAGGATGACATGCTCAGTGTTAGATCTGAAGGCCCGATCACCAGAGCGCGTGCCAGGGCAATAGCCCAAGCCACACAGAGCATCACGACCAAGGGCCTTGCACACGACAGCCGCGCCTCTCTCCACGTGCCCCACGCCACGCTTTGCACCTTCATCGACAACGTTGTGGCCACGGCTGCGGCAACTTGACTTGGCCGCGACGCGACTTCCAGAATTGGCCTATTTTGGCATTTAGAGGTTTACTTGGTAGTTTTTGGACATTTTTAGACACTTTCTATTTTTAGCAGCTTCTTTTATTGGCAGTTTCCACTTTTAGTATGTTACTACTTGTGGAATGTTTCTATTTTTGACATTTTCTATTTTTAGGACTTTCCTGTTTTAGCAACTTTCCATTTCTGGCGTGTGCCTCTCTTATGCTTAAGAGGGTCGGCCCAACTAGAGCTGGCCAATCCTGAATCGGAACCGGCGAACCAGACCGAGTCAAACCCAATCAAACCCTGAACCGGACCGGAATCGGACCGACGGTTTAAGGTCCCGACCGGTTCAGGTTCCGGTTCAAGGCATAGCTGAACCGCCGAACCGGTGGTTAAACCGAAGGTTCAACCGACGGTTCAAACTGCCGGTTCATGAACCGAAGGTTCAACCGGCGGTTCAACCGGCGGTTCAACCGGCGGTTCAACCGAAGGGTTTAAATAATTACATTACCCTTTAAATCTAAAAAAAACTACGAAAATCATAAACACATTAAAAAATGTTTAAATAATTAAATATAAAAAATCCTAACCCTATAGTTATACAAAACCTTAAAATACAAACACTTAACCCTAAAACTATAAACCCTAACCTAAATCATATAATGTTACATTACCCTTTAAGTCTTACAAAAGCTACAAAAACCATAAACACATTAAAAAATGTTCAACTAATTAAATATACAAAACTAGTCATCACCCATAAACTATACAAAACCTTAAAACACAAACCCTTAACCCTAAACTATACACCCTAACTTAGAGTCCTAAATCCTTCATTACCCTTTAAATCTTAAAAAAACTACAAAAAATATAAACACATTAAAAACATTCAAATAATTAAATTTAAAATAAAACCTAATCATAAACCATAAACAATATAAAACCATAAAATACAAACCCTTAACCTTAAACTATAAACCCTAACCTAGAGTCCTAAATCCTACATTACCCTTTAAATCTTAAAAAAGCTACAAAATATATAAACACATTAAAAACGTTTAAATAATTAAATTTAAAATAAAACCTAACCATAAACCATAAACAATACAAACCCTTAACCCCAAACTATAAACCCTAACCTAGAGTCCTAAATCCTACATTACCTTTAAATCTTAAAAAAGCTACAAAAAACATAAACACATTAAAAACGTTCAAATAATTAAATTTAAAATAAAACCTAACCATAAACCATAAACAATACAAAACCTTAAAATACAAACCCTTAACCCTAAACTATAAACCCTAACCTAGAGTCCTAAATCCTACATTACCCTTTAAATCTTCAAAAAGCTACAAAAAACATAAACACATTAGAAACGTTCAAATAATTAAATTTAAAATAAAACCTAACCATAAACAATACAAAACCTTAAAATGCAAACCCTTAACCCTAAACTATAAACCCTAACCTAGAGTCCTAAATCCTACATTACCCTTTAAATCTTAAAAAAGCTATAAAAAACATAAACATATTAAAAACGTTCAAATAATTAAATTTAAAATAAAACCTAACCATAAACAATACAAACCCTTAAAATACAAACCCTTAACCCCAAACTATAAACCCTAACCTAGAGTCCTAAATCCTACATTACCTTTAAATCTTAAAAAAGCTACAAAAAACATAAACACATTAAAAACGTTCAAATAATTAAATTTAAAATAAAACCTAACCATAAACCATAAATAATACAAAACCTTAATATACAAACCCTTAACCCTAAACTATAAACCCTAACCTAGAGTCCTAAATCCTACATTACCCTTTAAATCTAAAAAAAGCTACAAAAAACATAAATACATTAAAAACGTTCAAATAATTAAATTTAAAATAAAACCTAACGATAAACCATAAATAATACAAAACCTTAAAATACCAACACTTAACCCTAAACTATAAACCCTAACCTAGAGTCCTAAATCCTACATTACCTTTTAAATCTTAAAAAAGCTACAAAAAAACATAAACACATTAAAAACGTTCAAATAATTAAATTTAAAATAAAACCTAACCATAAACCATAAACAATACAAAACTGTAAATACAAACCTTTAACCCTAAACTATAAACCCTAACTTAGAGTCCTAAATCCTACATTACCCTTTAAATCTTAAAAAAGCTACAAAAAACATAAACACATTAAAAATGTTCAAATAATTAAATTTAAAATAAAACATAACCATAAACCATAAATAACACAAAACCTTAAAATACAAACCTTTAACCCTAAACTATAAACCCTAACATAGAGTCCTAAATCCTACATTACCCTTTAAATGATTAAATCTTAAAAAAGCTATAAAAATCATAAATACATTAAAAAACATCAAAATAATTAAATATTAAAAAACCTAACCATAAACTATATAAAACCTTAACATACAAACCCTTAACCCAACCCTAACCTAAATTATATAATGTTACAATACCCTTTAAAATTTAAAATTTAAAAAAGCTACAAAACCTAGCCCTTTTTTATTTATTTTTTAATTTTTTTTAAAATGTTTTAATTTTTTTTTTTTAATTTTTTTTTTAATTTTTTTTTGAACCAGATTCCGAACCGGCGGAAACCCGATTTCCTTTTTTAAAAGTTTTTTAAAAATGTTTTACATTTTTTTATTATTATTTTTGAAACGGGTTCTGAACCGGCGGGAAACCGGCAGAACCTGAACCGGACCGCCGGTTTCGGGGGGTAGCCGGTTCAGGTTCCGGTTCATGAACCGTGGCCACCTCTAGGCCCAACTAGCTAGATTTAGGCCCATGGCCGAGCTTTAGGTCATTTGGCTACTATAAATGCCAAAACATTTGTATTTTTGAGATTACGTTGAAATTAAAGCTAAGCCTGCCGTTGAGACTCTTCTCCGCCCTTAGCTTCGACGTCGCTCGTGCTTGTTATTTCGGCCACCACCATTGTCAGCCACCCTTCCATCGCTAGCGTCATGCCCGCGAGAACCTCTCGCCCCCACTCGGCCAACACCGAGAGCAAGAGAGTCGGCCTTCTTTGCCCGCGTAAAGATCGTCATCTATCCAACCACGAAGAGACGGAGTGTCTTCGATCCACTTTCTACCTAGATCCACCGCGCAACGCATGAACGGAGACGTTTACGCATCAATAAGCTCCAACAGAAATAAAAGGGATCTTCTCAAAAGCATCACAAGTCATTATAAGATCAAACAAAAGGTCTAGCAAAGGATCAAACATATACCAACATAGGTGTTCCAAACAGTGACAATAAAGTTTAAGCAAAGGCAGTAAAAGGTTGTAGAAACCTTAAGGATGAGCAGTAAGTTTAAAAATAACACAAAGCACTAGACATCAAGATAGGATTCATGGGAAAATTAGTCAGAAGTAACCTTAGGTTTAGTACGAGACTTCTTCTATTTCTTAGAGATCCTTGGGGTGTTTGCAACTTTAGGATCAATGTCCTTTCTCTTAGAAACAACAATATTAAAACTTTCTCCTCATGATTTCAAATCAATCACATCCTTCTTCCGAAGAATTGTGTTGTTGGATTTTGCTGAATGAGACTTTACAGAGTGATAGGGAGAGGTTGGTGTTGGATCATAGGATGGTTTAGAACCATATGAGCTACTAGACTAGGAGGCATAAGCGTAAGAGCTGGATTGATAGCTCTCGGGTGCTGAGCATGCGTAGGAGGATGAAAGGGAGCATTCACTGAAGTGAGAGGAATTTTGCACATAATAGACATCAGTTGTTCTTTATAAGGCATGTAAATGATGAAGTTAGGCATTTAGGGCAATGTATATGGAGGATAAATCTCAGGGTTGGCCTATGTACCAGGATTGTTTTTCATTTAACCCATTCTCCAGAGCTTTCACACGCTCCTCTAGATAGATGTTTCTATCTTTAGTACTCTGAAGGTCCTTATCTCTCAGTTCTCTAAGCTTAGGGATGATTAACACATGTTCTTCACTCTCTTTATTTTCACCCTTATACCCTATACCAAATTAGGCTTCAACAAAGGTGGCCTCTTCTTCTTTAAGTTTTTGCTCAACTAGGATAGAATGAATTTTAATAATCTGAGCCTTCATTTGAAACAGTTCCCTCTCAGTCTTAGTGGGTTCATGAGACAAGACATTATTAGCACTATTTGACACTACGTCCAAGCAGAGAGAAATATTCTCTTGTCTAAGTTTTTCAAGTGCACTACGTGTAGCATCACATTGATCACAGGGAACAATAGAGGAACTCGTAGTTTTAGACAAAGACTCATTCAATTCAATGAATTTTTCTTCAGCAAGATTTAATTCCTCTCGAGTCTTAAGATTTTCCTTATGAATGCTTTTAATAAAAGAGATCAAAACATTTTTATCATAATTGACAAGAGATTCTAAAAAGGTTTCAGGATCTACCTCTTGTTCCTCGTTTGATGACTTTAGAGTCATAGCACACATTTTATTGTTGGCCCAAGCTTCTGGCTCCTCATCATCAGAGTCAACACACTCATCACCCCAAACAACAACGAAAGCTTTCTTCTTATCGTTCCCAGTATAGTCACCATTGGAGTTGTCTGAGTTGTTCCCTTTGGGGCACTTGTTAGCATAGTGACCCTTATCTTTGCAGGTGTAGCATGTAACGTCTTTGATATCACATTTCTCACCATTGTTCCCTTCATTCCTGTAGGATTTTGCCTTTGCGATATAGAGTTCTCATGGCTTTGGTGAGAAGAGCAGTTTTTAGATCAACACCATCCAGATTCTCATCATTGTTGTTTTCAATCATTTCAAGAGCCTTTTCAACCATCAAAGCAATTCCCTTGGGCTTGACAGTTTTATCTTCATCGTCATACTTCTTAATCTTACCAAATACTTCATGTAGTGTAAGAGTAGAATTATTTTCTTCCAGTATTGCCTTGGCTATCTTGTGCCTTGGAGGAAGTCCATCAATAATGATGAGAACTTTCTCCTTAGGAAGAATTTCAGTATCCTTGACCCCATGAGCAGTAAGGCGAGCGATGATTCCCTTAAATCTAGATTGATATGAGGAAACAATTTCACCGTCGATCATGGCGAAGTTGTAGAAGTCCTTCTTGGCTTGAAAGCGTGAGATCTCACGAAGGTATGTACTTCCCATGTACATCTGCTCCAAAGCGGCCCACTTTTCTTTTGTAGTTGCACAAGATTGCAACTTGGAAACATCTTCAGCACTGAGGGCGTTGTTGATGAACATGCAAGCCTTGGAGTTTTTCTCCATAATTTTGTAGTCATCTTGATTCCAGGGTTTGTTTCCTTTGATAATTTCCTCATCAATAGTTTCATTGCCAACTTCAATGACTCTCATGCATTAGTAGTCCTTACTTTGCAACCAGTACTTGAAGAGATCCCTCTAGTGTTGGTATTGTCCTTCATTGAGGAACGGTGGTTTGTTGTTTCAAATCCCAACTTCGTGACTTGAAGACATTGTTACATGTGGATATGAAAATAAACGCACAATCTAGAGCGAACCTTCTTTGATACCAATTGTTGAATCGTAGTGTGTTAGTCAGGAAACGACAAGACGGTTCCCTGGGCAACGGAAATAATATTTCAGAGAAGGTAATAACAACATAGTTCCTTTAGAGAGGATAATTCAATCAACCAAATAGTTGCCTTGAGAAAAAATCTCTAACTTCAGGTGTTACCCTAGGAGGATTTCAAACGTATACTTGTAGTATTGATAAAGCTGTACAATATCACAAGTGTTTTCTCCACCTATTCTCACACAGATCCTAGGCTTCTAGACTCTAAGTGTAATCAACTCAACAATATACAAGAACACAAGAAACTCTAAGCAAGTACTCACAAGTTCGTACCTTGACTTCAGATCTAGATCTCTCTATCTTCAGAATGCTTCGCAGCTGTTGTGCGTGTTGTGTTTCCCTAAGGTATGCACGAGTATATATAGTCATAGGCAAGATAACTTACCAAATATCCTAATAGCTCACAAAGTGCTATATAAGGAAACAAATAAGATCTATACCTAATGTAAACTCACAACTTACGAGATCATTGTTTCCATGTATAAAATACATCAAAACATGCTAACATCTTCCTATTTCTTTAAGCCTTGTGGCCAAAGAAATCGTGAAATCTTCTTTCCATAAATAGCAGTTTTTCCAAAGTTCCTAGCATAGTCAACTCTGTGTCACCGCATCGTTCGATTCACATTGTTCCCTTTGTTGTTTTTCCTTCACATCACGTGTATCACAATTTCATTATGCTCAGTGTCACAGTTTCATTTTTGTTTCAACGTTCCTTGCACTCTTCTGATGGTTTCTTGTTAGAATATATATATATATACACATAACATACTCATTCCACATCTGAAGTTGAGAATTAGTATATAAACTTAGTGGATTACTGCTCCTATTTTCAATTGGTTTTAGGATGGAACCCCACTGGACTTATGTGCTAGGCCCATACGCACCTTAACGCCCACATTCCCCCGCGTAGGCCCACAACAATTTGACATTTCCATTGTTGCCTAATTCTTTCATCAAACCTGAAACTCATAGAGACAATATAAACCATAAATCATAATGGTGTTTATCATCATTAAAACCAGAGGGAACGTCATAGTTCCAACAAGGGGGAAACGAAGCAGATCAGTGCTCTCGAACTGGACATCTCAAAGACTCAAACTCGTATACGTAACTCTCTTCTGCAATCTATCAGTTAAACATTGTCATCCTATTTCTGGTCTCAGATTCAAACTCTAACCATCTTCTTCTCCGTAGTCTTCAAACTGCAAGATTTACATCACAGTTCGGCCTAAATATCTTGTCAATGGCTCAACCAAACAATCAAGTAAGTTCAAATTTATAAATTGTTTGTCTCTCAAATTTTTGCTTCATGTATTTGCTTAATTGGTTTCCGCTTATAGGCAGCTGGAGTGGACAACACGTTTTTGTGGTTGTTTGACGTAGTAGGAAGCGTAAGGATTCGCAAGCGCTAATCCTAGAACAATAATCAAGTTTGCAAGCGACGAACTCAACGATAAACTCCGGAATCCACCAGAAAGAAAGAGAAAAACTCTTAAGGTTTGATTCAATAAAAGATAATGTCTGCAACCATCCAAAAAGTGTTTAAATATGATAACGAAACACTAATGCGAAAATTAAGCAAAACGGAAATAAAATATAAATTGCGAAAAATACTAAAACGCTGCGTTGTGGCCCGAAACGATCTCGGATGGCCTAAAAAGCCCATTAGTCACGAAAAAGTCATGAGTTGGACTCGTTGGGCCGATCCGAATTCCGAAAACATATGATGAGTGTCAATCTGCCACCGAACGACCAATCTGCACACCCTCGGACGAACCGATCTCCTCTTCGATGCGCGCGGCCAGTGCTCCTGCATCAGTCTCCTCCACCTCCGAAGAACTCGACCCCGAGTTCTCTTCTGGATATAGAGTCTCGTCCACTTGCGAGGCTGCAGCTTGCTGTAAGTACCCACTGGATACCTCTCCTTGCACAGGAACACCAACACATCATCATCAGCAGCCTTGGTCTTCTTCCCAGTATTCATCAGCCCTTTAATCACTGCTGGACAGAAACACTCATTGTCTTTGAAAGCCTCATCAAGCTCCTTTTCACTCTGTGTCATGATCAAGAAACTAGACTTTTTCCTCCTGGGGCTCTTATCAAAGTGCAAAACAGGAGCCATGACAATCTTATGTGCACCCCAATTAAATAACATCACATTATCTCTTCCTCTGTATGTGATATCATTATCATACTGCCAAGGACGACCTAGCAAAACATGACAGACACTCATATCTAGAACATCACAAAGTACCTCTTCTCTGTAGTGCTTCCCAATGGAGATGGGGACCTTACAAGTCAGCGACAATTTAACTTGGGGGCCCTTACTCACCCAACCTAGGGTGTATGGCTTCTCATGAGGCCTTGTGGGTAGCTTCAAATGATCAACCAGTTTTTGAGAAACCAGATTTTCGGTACTGTCGGTATCCACAATCAAGTTATACACCTTGTTTTGAATAGAACAGTGTGTTCGGAACATGTTCTGACGTTGCCCTTCCTCTTTTGATGACATCAAGATTCTCTGGAGCACAATATTCACCCTCTCAAGTGATTCCTCCTCAGCAAACTCAACTCCAGCATATTCATCATCCTTTCCTATTCTTTTGCTTCCTCCACAAGGGCGACAGTCCTCCTAGTCGGACAAACATTCGATCTGTGACCCTGCCCGCCACAGCGAAAACACTTGTCACCGGATGGCTTAGCGTAAGGATTAGCCTGTCTCCGGAAAGGTGCTTTCCCCTGCTGAGTACCACTGGAACTATCGCTGGAACTGCCAGCTTCCTTACTTTCGGGGTTGGGATCCTTGGCTATTGCACTTCCTTCCTTGTCTTCTGACGGTTCGAAGTTGTCCTGAGGTGCATATCTCCGGAATGATGAAAAGTCACGGGGGGACTTTTCTATTAATTCGGCCTTCAAGGCCAGACTAGAAGCCTCTGTCACGGTCCATACAGTCTGCAAGCCCATCTTCTCTTGTATCGAACCCTTCAGCCCACTGGTGTATTTGGCCACTTTCTGACTCTCCGTCTCCCCTAGATCATTGCGCTCAGAGAAACGCAGAAACTCTGTCGTGTACTTCGTCACAATCCTCTTTCCTTGAACACATTCAATGTACATCTTATACAGAATCTGCTCATAGTCTTTTGGCAGGAACCGCTCCAACACCAGTTGTTTCATACGTCTCCAGGTTCTGACTGGCCCTTTTCTTTGCCTCTGCCTCTGAACAACAAGCTTATCCCACCACACAGCAGCAATACTCTTCAGCCTGATTTCTACCATCTTGACCTGCTTGTCCTCAGGGACACCCATGACGTCGAAAAACCTATCAACGTCGATCTGCCCATCCAGAAACTCCTCCACTCCCATGGTTCCGTAGAACAATGGAATATCAGCCTTCACTCGGTAATCGTGGTTACCGTATTGATTACCCACAACTACTGGATGATCATCGTCTTCCACTTCTTCCTTCGAACTAGAACTGTCAACAACACGATTGTTCCCGCCTCGTGGAACTCTGTTCGCCTCTTCCCTCCTGTCTCGTTGCTGATTGCCGTTATTGTTGTTCAGGTTGTTCATCTGGTTCGTCAAAGTGGCCATCTGTTCCGTCAAAGCAGTCAGGGTTATCGTAAAAGCCGCAGTAACCCCTTCTAAGTCTGCTCTGGTAACTGGTTGATCTCTCATGGTGATCAGATGACGAAAAGAGATAGGAGAAAGCCTGCTCTGATACCAACTGACGCAGTAGGAAACGTAAGGATTCGCAAGCGCTAATCGTAGAACAATAATCAAGTTCGCAAGCGACGAACTCAACGATAAACTCTGGAATCCACCAGAAAGAAAGAGAAAAACTCTTAGGGTTTGATTCAATAAAAGATAATGTCTGCCACCATCCAAAAAGTGTTTAAATATGATAACGAAACCCTAATGCGAAAATTAAGCAAAATGGAAATAAAATATAAATTGCGAAAAATACTAAAATGCTGCGTTGAGGCCCTAAACGATCTCGGATGGCCTAAAAAGCCCATTAGTCACGGAAAAACAATGAGTTGGACTCGTTGGGCCGGTCCGAATTCCGAAAACATATTATGAGCATCAATCTGCCAACGAATGACCAATCTGCACACCCTCGGACGAACCGATCTCTTCCATGTGCGCGGCCAATACTCCTGCATCATTGTTCGATCGCGAGGAATACATGCAACGAGCTCGCGAGCGTGAAGAGAAGGCTTGTCAAATCCTAAATATCGTTTAAACCCTGGATTCTTAATGAACGATGGAAATTGTATATAGTGTTTTGATTCGACCTTTTGTTCTTTGTGCTAATTTGTTCTGTTTACGGTTGTGTCTAGGAGAAGGAGGCTCACTTGAAGGGAAAATGTAAGTGAATCGAAATATAGAGTTTTGCATCTTGTGAAATTTTTGCTCTTTGATTGGTTTTTGAGTTTAATGTCTGAATTCTAATTGTGCTTTTGCTATCATGTTCATCCAAAGGCCCTCTGGTGCAGAGGAAACCCTTGAAGCATAGGGACTATGAGCAGGGCCGTTTCAATGATTTTGGGAACCCTTATTTTAAGCCACTCTTAAATGTAATTTCACTTAAAATTTGGGCATTATAATTTTTCATATTAATTAATTTTCGTTAATCGTGGGTGAAATAATTGTCTATATAAATAAAATAAAAATACATAAACCAAGTACATAATATATATACATATATCAATTCAATTTCAAATTAATGTATGTGTGTCCAATTGAACATTTCTTTTACAAGGTTTCAAAAAAACATCTCTTTTACAAACATAAATATTATAATATAAAAAAGTTCCCACAGAGATTTGCAAAATTGAAATATTATACAAGAAGAATTATATAAGGAAAATTAGAATATAACTAGTAAAAAGATGTAAAAATAATTGTCTAACACATATAAAACAAAAATAAAAGTAAAAAGAGTCCACACAAAGAAACTAGAAAACAATAAAACACGTAATAAAATAATTTTGCTATCCACAAAATAGGAAGTCCTAGAAAAAAAACTTATAGTTAGTGTTGGGGTCACATGTGAATCCCATATTGGAATTGTGGAGGTTTCAAGTCTAACATATAAGTACATGAGTTACTCCTCCTATTATCAATTGGTTTTAGGATGGAATCCCTTTGGGCTTATGTGTTGGGCTTGGTGGTTGTGGCCCAACATGAGTTTCTCCCCCCAACAAGTGGTTTCAGAGCCGATGGTTTGACATGGGCCGGTTGCACCAGGTAGAGACAGATATCACGGTGCTCTCCAACGGGTTAGCCTTTGACCCGTTGCGTGGTGGTCTCAGTTCCAAGAGTGAGCACGCAGTGTAGACGTGCAAGTCAAAGGATGACTCTTGGTGGTTTAGGTGTGTGGTGACCCGGTTTGTGATGGATTCACAAGTGAGGGGGAGATTGTTGGGGTCACATGTGAATCCCACATTGGAATTATGGAGGTTCCAAGCCTAGCATATAAGTACATGAGTTACTCTTCCTATTACCAATTGATTTTAGGATGGAACCCTATTGAACTTATGTGTTGGACTTGGTGGTTGTGGTCCAACAGGAATTTCTCCCCCCAACAGTTAGGATCTCTTTTTTACTAGTAGATTAACCTTATTATTAATATATTTCGTATAATAAAATTAAAAATTATAAGGGTTTTGATTAAGAGGTTTTTGTATAAGACTGTTTAATATTAATAAGAAAAAAATAGATTCATGTACAACATTAAAAACGATAAAGAAAAAAATGAATCTTAAATAATATTAAGATGAATTGGAGGAAAAATAACAAATAAGTGAAGATAAAAGAGGAGAGATTACTTGTTGAACAACTGTAGTTTTTATTTATTTTTGTGAACTTTTTGGACTTTCAGATCTTAAGTATATATAGAACAACTGATCCAAAAACAATTAAGATGAACCGATGCTCTTTGAACTATCTTTGTATCTGTGATTGCAAGACTCTTTGAGAAGCATTTTCTTGGATTAGGGCTTTCTCTTGGTGTTTGGGTCGAGTTGGATGTTCTGGTTGAGGTCGTAGGCGTGGTTGTGCGGTTCATGTGGTCTCCTTATGTCGGAGCTTTGCCCAGGTTTCTCATCGCATCTCCTGTTGAATGTCCTGCTGATTGCTCTCCGGCGGCGCGACACTGTGTTAGGTTTGTTCGTTCTAACCCCTATTAAGCCATACTCCACCCTCTCCAGATCGTCTTGAAGCCTTGTTCCGTTTTTTGCTTCTCTTTTGACCCGTTTGTTGTTTTCGGTTGTTCTTCATGTCAGTCAGTCCGGCTACCGAGTTTTTTTCTCGGTCTATCGATTTATCAGGCTTGTCTGGTATTTCGAATTGTTACCTTATCAAAAAAAAAGAAAAAAAAGAGAGATTATTATATAAAAATAAAATGGAAAAGAGGAGAGACGAGTGGCTCACAAAAGAAGTTCACATACGGGTATGAGAAAGTTTCGAACGCGGGACGGGAGGAAATTTCTATTGAAATTCACGTTCTCTGACCAACTGGGAAAGGAAACTAACAAAGCATATATTCATAATTTTAAATATATTAGGCCCTTGAATATTGGGGGCCCTATTCGATCGGTCCACTTGAACATGCTAATCTACAGGCCTGACTATGAGGTTGGATAGCTTACTCTGCCTTCACCTTATGCTGTTTCCTGTTGCTGCTCAGCCTGTTATTCGATCTTATGGCATTTTCATTGATCATCAGTTCATCACTGGATATTGGTGAATTCAAATTTCCTTGGAAAGCTGAATATGGGTGTAGTTAGTATGCGGTTGGTCTATATCTATCTATGTTATCTTTTTAATCTTGATGGTAATTTGGTGGTTAATTAGAATATGAATGTGGCTACTAATTTAGAAAGATGGTGTCCTGTAATTTTTCTTTCTCTGTGCTACTAATTTTTTGCTTCAACTTTGGTGCTTCAGTGCAATAGCTTGTTTTGCTGTTGTTAAGGAAAAAAGGTTGTTGCTTGAATTCTTGATTAGTTGTTTTGACTTTGGGCCGATTTGGTTATCAGGTTTCTGTACTACTTGAGTTAGGCCTAGTGTTTTTTATAATTTTATATTACCATATTTATATTATAATTTTATTCATATTGCCAATATTTTTTATATATATTTAAATATTAATTAACTATAGAAATTTTTTTTTTCTCAATGTTAGAATGATAAACAAATCTCCCCAATTGGGTGGAGCACGAACAATAAACTATTCCAATTTAAAAATGGAAAACCCAATCTGGAAACACTCTCTTTCAAACCGAGAAACAAACCCTAAACTGAAACGCCGTCGACCACGATCCAAAGAGTTCCTCACCGGCCTCCACCCCAAATCAAACCAAAGAAACCTGGTTCCATACCCATGGATCGCTACTGTGATCTATTGGGGTCACACCTACAATCTCCTCGACAATCTAGAAGGCAAAGAGAGATACTCGAGCAAAAGCGACAACCCTTTTCCAGATGAAGTACGATATCGAAAAGGCTGGTGTCGCCTCTGGAAGTACAACCCCTCTCAACAGAAGACACAGGAGGTCAACTTTACAGCCTGGTATGGGTGGCGGCCTTGCTTCCCCACAAAGTCTGCTAGGAGGGCAAAAGAGGCTCCTATCCCCAAAAGCACTACAATATCTGGATCGAAAAGCCTGCACCGACGCTCGAGCCATCCCATCTCCACTGGACAAAGAAGCGGCGAGAGAGATGATGAGTCATATTTCAAGGGTTTCTTCCCAGAGGAAGAGATGAGCTGTCCATCACCACCTTTTGGGAGCTCGGCAAACCCCAGGTGTGAAATTCCTTTGTACTCTCCTTATCTCGATTGCTTTAACATGAATCCAATTTGCTATAAATACCACCTCCCTAATGATCTAAAAGGTATCCACAAATTTCTTAACTGGCTAAGTTTTTTTCCATAACCCCTTAAGAATACCGAGAGGAGTAGTTTTAATCTCTGCTGGTGTGCTTCCGATCTCTGCTCAAGTAAAAAGAATCACCTGCCTTCGTCCCTGATGGACAAAGGTAAGAAACCTTACTCCACTATTCTATGTACTGAACCCAATCCTAAAAATGCTTCACAAGCATCAAAAAACCCTACCAACAATTGTGTAACCCACAATGTCAGTCCTTCATCCTCTAAGGATGAAAACACTGCTAATCTTGGTAACCCCAAGGCCCCTGTAATCTCAGAGAAGAACAATCAAGGCATACCTGAAGTGAGGCCTAGCTCTCTTTTCTCTAAACTCACCAAAATCAGAGCTAAAGCTCAAAAACAAAAAGAAAACACCCTGATGGGCTATGTGATTGGTAACCCCATCGAATTTCCAAAGCTATTTGCCAAGCTAAAATCCGATTGGAGATACCTTAAAGGGGAAATTAGTTTCTTTGATGGTAACTATGGATGGTTTGAAATTGCCTTTGCTAACCCCATTGACCTTAAAAAAATTTGGGAAGGAAGACCCTACCATGTCTTTGGGCAGCTCCTGTTGTTTAAAAAATGGTTCACTGGGTTCAAAACACAAACCGAATCCTATGCTCAACTTGATCTCTGGATTAGAATCCCACAACTTCCTGCTGAGCTTTGTTCAACAGAAGCTATCAGTCTTATCCTGGAAGAAAACCACATTGGCACCCTAATTAAACTCGACCCCAATACTAACCTGAGGAAATGGGCCAAATTTGTGAGAATTTGCACTAATATTGACTTCAACAACACCATTGAAAACTTTGTTATGATTCCTAATGCAGAAGGAATAGAGGAGAAATTCAATATCTGGTTTGAAGATTGGCCGGAAGGCTGTGGTAATTGTGGCGAAGTGTCCCACTTGTTCAGCTCCTATCCCCTCAGAAAATTCACACCACCCAAATTCCAAATATCAATTAGAAGAGCAAACCTTCCAAACAAAAATGAGAGTGAGGAGAATGAAACTAATCCAGCAAATGGGGTTGATTGGGTAAAAGTCACATCCAAAAAAGACCCTAAGAAACAACAGGAAGACCTAGAGAGCCATGGAACCAAACCCTACCTGAACAAGAATGGGGGTTTAACCATTGTGTATCAAGACAGCCCTCCAAACCAGGAAACACACAACAAACCTGTCTTCACCTTCTCAGCTGCCCAAGCCACAAGCTCCACAAAGGCCCCGCCTACTAAAACAACCACTAAATCCCCTATCCAAGTACCTCATGAACCTGGGTTCCTCATCAACCCTTCATCCAGCACTGCCCCCATGGACAACAACCTGGTCCATCAAGATACTGTAACTCCAATTATCATAGCCTCCACCAAATCTTCCACCACAGCTCCACCTATCATAGTCATCTCTTCTGACTCCCAGATCCATGAAGAAAACTTGAAGGCTCCCCAAGATACCAACTCTATAATGTTAAACCAACCAAACAATGCCAACACTGTCCTACCTGACAACCTTTTTGAAAAAGAACAAAAAAACCTGGAAATCCCAAATGATGAAGATGATGAAGAGATGGGCAGTGATTCCACCCCTGATGATGATGGCCTTATGGAGTCTAAGGGTGAGAAGCTGGATGAGAACACCATTGATGAGCTGATCATGGAAGAGGATGACCTCCTTGATGAAGAAGAAGAATACAGCATCAATGACAATGATGAAGAGCAAATCTTCATTGAGAAGGAGATGATTGCTATGATCAATTCTGAACCAGAAAAAGAGGATGAAAAAGAGGTCATCTCTGGTGATTCCTATCACTCTTTGAATTCTGCAAACTCCAAAAACTCTAGCTCATCCATGATCAACAAGCTCAACACTATGAAGGTGCATAACTCGGCCATTTCCACCTCAGGCTCCAGCAAAAGGAAACTCCAGGGAGGGGAAGATGACACTGCCACTTCCATCCTGATGGGGAGTAAAAAACCAAAATTCTGAACCTTAATATTCTATGATTAGAGTAAGAATTCCACACATTTTGGCCACCAATGATAGCCTAAAACTATCCCATTGGTGTGATGTATTAGCAGTAAATAGCACTAAGTCTAGGGTTTATCACCAGAGAAGGTACCCTCAATGTTTTAGTTACAATTTCCCTGTTAACATGTGTGCCCTGAATATCTGTTGTATGGCTTGGATAATGGCCTTGTACTTAGATTGGATCAACCCTTTTGTTTCTCTTTCTGAGAATCGGTTGAACCCTTTTGTAATCTGGATTATCCCCATGTCATATCAATATAAGCAGTTGTTAATTTCTCTATCGGAATCTAGCAGACACTTTCTCATAGCTTTACCTGTTTTATCCTATGATAAGAATTATAATTGGCCTAAAAGAACCAACCAAAGGCAAAAACATTGCCAGGAAAACACCTTAATAGGAACTACCCATACTAGGGATTGGAACTCTTGTAATTCCTATGCAGGGAGCTATGGGAAGTATTGGAAGAAATTGATTCAGGATCCAGAAAATCCTCTTAACAGGAAGTTATGGATTGATATCCTTTACCCTACTATCAACTATATAATGATCTGCAACACTAGTAAAATCATCACAAAGTCTAACAGCATAACTACTGTGCAGGTTTGTCAACAACAAAGACCCCCAAAGCAAGACTATCATCACAAGAATGATCAAAGGACCAAAATCATTGACTGGAAAAGAAGCTCTCAACAAATACCAACAAGCTTGGAGATGCCAATTGAAACAAGCAAAAGGTCTGGGATCTCACAATGCGAAGGACACCAACACAGATCAAGGACTAACTCAACTAATAGGATTAGTTATTCAAATATGTATTGTTTAGCCAAGGAAATATGTATGTTCGTTATGACCCCAAATATGAGGAAAACACAATTGTCATGGAAACATTGTTTACAGGATTATAAACCTGCTTTGGAGATTATCTTCAATAATATCCTAAAACCAGTTCCCGACTCAAATGACAAACTACATTACAGATGGCAAGAAAAAGCAATTTATATTTCAAACCTCCAAAACAATCTCAGAGTTAAAAACCTCTATAACCAAGGTAATAAAAGGAACCCCAACCATAAGACCAAAATATGCAACCACTATACTAGACTAACCAAAATCAAAAGATCACCAACCAAAGTACCTACAGAGAGCATCATATCAGTAGCCCGTAGAACGGCTAATGTTAAGAAACACCATTTAAAAATGTTTATGAAGAAAACAATCAATTGGCAGTACAACGTGAAACATTATTTACCTAAACAACAAATAGCAAGACCAAGTTCACTTGCGAAACAAACAAGAAGTTTTTAATGAAGATAAGCCTTTGGAATTGTCGCGGTATCAGTCGGAAAAACCTATGGACTGATTGATAACAGGTTTTTGTCGTGTAAAAACTGCTATGCAAAGTATCCAAACAAACCTTAAACCATAGTCCTAGGTAAGTACAGGTCGAATCCACAGGGAGGCGAATTCTATCTTAATATGCAATTTGTATGTCAAATCAAAGTAACCAAAGGGGGGTTTTGTGAGTTTTAGTAACCTAAGCATGCAAAAGTAAACAAAGTAAAATATGATGAAATCAGTGATGGGGAAAAACACTTAGTCAAACAACATCCACTATTCGTATGACAAGTTGATCCTAGATACTCATTCAAAATCTCATGCAATGGAAATTCCAATTCCTTTTCAGATATAACTAATAGCACAACCAAATACTATTAGCACTAACTAATCAAACAACCCTGAAACTATCAAGATTCAGTTTAACAGCAGCGTTACGGATAGGAATATAGTTGGATACAATTCTAGCATAAAACAACCAGCTTTTATTCTAGAATGTAAATCAAGTCTCTTCTGCATAAGACTAGCACAACCAGTTACTAGTACGATGCAATTGCTACTCTGAAATAGATATGCTCAACCATTAACAATCTAGATCTAACAATAGATCAATAACGACAAACCCTAATTGCGTCCAAATAGAGATTTTCAATATCAATCATAAGCAACTTAAGCAAGAGAAAGATAAAAACCATGCAATAGATTAAGAACGAGAGTCTCACAACTGAATCAAAACGAAAGCTTCAGCGTCTGACTAAGCCAGGGAGGCTTAGTTCTTCATAACGTAGAACGAAAATTAGGGTTTCAGAGATTTGATAATAGATAGGCAAACAAGCCTTTTTTCAACCCTTAAATACTAAAGAAAATAAAATCTAAATTAACCTAAAACGAATTAATAAAACAATAATAATTAAACAAACTAAAACAGGGAAATTAATCCCGTTCTCGGCCTTCAATCTCGCGTGTACGACCGCTGCTCGGCCCATCCATTGCAACACGGCCCACCTCCAATTTGCAAATCACCTGCACGCTGATGTCATCTCCGTCATCATCCACATCAATCTCTTCGCTGCTTCTATTCACGCGCGCGCGAGCTTCTCACGATGGGCCTTTCGTCCTGTTCACGTGGGCTTCTCCCTCCAATTGGGCCTTCCTCATCCAATTCGGCCCAATATCCTTTTAATTCCAGCTTCACGTGGCATGTTAATCACTAAACTTCGCCTCCAAACGCCATGCACATGAATGTGTCTAAATCTACCCGAATGGCACCAATAAATCCTCTAATGACTCTTAGTTAAGCCCTACAAAGTAGTGCTTATCACTGATATTGAAACATTTTGAAAGATTGAACACATACAGATAATGGCGCTTGTGGAAACAAGAACCAACAGAGAACCGGACAAAAATCTTTGGCTTCAAGCTGGTTTTGATACTCTACACTTCTCACCCGCAACAGGGTTTTCGGGTGGTCTCTGCGTTATGTGGAAATCATACCAACTCCAAAATGAAATCTGTGAACTTGCTCACATCGACAAAAGATTCATAGCTATCAAATATAAAATCGTAGACAAAAATTTCTGCATGTTGATTATTTTCACGTACGCACCACCAAAAGAGAATGAAAAAAACGACTTATGGAACCTCCTAACAAACTTCATTCAGCAAGCACCATTGCCCTGTATAATCATTGGGGACCTAAATGAAATCGAGTTACACTCAGATAAGAAAGGCGGTAGCTGTAACTCACCCGCCAGATTCCAAAGACTTATTGACTTCAGAAACAATTGCGATATGCTTAACATCCCAACACAAGGAGGTTTGTTCACTTGGAGAAAAAACAAAACAGAAGTCAACAACATATACGAAAAGCTAGATCGAACCCTCATCCAAGATCAAATTTTGCAATGGTTCCCCGGTATTTTCACTAAAAACCATGCCTTCTCGACCTCGGATCACTGTCCCATCTCAGTTGAACTTGAAAACCCAAACCCGCTAAAGGGCCAACCCTTTAAATTTGAAAAAATGTGGACAACAAGAAAAGACTTTGAGAACCTAGTTAAACAAGCTTGGAGAATTGAAACACAAGGATCACACATGTATAACCTTGTAAAAAAAAACCTTTGCCCTAAAGCTTAAAGCAAAAAGCTGGAACAAAACTACCTTTGGCAACATATTTAACCAAATCAAAGAAACGGAAGATGAACTCTCCAAGATACAAAAAAATATAATCCTCACCCCGGACCAAAATTTAATCAACAAACAAAACAGACTAATTCATAAAAAAGATTGCCTCCTTTCTTTTCACAAAAAATACTGGAGTCAAAGAGCAAAGATCAAACATGTGAAATCAATTGATTCAAACACAAACTACTTTCATAGAATAGCAAATGGGAGAAGAAGCCGCAAAATCATTCGAGAAATTAGAACACAAGAAGGGACACTTATAATTGGTCTAGAAAACATCCGAAATGAAATCAGATCAGATTTTGAAAAAAGATTTTAAGAAAGGTACAATCAACAATAATAATCTACAAAATCTTCTAAGCAACATAACTAATGAGGTTACTGACCAGGAAAACACAAGCTTAACAAGTAACATCACCAATGAGGAAGTTAAAAAAGCAATTTTCAACATAGGCAGTGATAAATCACCAGGACCTGATGGAATGTCCGCTATTTTCTACCAAAAGTATTGGCATATTGTAGGACCTCTTGTCACAAAAGCTGTTAAAAGCTTTTTTCACTCAGGAAAGCTTCTTAAACAGATCAATCACACATTCATTACCCTAATACCCAAATGTGATAATCCTAACTCAATAAACCACTACCGACCAATAAGTCTTTGTTCAACAATATATAAAGTGATATCTAAAATATTAACGAAAAGATTAAAACCAATCCTAAACAAACTTATCCATCCCCTACAGGGCGCATTCGTGGCGGATCGAGCTATTCAAGATAATATCCTCATAGCTCATGAAATATTCCACTCCTTCCGAACAAAAAAAGGGAAAGATGGGTGGGTCGCGATCAAATTAGACATGGAGAAAGCATATGACAAAATAGAATGGACCTTCATCCTTGAGGTCCTCCACAAATTCGGCTTTTCAGCAAAATTCGTAAACTGGATTAAAGAGTGTATAGAAACCGTATCATTCTCAGTCCTGGTTAATAATGGGCCAACCGACGTCTTCTACCCAAAACGGGACTACGATAGGGAGACCCCCTATCACCATTTCTCTTTATCCTTGGAGCTGAAGTACTAGCTAGAAAACTACAACTAGAGGCAAATATCAATGCTAAACAAATAGGGTTTAAAGTAACCCGTATGAGCTCGAATATTCCCTTTTTGGATTTTGCAAATGATATCCTAATCTTCTCCAAAGCAAACCAAACAGCCTGCCAGAAAATAAAATCTATTATTGAAGAGTATTGCTCTATATCAGGGCAATGTGTCAACTATCACAAATCAGCTTTTCAAACAACACCCCACACACCAAATAACACCAAAATCTTAATACAATCCATTCTCAACATTCCAAGCTCTGGAGCCCTTGACAAATACCTAGGATGTCCTATTATCAATGGTAAAGTCAACCAAAATACCTTCCAAGATACGGTTCTAAATACCAATCTACAACTTTCAAAATGGAAAGCTAACACACTCTCCCTTGAAGGAAGAGCAACCCTAATCAAAGCCAACCTAGCAGCAAAACCAAATTACATCATGCAATGCTTCATGCTACCAAAAAACCTACATAGCAAACTTGACAAAATTAACAGAAACTTCTTATGGAACAAAGAGCAAACATTCAAACCACTAATAGGCTGGGATAAAATCTGTAAAAACAAATCCAATGGGGGAATTGGAATTAGGAAAACAGAAGATATGAATAAAGCTCTCCACATGAAACTCATCTGGAAAATCTTGGCTGAACCAAATAACATCTGGGTTAAAATCATAAATGAAAAATATCTGAAAAACTATAATATCCTCAACTATATACGGAAAACCAACCACTCGTGGCAATGGGGGCAACTCCTCAAACTCCGCAATGAATTCAAAACCGGATTGCACTGGCTTATCGGGAATGGATGCTCTATCAATTTTTGGGGGGACCCATGGATACCCAACCTGAAATTAGAAGATTATACCAGACCAAACATCCCCACCAACACAGAAACCAAAGTCAGCAACTTCATCACAAACAAAAAATGGAACATCCCTAAATTAAAAAATTTCCTTCAGGATGAGGCGGTAGATATTATTTCAAATATCCAACTCCCTCGTAACGACATTCCTGACCGGCTCTATTGGACGGCCAGCAAGAACGGCTGGTTCTCTACCAAGACCGCCTTTGAACTAATCACAAAACAAACCAATAACTCTAATAACAATTTTGCCTGGTTATGGAAACTGAACACTTACCCCAAAGTCAAAAACTTCGTATGGAAAATATGCCACGACGGCCTACCAACCAAAGCAAGACTAGCACAAAAACATGTGGATGTGCCGCTTGCTTGCGATTCATGCAACAGCCCGCATGAAGATTTAAACCATTTCTTATTTACATGTCCAAACACACTTAAGCAAATAAAAATTCAAGACCCAGTGATAGGAAACCACATCCAAAAGTTACATACTAATGGGAAAAAGCCAATTACAGTAATCTGTGAACTTCAATCTCTACTGAATAAGAGAGAATGGGAATGCCTTGCAACCACCTGGTGGGGCTCCTGGATTCACAGAAACCAAATTATATTCCAAACAATAAGCCCAAGCAAAATAACTGACTTGACACTATACATTAAGACTCTCAGACTTAATTGGAATAAAACAAAAAAACTAGAGGATGATAACATCAAACAACAAAAACATAACCCAGTCCAAAGACGAAAAACGAAAAATATCAAATGGGATAAACCACGACCTGGATTCTGCAAAATCAATTTCGACGGATCAAGAGTAACAAGTGGGCAAGTAGGGACAGGTTTTATAATTAGAAACGAACACGCTGATATAATACACATGTCCAACCAAAGATACGGATGTCAGTCCATCATCATGGCAGAAACACTGGCACTACAAAACAGCATTCAAAAGGCCATTTCACTAAATATCAACAAACTTGAACTAGAGGGAGATAATCTATGCCTTATTAACTCTATCTTAGGCATTTGGACTTGTCCGTGGGAAATTGAAATGATGGTCGCTGATATCCTCATCGATCTTCATTCTTTCCAGGAAGTCCACATTAGGCACGTTTTCCGAGAGGTGAACCGTTCCGCTGATCTTATTGCCAAACTCAACTTCTCACCCTCGAGATCTGCCTTACAATCCAACCAAGAACTCCGTGTTCTCATCCATCTGGATGCTCTAGGCCGGGCCCGAAACCGCTTCTAAGTCCCGCCTAATTCTTTCCTCATCAAAAAAAAAAAAAAAGATAAACAAATCTCCCCAAAAAGCGAAAACTAGGCTAGTTTTTTATAATAAATCAAAGGATCTCATATGCTTTTTAATTTCTTACGAATTCCATGAGGTTTTCAAAAAGTTCACCATTGGATTTTATTTTCTTACGAAAGAGAAAGAGAGGGTGAGTTTTTTTTTGTCGATAAAAAGCAAATGAGCTTAGAATCAAGTTAGATGCATTGCATGTGTGGATATTTGTCATCATCCCCGTGTGAGGGGTTATTTTATCCACCCTTCCACATGCTTACTTCAATTTCTAGTCTCTATCCATCCTTATGACGAAGACTTCACAATAATCGGGAAATTACATACCTATTTTGAGTAAGATAAAACATACGTTATAGATGGGTCGGGAAACATTTGTAAAATAACACTTAAAAGACAATAATCATAATGGGAAAAGATCTCATGGAGTTGGAAGCTTAGGAGAGGAGTGAGGATGCCTCGGAGCCGTCGAATTAAGAAAACGGACGGTCCAGATCTTGAAGGCAAAAATTCAAAAACCAAATCAGATAAAATCTGGCATGATTGATTTTTTTCGTCGAAAAAATGCGTACCGTCTGCACACGCATGTTGTTCCGTATACACAAATACGTTGTTTCACATGCACACATACGTTATTTTCATGTGCACACACAAGTCATTTGTATATGCACACGTATGTTATTTTTGTAGGTTTTCATACATATGCACACATATTATTTACGCACTCTTAGGTCATTTTCGTATGTACACATAAGTTATTTTCATATGCACATAGAATATATTCATAGGTTTTATACACATGCACACACAACACGTAGTGCATTTCATATGCACAAAAATGTCATTTCACATGCACATGATAGTATATTTCACATGCACACAGTTTTGTTTTCATATGCACACATTTGTTTATTCCATATGAATGTATGCTTTTTATACATGCACACTGTAGTGCATTTTACATGCACACAATAGTGTATTTCACATGCACACAACAATGTATTTCACATGCACACAGATGTACACTGTGTGTGCACGAGTATACGTTTTTTTCGTGAATAATTCAGTCGTGATGAATTTTTGCCGAGTTTTTGAAACGCGATTTGGGCGCTTCGTTTTCTTTCCATCTGACGGCTACGGGCTGTCCTCAATACTCATCTCCTAAGCCCCTATTCTCACCGGATCTTTTCTCAGTTGTAATTGTAAGTTCAATGTAAGACGATGGTGACCTAGTTATTAACGTCTAACTCCTAATATGCTTTTTTTGTTCATAGGAGACACTAGGCTATTACGTACAACAAGGGAGGGGGATTCTAACTCGTAACCTTGTGATCATGGAGTGTCATACATATCAGTTAAACTGAGAAGTCTTTACCTAGCTCCTAATAGGCTAATATTTAGGATTAATCTCTAGCATAAGTTGATTTATCGTGGGCGTGGAAATCATTGCATGAGTCGACTTGAAACTAAATACCATTGTGAATTTGTGATGCTTGTGTTGTTATAATCTCGTTTTGATTCTAAGATTCTAGCGATTCTACATTAATTAAGTGGTATAGTGATTTCGATTATAAGTAGATTAATCTTATTGAAAGTATGATTTTAAAATATTTCGATATAAAACTAGTAGGATCTTCTATACAATCTTGATCATGCATACGACTATGACAATTTTACGAATGATTCTTACGATCCTACAACATATTTATTATATGACGATATTTCATTATCAACTAAAAATGTATACTTTAAATGTAAAATATGTGAATTTTTTATCTATTATAATTAGATTATATTGATAAATCATAAAATTACTAATACAATGTTTTCATATCATAAGGTTACTAATATATTATATTCTTAATATTTTTACTTTACATATATAAAGTTCACCGCTTATTATGTTGATTTCTGCTATATTTAGTTATGTTGTAGACTCTTACGATTTTACGATTTAACTTTACAATCCGATTCAAAAGAAGGTTACGATCCGATCCTAATAATATTGCTTTTTGTAATAGGAGGAACATCACTTTTTTTTGTATGGCCAATATTTTCTATAATAATACTATACATTTCAATAGCTATATATAAGATGTATATGAATACACAGATTTATAAGACCGGATGAATAATCAAAATCATGTCAATATACCCTTTCAAGCCAAGTTATATTCGTCGCATAAGTGTAACTGTGTAACCATGTCATTATCAAGTGGAGATTTAGGCTCTAGTGAAACAGCCTATTAAGGTAAAACGAGTGTATTAATTTAGGACGTTGGATGGGAGGAGGATAAATGGCTCTGATTTAATGATGGGTTCTCCAATTTTATATAGTGGATGTGACCACACCAGATCCTCTCGAACCCTAAAATCAAGGGATTACAATATTCACCAAATCCCCTCAACTTCATCTCTCTCCGCCGCAAGAATTTTATATTACCATAAATTGTTATATTAATATTATATAGATATTAAGGTTGTATTTTTCATAATTTATGTTAATCTTAATTTATTTCATTATTGTATGTATAGATTATTGTAGATATATTATATAAGTACTAGAGTTGTAATATACACAATTAAGTGTGTAGTCTGGCATATGATGTAGTGCTATAGTTGGAAGAATAAGTTTGTATTTTCGTTTAAAAAAATAGATAAATTCGTCTTTTGTTTGCATTATTATGCTTATCTTTGTAAGGGTACGAGAGCTAACAACAATTTGTTTGCCACCAATAGTATATTATATCGAAGATAAGTTACAACAAAGCTAGCCGTGAAATTTGATGATACAATTCATTAAAAGCTATATGCACACGAAAAATTATTTAAATGCACACTATATTGTGCATTAAAAATAACAGTACAGTTCTGTGTGTGTAACATAGCAGTATAAGGGCCAAAATCAAAAAAAAATAAAAAAATCGACAATAAGAGTTATGCGTTAAATCTTAACGCACGGATTTGTGTGTTAAGATTTAACGCATAAAAAAGTTGGGCTTAAATGGATTGTGCTTTTCACAAGCCCAATCCATTTAAGCTGTGCGTTAACATTTAACGCACAAGTTGTGCATTAAATGTTAACGCACAAGCTGTGTGCTTATAAAGTCGCACAACTTCTTCTTCCCCCAGCCGCACCGATTTCCGATAAACCCTAAACCCCATTTCCGGAGATTTTCGGCATTTCATCAACATTAAACCCGAATCCACCTATGGATCCATCTTCTTCTCCTTGTGGCGAGTATTCCGGTGGTGCTTCTGGCGGTGGTTTTGCAACGGCAGGAGGGCCGGCGGTCGGCAGTCCAGCAGAGGTCCAACGACGGTCGACTGGTCCAGCGGAGGTCCGAACGTCGACCGGTCCAGCGGAGGGTGGTGGTGGTTTGGCGGTCGGTGGTGGTGGTCCGACGGCTTGGGTGACGATGGAGGAGGATGCAGGGGAGGAAGAGGGGTTAGCTTGACGACCGACGAGTGGTGGTGCTAGACGACCGGTGACCCGATCGACACGCGTTCCAGATGTGCCGGTCGACGTTCCTGTGACTCCCGCACCAATAGACGTCCACCAATTATGTAATGCGTTTTAAATTCTAATTCATAATACTTTAGATTTAATTATGAATTAGAATTTAGATTCATTAATTTAGAATTGAAACAAATTGTTAGAAATGAATATTATTGTATTTGATATTAAATTAGGGTTTAGGGTTTAAAAACAATTATTATAAAATCTAATTTAGAATTAGTAAAATTGGATACGAAATTGGATATGAAATCGAATTGAATTTATGAAAACGAATATTATGAAACTAGAATTTAGATTTTGGATATGAATTTAGATTTGTTAGAATTTGGATATGAATTTTGATTCGTTTGATTGATTTTAGAATTGAAACGAAATTGTTAAAATTTATGAAATTAATTAGATTTTGGATATATGAATCTAGATTCGTGAGATTTTGGATATTAATATAGATTCGTTAGATTTTAGAATTCAAAATTAGAATTTATATTTTAGATATGAATTTAGATTCTTTAGTTTTGTATATGAAGTTAGATTCGTTAGATTTGTTTGATTTTACAATTGAAACAAAATTGTTAGAATTTTGTATTTTATTTCTTTATTGTTTTTATTGAATATTGTCGTATAAATGAATATTTTATTATTGTAAAATGTAATTCTATATTGCAAATACGATTAGAATTTAGATTTCATTATTAGGAATTAGATTTGATTAGAACTTGGAAATTTAGTTATTAAAAATTTAGTATATAATAAGATTTGTAATTATATTTGAATAGAAAATATGATATTATAATGATTAAATTAATTCATTATTAGAAATTAGTACAGAATTAGATTTGAATAGAAATTTAGTATATAATTAGATTTCTAATTTCTAATTATATTTGAATAGAAATTAATACAAATACGATTAGAAATTTAGTATATAATTATATTTGAATAGAAATAAGTATATAATTAGATTTCAATATCATAAAATTAATTTCTAATAATGAAATCAAATTTATAATGAAATTCGATTAGAATTTAGATTTTCTTCAAAATTTTATTTTTTTTAAATCTAATTGGAATTAAATTTCGTTATAATGAAATATAAAACAAATGCGATTGTCAAACAAATACGTTTATAATAAATTACAAAATAAATAATTTAGGCCATACGGGACGCCTTGGGAGGTTCTGAGGGACTCACACATCCGGCTCCAATAGTCGACCGACGTGGTGTGCCTCAGAAGCACATCTTTGAATATATACGTCGTCGCGCTGCTGAGCTACGAGCAGATCTATTAGGTGCAGAGACACCAGTTCCACAACCTTCTGCTCAGACAGAGGATGCCAGCATGGAGGACGCCTACGTCACATCTGGTGACGATATGGCGATTGATGAGCAGGCCCACGATTCAGACGATGAAGAGGACCAGAAGGGAGAGTTTAGGGTTTCATTTGATCTGATTCCGCCGACCGAGGATCTGAGGACGGATGACACTTATCATACCACTTCCCCTCATTTTTCCGATCATGGTCCCTCCCCCGTTCCCTCCCTGGATCAGACCGGCTCTTTCTGTCCCCTTTCTGATCCAGTACTGAGTCATTCCCCTCCACCCGCTCCTTCTCATGCACCAGCTCACCCGCTCCTTCTCACACACATTGCCAGGGCTATTTATGACATGACCCCTCTTGCCCCTCCTCCTCTTGATATACATGTCCCGCCCCTCCCCGCCCTTCCGCGACAAAGACGCAGAAGACGTTGAGGAGAGGATGCCCCAGTTGCAGAGGCCGCTCCAAAGGTTGCTCCAGATGTTGTTCAGGCTCCTCGTCATTCAGGACGTCAGCGGCTCCACGAGACTCAGGATTTGGTACGTATTTTAGTGCATTCCCATTTTAGGTAAAGATTATGTTTTATTTGTTCATTTCGTAACTAATATTAATTATCGAACCTTCAGACTCGTAAGGTCTTGAGGGTCCACTTCCACATCGGATGGACCACTCAGTTGGAGCAGTTTATTAGACTCGGGCCAGATTCATGGTTTCAGCTAGCAGAGCGTAGTGGTCTGACACATCTACGCATTCTTGGCACCGGGGCAGTTGATCCCGTCCTAATCTTGGATTTTGTCGAGAGATGGCACCTTAAGATGTCCTCGTTTCATTTCCCATGGGGCGAAATGACCATTACACTCCATGATGTTTATGAGATACTCAGGGTGTCCATTTACGGGAGGAGTTGTACGGTAGCAGGGGATAAGGCTGATCCAGAGGTCAGACGGAGGATCACCCATGCTCTTGGATTTGACAACACTACTCTGGTGGACATGTGGTACAAGGATGGCGGCATTCCTTTGTAGTATCTGCAGGACACACTCAACATGATGATGTAGTTAGAGGAGAGGGACGAGAGCATCATCACTTCATTTTATCTGTTCTTTTGGCTCGGCACTATAGTCTTGGTCGACAAGTCTACCAGGAGGATCAAACACAAGTGGATGGCGCTGTTGTTCGACCACGAGGCCAAATGCCGGTATTCATGGGGAGCTGGCATCTTGGCATTCCTGTATCGGAACTTAGGACAGGCGTCGAGATGAGAGGCGCAGGGCATTGCCAGTCGTGGCATACTATTGAGGGTAAGAAATGGGCTTTTAATTAATAAATTTAAAATATATGTTATAACCATTTATTTTTTCAATTTGTATCGTTCAATCTTGTTCTACAGTCATGGATATGGGCATATTTTCCCCATTTTCGTGGACACTATGTCATGGACCTTGCTGCCATGGCAGCCGATGCTGCAGCCATCAGAGATGGTCAGGAGGTCCCACAAGGCAAGGATCCTGGCTGTTTGGTCTGTATACGTCGCATGCTGGACATCATCAGATACGAGGAGGTAATCCTGACCGTTATATTAATATTTTATTTTATAATATATATTGACGCAAAATACTAATTTGATATTAATAACTTGTTACAGGTACATTGGTTCCCTTTTCCTAGGGTATCATTCGACAGGCCAGAGTATGCTCCTTCCTTGTTTAGAGGCATAATCCAGATCATGGATATCCAGGAGCCGTATCTGCCTGACTGCGCCCTCCGACAGTTTAGGCATGTACAGGGGGTCCCAGATTTACCTCCAAAGCCTCGATCAGTCAACCGGCAAAACGACCTCACACAATACTCAGTCGCATTTAAGGGACATTTGTTGGGGGCGTGGGATGAGGTTCCTAGGCCTCTAATCCAGAATCAGCATCCACCAGCCACCTTATATTGGGCCGTGACGAACGACTATCTGGATTGGTTGGACGACTACTCTCATGTGCTGGTAGATCCCAGATCCATCAGACATGATCGTCCCACGGGCCCTGCCCATCCCACACCTTCGGTGGACACTCTTGCGGTATGTTTAATTCATTTAATTCAATAAATGTTTATTATTTTTTGTCATATATAAATTCTAATGGGTATTACCATTACGAATACAACGGAACCAATTGGTTGCTGGTGAGATCCGTGCTTATTTAGAGACACTGAGGGATAGGAGCGTTATTCCGGTTGAGGAGCTCATAAGTCATTTCCTGCATATGCTGACTGATGAGACTCCTTTGATGCCCCACCACCACCTCGTGCATCACAACTTTTTCATGATTCTATACACGAGCACGGGGAAGGTAGTGGGAGTCAGCTTGGTGGAGATTAGGGTTGTTATGTATGTATTTTGTATGATTGAGGTTTGTATTGATTTTTTGTTATGTAAGTGTTTTTTTTTTAACTTTTCATACCTTTTGTAAATTTAGAATTGATTGATACGAATATGCCAAAAACTCAAAAACTATGAAATTGGCCCAATAAGGCCAATAGATGAGAATAATTGAGAAATACGCAAAAAAACTCAAAAACTAAGAAAATGGCCCAAACTAGGCCCGATAGTAAGGATTATTCAAGAAATGGGCCAAAACGCGAAAATCGCAAAATTAGCCCAAACTAGGCCCAATAGTAAGATTATTCAAGAAATGGGCCAAAACTCAAAAACTACAAAAAAATGGCCCAAACTAGGCCTAATAGTAAGGATTATTCAAGAAATGTGCCAAAAATTCAAAAACCGCAAAATTGGCCCAAACTAGGCCCAATAGTAAGGATTATTCAAGAAATGGACCAAAACTCAAAAACTACAAAAAATGGCCCAAACTAGGCCCAATAGTAAGGATTATTGAAGAAATGGGCCAAAAACGTGAAAACCGCAAAATCGGCCCATGTATGATCAAACTAGAAATGGGCTAAAAACACAATAACAACGAAATGGGCAAAGCTTGAGCCCAATATGTGAGATTAATAAAAAATGGCCTAAAGCGCAAAAACTACAAAATTGGCCCAAACTAGGCCCAATAAGTGAATTTAATCTAGAAACGGCAAAAAACGCAAAACTACTAAAGTAGAAATTTGATAATACCTCATGAAATTAAATTAGTATATAGTACAAGTAATAATTTGATAAGAAATCATAATATTACATTAGTATAAACTATAATTCTCGACTTCTTCAAGTTATAACTTATAATTCTCGACTTCTTCATACTTCATGCTATAACGTAAATATAAAGTTCAAGTTATAACTTCATAAGACTTCGTCATATCACATTAGTATATAGTACAAGTAATAATTGCTTAAGAAATCATAATATTACATTAGTATAAACTATAATTCTCGACTCCTTCATACTTCATGCTATAGCTTAAGTATAAAGTTCAAGTGATAACTTCATAAGACTTCGTCATATCACATTAGTATATAATACAAGTGATAACTTCTTAAGAAATCATAACAATACATTAGTATAAACTATAATTCTCGACTTCTTCAGACTTCATGCTATAGCGTAAGTATAAAGTTCAAGTGATAACTTCATAAGACTTCGTCATATCACATTAGTATATAATACAAGTGATAACTTCTTAAGAAATCATTATATTACATTAGTATAAACTATAATTGATGAATATTGTATAAGTATAACGTATAAAAATCATAAAATAACAATTAATATTATCATAAAGTGCAAATAAATGCCTTAAATCACGAAAAACAACATGTGATTATTGTGCGTTAAAAGTTAACGCACAGTTCTGGGATCCGGTCCACGAAGCCCAATTTTGCTTCGGGCCTTAATTTGAGCCTAATATGCTCATTACCAACCCTAATATAGATCAGAACTGCAAAAAACACAAATACTCGTCTATAAAAAGGCACGTTGCCAACCCTAATACTCACATCAAGCGGCGTCGCGCAAAGATTCTTCTAGGGTCCGCGAGCTCCAGATCCGCCGTGCAGAGGAGAAAACTCGACCCCGCGAGAGATTATTCATCTTTTCGGTAATATTATTCATATTTTTTGGCTTTAGTTTTTGCAAGAGATTATGGCTTGTAATACAATAATTCATAGTCCGGATCCGGGATACCAAGTTCATAAGGGAGGATGGCTTCGTCGTCCAACAGTGCACAGGCTCCGATTACAATGTGCGAGTGCAATTTCCCGGTCGTCATATCACATTAGTATATAGTATACTTTTTCATGATTCTATACACGAGCACGGGGAAGGTAGTGGGAGTCAGCTTGGTGGAGATTAGGGTTGTTATGTATGTATTTTGTATGATTGAGGTTTGTATTGATTTTTTGTTATGTAAGTGTTTTTTTTTTAAACTTTTCATACCTTTTGTAAATTTAGAATTGATTGATACGAATATGCCAAAAACTCAAAAACTATGAAATTGGCCCAATAAGGCCAATAGATGAGAATAATTGAGAAATACGCAAAAAAACTCAAAAACTAAGAAAATGGCCCAAACTAGGCCCGATAGTAAGGATTATTCAAGAAATGGGCCAAAAACGCGAAAATCGCAAAATTAGCCCAAACTAGGCCCAATAGTAAGATTATTCAAGAAATGGGCCAAAACTCAAAAACTACAAAAAAATGGCCCAAACTAGGCCTAATAGTAAGGATTATTCAAGAAATGTGCCAAAAATTCAAAAACCGCAAAATTGGCCCAAACTAGGCCCAATAGTAAGGATTATTCAAGAAATGGACCAAAACTCAAAAACTACAAAAAATGGCCCAAACTAGGCCCAATAGTAAGGATTATTGAAGAAATGGGCCAAAAACGTGAAAACCGCAAAATCGGCCCATGTGTGATCAAACTAGAAATGGGCTAAAAACACAATAACAACGAAATGGGCAAAGCTTGAGCCCAATATGTGAGATTAATAAAAAATGGCCTAAAGCGCAAAAACTACAAAATTGGCCCAAACTAGGCCCAATAAGTGAATTTAATCTAGAAACGGCAAAAAACGCAAAACTACTAAAGTAGAAATTTGATAATACCTCATGAAATTAAATTAGTATATAGTACAAGTAATAATTTGATAAGAAATCATAATATTACATTAGTATAAACTATAATTCTCGACTTCTTCAAGTTATAACTTATAATTCTCGACTTCTTCATACTTCATGCTATAACGTAAATATAAAGTTCAAGTTATAACTTCATAAGACTTCGTCATATCACATTAGTATATAGTACAAGTAATAATTGCTTAAGAAATCATAATATTACATTAGTATAAACTATAATTCTCGACTCCTTCATACTTCATGCTATAGCTTAAGTATAAAGTTCAAGTGATAACTTCATAAGACTTCGTCATATCACATTAGTATATAATACAAGTGATAACTTCTTAAGAAATCATAACAATACATTAGTATAAACTATAATTCTCGACTTCTTCAGACTTCATGCTATAGCGTAAGTATAAAGTTCAAGTGATAACTTCATAAGACTTCGTCATATCACATTAGTATATAATACAAGTGATAACTTCTTAAGAAATCATTATATTACATTAGTATAAACTATAATTGATGAATATTGTATAAGTATAACGTATAAAAATCATAAAATAACAATTAATATTATCATAAAGTGCAAATAAATGCCTTAAATCACGAAAAACAACATGTGATTATTGTGCGTTAAAAGTTAACGCACAGTTCTGGGATCCGGTCCACGAAGCCCAATTTTGCTTCGAGCCTTAATTTGAGCCTAATATGCTCATTACCAACCCTAATATAGATCAGAACTGCAAAAAACACAAATACTCGTCTATAAAAAGGCACGTTGCCAACCCTAATACTCACATCAAGCGGCGTCGCGCAAAGATTCTTCTAGGGTCCGCGAGCTCCAGATCCGCCGTGCAGAGGAGAAAACTCGACCCCGCGAGAGATTATTCATCTTTTCGGTAATATTATTCATATTTTTTGGCTTTAGTTTTTGCAAGAGATTATGGCTTGTAATACAATAATTCATAGTCCGGATCCGGGATACCAAGTTCATAAGGGAGGATGGCTTCGTCGTCCAACAGTGCACAGGCTCCGATTACAATGTGCGAGTGCAATTTCCCGGTCGTCATGTACACTTGCGACAAACCCAATCACTACAAAAGAAAGTATCTCGCATGCAAGGATTACATCCCAATGGAGCGGGATGGTACAATGAGAGGGTGTCGTACCTTTAAGTGGCTTGATCCACCGTATGATGACAATGTTGCCAAGATTATCAAAGAATTGGTGCTGGAAAGAAATAAGCTTAAACAACTAAACCAGACCCTTTCAGATTCAAATGTGAAGTTAAAAAAGCAGATATATTATCGGGGTTTTCAAATTGATTAATGTTATAAGAAATGACCTTAGTTCTATGTTTATTTTGAGTTTTATGCATGTTGATTTCCAAGTGTATGATTGCATAAGTTTGCAAATGTATGATTTCCAAGTTTATGATTTGCAAATGGTAAGATTATATTGCATTACAAATCACATCGATTATTACATCAACTACTGGTAATGTCGATCAAGTACACCAAATAATCTGCATTCTAACCGGCTGCCATGCAGCATTCCTTAAACTCTTGCAATTTCAAAGCATACAATCCTTCCCACCACATGATTATTCGATCGCAATGTCTTCGCCACGCATGCGTAATGGGTGGTAATGGAGAATCATCACTGAGCATCACGTATACAAATACAAACAAAAAATACGCAATTAGCATACACGAAATGATCGGGTACATTGAAGTACAAGTAGAGATACAAAGCATTACCAGTATCCAGTGGTTGTGATCCCCTACGTGTGATATCGCCGAAATTTGTGAGGGAGGAGCGAGGCTTAGTCCAGACGGCCTTATTGGTAACCACAATAAAGGGTATCGAGATAAGACGACCACAACAACGTTATACACCGTGGAAAACACTAAACCCATGAATGGCATGTCAAGCATTTAATCCTTGTCGCAAGGGGTCTTCATATAGTTAATTTGAACCATTAGATCATCCCATGACACTGGATCTCGTTAAGTTCTCATATCGGCTCCCACATTTGTCGGTTGGCACGCAACTCATTTGCCAGCGCGCTATGGATCAAGGGATATTGACCCTCACTCATCCCCTTAAGTACAACCAAAGACCGATATTCACAGTGTCCGTCTGAACGTACATCTATAGCATTGTTAATGTACCCAAACCAAAAGTAATCGATATTATGAACCCCAACGTCCACCCCACAATGAAGCATGGGTCCTTCAGGCCACTCCGAGATAATGGCTCCCACACGGTCGGTCTCGACATACATCTCTTCAACTTGTGATTCTTCTGGTTGGGGTTGAGATTGCATGTCCTCAGCGTTGATCACCACGAAACTTGCTTGCTTTCTGGGACGGCCTGGCCCTTTCACCTTCTCCTTTGCCTTCTCCTTTCCCTTTCCCTTTGTCTTTGCCTTCTCAGACTTTAGTAAGTCTTCTCTTACGTGCTCATGTAGGCTCTTTTCCCTAGTCGGCGACCCCTTTGACTTGTTCTTCGAACCACTTGGCCTTCCATTTCTACAGATGTCCGTCGGCTCCATAAATGTACTCTGTTCCGGATGCTCTAAGGCAACGTACAGATCACTCACTTGCCATAACGTGGCTTTGTCCAAAGTTCGGGCATGCACTCTCGACCACATCTTACGCAATCTCAACTCTGGAACGGATATCAGAACATTGTCGTCAGCAAGCACAAATGTTTTTGGATCCTCTTCCTAATGTAATTCATTCCAGAAGTCGTGAATGTTATATGGAGTGAGACTTGTCCTCGTAATGATGGCATTTGCAATATCGTGGACGCACGGCAGCCCAAGGCAGTCTCTCACCCAGTGATCGTCGCATACTTCTGAATAGTCCTCCTTGACTATCTGATCATACATGGCCAACAACAAATCAAAGCACCTATCTGACACTCTACAGAAGAGCCTTGAAAACACCATTCATGCAAGCTCCAGAAACCCTGGATCATTGAACTTCATTGGTCGTGTAGATAGTGAGTTGTTCATGGTCACCCTAATCGTATCAATTTGAAGAATGATTGCATGGTGGATCCTCACGGTCACTCTGTTAAAGCAACCTCTGCTAGACCCTACAATATCTTTCAACACACGATGCATCCCCTTAACCCTATCAAAACAGAAACATTTCTTGCCTTAGTACGACTTTCAGACCCAATAGTAAAAACAATCAACTACACAATGTTCAAAGGATACCTGGTTGAAGTCCTCGTGAAGAAGTGAAGAGTGTAATCCGTCCACGCTCTTACTATGCTTTCCTTGTAAGGAATTAGCCATTCCCTCTCGATGTATCCACCAAGGCCGCTCTTCCACGATGTCCTCAATGCTCTGAGCCTCTCCTCATACCTTTCCTCAATGGTCGAGCAAAAAAATCCCCAACGCTAGTTTGTAAACATATCGACTTTGGCACTGTCTTTTATAACCTTGTCGGCATGTGCCTTGATGTTGTTTCTAATATGGACCCAGCACAAGAGATGTCTTACCGGGACGTCTTCGAAAATTACTTTAATAGCTTTGATGATAGCCTTTTCATAATCGGTCATTATAGCCTTTGGCATTACTCCCAACTGCTCAAACAAGTTCCGAAGGGACCTCACTATCCACCGGTAATGGAAAAACTTTTCCACTTGGGTGAATGCATACACAATGTTGAACGTCTTGTGAGTGAAGGTAAAACCAACAATCTCCACCAAAGGCATATCATACCTATTGATAGACATAATAAATAAACGTACCAATATTTAGTGAATATAACTAACTAAAATGTAGCACATAGAAAAATAACTAACTATTATTAAAATGTATTACATACTTATTTGTCTTGTATGTGGCGTCGATGATCATCACGTGCGAGAACTTCTTCAACAACCGTAGCGACTCCGGGTGAGCAAAAAACAGGATCTCCACCTCGTCCCCTTTCTTCACATTCCTAAGAGAATAAAAAAGATACCCGTTCTCTTTCAAAAAATGAAGGGACCACTGGGTAATCGTCAATTCCCCACGATCCTCGTAATGAAGCTTTTGCAAAAAGTTGACAATCTGCTTCATTGTTGTTACATTTCCTGGAGAGTTTTTCCTCAACTTCGAAACAATTTCTTTCGGCGTTTTGCGACCATCACCCCATCTCCTAGCCATGACCTCTTCCTCCTGGGTCATTCTACCCATGAATGCATTCCCATGAAAGCTATCCGAAGCATGTGGTTGTGGGTGCCATGTATAACATCCAAGACCCATATTTCAGTAAGAGACCCTAGCTCGTTTTTCAAACGGCACCCATATAGCTCGAATCTACAACTGCACTTCTTCGATTTACGTTTTCGAATCCCCAGAACCGGCAACTCCGGATTTTCTAGATTAACTTTCGGCCTCCCAGATCTCGGTTCACCATATCTATCGCATGTCAAACTAACGACGTACGGATTTGAGGTACGTTTCACCAAAACTATCATCAACTCTTTTGCTCTCGCTCTCGCCCATTCAACCATTTCATCCATACTCTCCCAAACTAGGCCAGTACGAAATCGTTCTCCATAATCTTCCTCCTATAATTATTTTTTGATTTATGGATTATTATAGTGTCTACAATTATAACAAACTAATAATACAACAAATTTGCAAAGTCATTAATTCATAACCTAAACCATGGATTTTTTGATAAACTATATAACTACTAGTTCATACCTAATATCATATGTGAAAATGGCTACAACAAAATTACAATATCATATTAATTCATAACCTAAATCATATTAATGGCTACAATTCATAATAACTACTTCATACAAAATTAATTATATGCGATATTTATACGTATAACTAAGACAAGAATCATTACTCAAACGAAAATTAATTCAACACTAACCGTGAAGAAATCATCGCTCGGATCCCAAACGTATCCTTCGTCTTCGCAACCGACATCCAAGCGTCGTTCAATTCTTTGCCTGCTTCTTCATCTTCTCGACCTTGTACCCAATCGTATTCCTCATCTTCTCGACTTTGTATCCAATTGTTTTCCTCACTTTCATCATTAGGATAATACATGTTGAATGTTATGTTTGGATGTGGAAGAGAAAGATTTGGGCGTGTGTATATATAGGGTGAAAATTTTGTCGTTAGGAAAAATGACCGTTTGTGCGTTAACAATTAACGCACAAACGATCGGATGTTTAACGGTCGGATTTTTAACGGGTAGTTCTGGGCACAGAAGTGTGCGTTAAGATTTAACGCACAGATCTGTGCATTAATTCTTAACGCACACGTCTGTAATTGGGTTGGAATAGCCCGAATACAGGCCCAGTCTATGATGTTGTGCGTTAATTCTTAACGCACAGCTCTGCTGAGCTTTTTTCCTCTTTTTTTCCCCGATTTTTCCCCTTGTACTGCTAAGTTATGCGCACATGAGTGTACTGCTAATTTTAACGTACAATTTAGTGTACATTTAGACAGTTTTTCGTGTGCACATAGACATAGTATAAAAATGGTGATCATATATTTCCGTTATTTGCAAATGTAGGTAAATTCAAATGAACACCTAGGTTATTTCATAAACATGTAGGACTTGATTTAACACATTGACTATGTACAAATCATATTCATCTTTGTTTGTAATGATTTTTTTATATTATCTTACTGACATTATATTTCTTGTATATATTGTCACTAATTAGATATTTTTTATTATTTAATATATTATCTTTACATATAATATTTTAAAAAATGTTAAATCAATATATTGTAAATATTTTAAAAATTCTTCAACACAAATTTTCTTTGAAGTCCCGTGGACGCTAGTAATGAGAAATTGCACAGAATAGATAGACATATGATGCTAAGACTGTGACTCTGTGAGTGTGTCTGGATTGCACAACATAGCACATTATATTATCATGTATTGTTATACATGTGTAATTCAATCAAACTCTAATCGTATAGTAGAGGACAATTTCCGGTACCGAAATTGTAACAACGTTTAATTGGGAACGTTTGAGAACCTGATGTTCATCATTGGATGATTAAAAATCATTGGTTATCATATAATTTTTTATATTAGACGGTTTAATTATGAAATAGAGTAATTCCTGCAAGGATATATATTGAGACTTAAAGTTATACTAGCGTAGTTCCCGTGTCATACACGAGTTTTTACGTCATATATGTTGCATAAAATATATTAATAATTACTAAAATTAATCTATGTATTAAAATAAATCTAGATAATATTGATATCAAAATTAAATCTGGATCATAATTTCGTATCTCAATCATCCATATAATTAGGAAATTTTGGATTTATATATAATTGAAAATTTTGAATTTGTAATCTTTGTAGTTAACTTGTAATCTTTGTTCTTGTTTTGTATTTAAATTAGAAATAGATTAGTGATAGGTTTAGGATAAAAATCTTTAATTTATAATTAAATTTATTTAAAAAAATAAAAAATAAAATAAAAAATGACATATGTCGATTTTAATAAAGGAGTGTCAAGTATCGTAATAAGGTTCTAGTTTAGTAGATATATAGTAGATTATACATAAATAAGAATCAATACATAACATTAATAAAATCATAAATACAATGTTCAAAATGTCATTATTTAGTCATCGTCTCTCACGATATTAAATTCCTAAAAAGAAATATTCCGTATTAGATGAGTTTGACAGTAGTGTACTAGTGTGAGTACCGTACCGTCTAAGCCATAAAAATTAAAAATGGCAACGATACATTATTACGAGGAACAAAGAGTAATAAAATGCAATCACCCATGTCACACAGATATGTCATATGTGTCACATGGGGCACGTGATCATGCATGTGCGTTGCTTCAACCTTTGCTGGCATTTCGGCAGGGAGCAATAAATTAGTCAATAGTATCTAGATGCAAGTACTCAATCGATCGATTCGATCTTGTAAAATATCTCACCGATCTACATCTACTCATTTGGTTTTAGTAGTTTTACTACATACTCTTCTAATGCCACTTCTGCTCACGGAATATTATATTCTTTTAACTTGACCACATCTTCGTCTAGTTAATTGATTTGAATCACACATTTCTTCCGATATAATATACTAAATATATTAGGGGTGTTCATGGGGTTCGGTTTTCGGTTTTTTGGACCGAATCGAACCGAACCGAATCCGAACCGATTATATTCGATTTTTGGTTCGTATAAAAATAATATTCGGTTCGGTCAAAACCGATTATTTATAAAAATAATTAAAAAAAACTTAGATTTCTAGATAAATTACTCCAACCTTATTCGGTTCAGTCCGGTCCAGTTCGGTCCAAGCTCGGTCCAAGTTCGGTCCAAGTTCGGTCCAGTTCGGTTCAGTCTAATTTGGTTTTCTGCACTAAAACCTACTTCAATAACCTAAATTAACATAATTTCAAAATATTCGGTTATTTCGGGCCAAAACCGAACCGAATAAAACTGAACCCGAACCGAGTATGTTCGGTTCGATTTTTGGTCCACAAAATTCCGAAATTCGATTTCGGTTCGGTTCGGTTTTGGCCCGATGAACAACCCTAAAATATATTATGTAAACAACTAGAAAATGCATCACATGACTACGACGACGAGTGTACAGTTAAGAACTGAGAATCTTTTCAAGTCGTTCGTTCTTCTTTCATCCAATGGTTGAAATTTAGACATGTTTTTACTGTGTCTAGCACGTGTCTTTGTTCTTCCTCTTCTCATCTGTCTAATTGGAATTCAGTTGTTCATTTTTTTTTTTTTTCGTTGGGCTGAAATCTCATAGTTTTAACAGAGATCTTCCTCGTTAGGGCATGTTTCATCGATTTTCTAGATATTTCGATCTATTAGATTGATTTTTTTTGCATTTTAATGCTCTACTTTTTCTATTTTTTTTATTTTTACTTTTTGACCGTAGATCTGATTTATTTGGAGTTTTGGTACAAAGATCTATCCATCTTGAAAATTGATTATGGATTCAAATACTTTTCTTAGAGTTTTAAATTTTTTAAAAGGGTTTTCGATCGTAATCGATTATTCACGTACGTGTAGTGTTTTAGTTGTTAAACAAAGTAATGAACACTTAGTTGCAAACTTGGGAACACATAGTTGAAATATATGAACACACAATTGAAAACACACGAAGGCATAATTATAAACATATAGTTGCAAATGTATGAACTCATGGATGAAAATATATGCACACATAGTTAACAATTTATGAACATGTGGATGAAAATATATGCACACATGGCCACATAACTAACAATACATAAACATGTAGGTTATTTCATATGAACACCTAGGCAAAGAGTTATGAACATAGATATTGGCAAACATATATGAACACATAAGAAAACAAGTATGATTACATAGACAGACATATGAGCACACACGCAAGCTAATAACAACACATAGACAAATAAATATGGACATATAGACAATTAAGTATGAACTATAAGCAAACATTTAATATGTACGTATTACATTGTTATGATGCACAACCATGTCAAGCAATTAACACATAAGTAAACATGTATTAACAAGTAAAGTAATCATGTTAAACATATGAACACACAAGCAAACCAATATGAACACATAGACAAATATGTATGAACATATAAGCAAGCATTTGTTATGTGTTACAATGTTGTAAATTCACATTCATATATGTTGTAAATTCACATTCATATATGTTGTAAATTCACATTCATGTTATACATATGAACACATAGGGAAACAAGTATGAACATGTTGACAAACATATATGAAAACATAAACCAAGCATTTTGGTGAAGTTTTATAATGCACATTCATGTCAAATATATGAACGCCTAAGCAAACTCATATGAACACATATGAATACATACATCTATTTTGAATAACTTTTCTAGCTATGTGTTCACGAATTTTGAACTATATGTGCATATATAATTGTTTGTGTGTTCATTTATCATTAGCTATGTGTGCATCTAATTTCAGAATAACGTGCATAAACACAAATTCGTGCTAATTTCAGAATAACGTGTTGTACTACATGTTCATATATATTTGTACGAGTGTTCATTTTTTGTAACTATGTGTGCATCCTTTTTAGAATAATCCATGTTCATAACTTTTGAGTTATGTGTGCATATATGTTTGTCTACATGTTCATTTATTATAATCTATGTGTGCATTTTTTAGCAGTGTGTACATCAATGCAATTTTGTGCGTGCTCATGAGTTTTGTGTTTTATATATATATACATCTCGATGTTCATTTGTTCTAACCTATTTGTGCATCCTTTTAAGACGGTCTAAATCATCATATTTTGTGCTTTTTTTATGCCCACATAGGCCTAAATCGACGTTCTAACACGATTCATGGACAAAGCGATGGTTTCAATGTACATACAATTAATCTCTTGTGCATTTTATATTCCAAACGTGTTGACAAGATCTAATGTACAAAATTGTTGATTTAATTCACACAACAAATATCCTAGGGTTTTACCGTTGTCGATTAGGGGTCAATATCTAGAAAATGTTATGAAATTTGAATTGAATCAAAGAATCAGTAACAATTATCAAACGAAATTGCAAAATAGTCTGTTGGAGTTATTCTTCTCAACATGTTGTTTTTTCCTGTTGTTGAGGATTCTACTATAATATATTTTTAGATTTGACTGGGAACGAGAAATTAGGAGCAAACATTGATGAAACTCGCAAAGTCGTCAATCAATTTTTCTCTAGTGTGTTTGCAAAATCAAAAATGGGAGGGGATGAATTATGAAATTCGCGCTTTGAAAATTTAAATCGGCACATGTTTTTTTTTTTTAAATATGTGTTGCTATTTCTCCTTTTCTCACTATTTTCAGTCGCGAGATTTGGGCTATTGAATCTAATGGGTTGAATGAAAAATATGTGTTCTCATTTCTCACTCTAGCCCCCCTCCTGACCCGAATTAGTCGCAAATAACTAATATAAAAAAAAGTGGGGTGAATAGTTGGTACTTCAGTCTAACATAAAAAAAAGGATAAGAAATCTAAGTAAAACATTTTACCTATGTTTTTGTCACATCTCATGAAAATAAATATTGTATTATTGTTGTGAGTAGTCGCGGTATGATTCAAAGTTTATTGAAATATAAAAGCACCCCATGCCAATCCATATACACTGAAGGAGAAACATTTTACCTATGTATCAGTCTCACATTGATTTTAGCTACGTATCGGTCACAAATTAATTTCACATGTGTGTAGATAAGACATATTTTATACATATTTTAGGAGTCTAGTTGCATCTTATATTTGATCATTCTAATACTTATATTATGTGTTTAGTACTTAGTTTTTCTATATTTTTTTATTCAGAGTTTATACTCGTACGTTATATGTTTTATACATTTTAGGTCCAATTTAGGCCTTATTTGGCCATTTACTTATAATGTCTTTATTTATGAAAAATACTTTTTTTCTCTCCTTACACACTTTCTCATACCACCCAAATTTTAAAAACTACTTTTTATCAAAAACGTACTTTTTAATCAAAAAAAATCTTTATAAATACACCCATCAAACAAACCCTTAGAAGTGATACGAGACTAGTATTGAAGGCGCCAAATTAAAGGACCGACAATGGAAAATAAAGATGCAAATTTGACAACAACATATAAAAGCCCATGTAAAGAGACTTTGTGCTCATAAATTTCACTCAGCCCAAGTTTGGGGAGGGAGCAGCCCAATCCAAATACACCTCACAAATTGGCTCACTAGATTCATATTAATGATAACGTTCTACTCTCTCCGTCCCGGTTTGTTTGTCCTGTTTTGACCGGGCATATTTGTCGAGACGAGTTTTGTATCATTAATATCTCTAATTACATAATTCTAAAAATTATAATTTTTTGATACTATCAAAATACTCGTTGAGACGAATCAAACAAGATCCCACATGACTATGTTTTTTCTTATATATTGGAAGAAATCTTAAAGATTCTCTTCAACGATGAACAGTGTCTAAAAGTCAAATAGGACAAACAAACCGGGACGGAGGGAGTAGATTGGTGGCTGAGGATGATTTTAGTGTTGGGGCCCCACGATGGTGCAAATCCATTTGTTAATTAACAAATAAGTACAATCATTTAATTACTAAAAACTAAAGTAGAAGTAATTATGTCACATTTGTCCGTTTAATAGTGCCCACATTACCTCATTCTAAAAAAGTTGATTGATTTTATTTACTTAATTTTAGTTTTAATTAATTTAATTCAATGCTGAACTTTTGTTGCTTTCGTTTAATCAGATTAATAATTATATGCTTACATATCAAAATATAATTAACCAATCTCAATAACTTTAACTAGAAAAGTTCTTTTTGATTTTCTTACCAACTTTTATTTATTAGTTGTCACTAATATGATAAGCAAATCTTATATCTTCGATCCTATTTGCCTTAATTTTTCCAATTTTTTCTATAATTTATCTGATAATGAAAGAACATACATAGCTTATACAGAGAGATTTTTCCGCTCTCTGGTGGTGTAAGACCCGAAGCCTTAGAAGCGTCATCTCATGCCAATCCGGAGACTTTCCAGGAGGTCACCCATCCTAATACTACTCCCGTCCTACCACGCTTAAGTTCATAGTTCTTTGTTCTCACTTGAACCATGAAAAGAAAGAGCTCTTGTTGACATGGATAATACTCAAATCCTTATAAAGGATTACAAATCCGGGGTATTACAATCACCCGCACTTACACCCTTGACGACCTCGTCAAGCCCAAAGACCACACTCCGGGTGAAGTGACCACCATCCAGGCCAAGTCCACTTGTAACCCAAAGTCGGCTCTAATACCATTTGTAAGGCTCACGACCTTAGAAGCGTCATGTCATGTCAATCCGTGAACTTCACAGGAGGTCACTCATCCTAGTACTACTCTCACCCTAACACACTTAACTTTATAGTTTTTTGTCCTCACTTGAACCCTGAAAATAAAAAACTCTTGTTGACATGAATAACACTCTAACTCTTATAAAAGATTACAAATCTGGAGTGTTACAAGTGAGGCTTACATGGTACCGATGACAGGCATGTTAGAGTTGCCCGTGCTCATGTGCACTCTCTGTCTTGATGTTGGTGTAATATCAAAATTTCCAGGGAAAGATATTAATTGCCATTTGACTTTAAAATCATGTGCTTTATTATCATTAACTTTTGCATTTCCTCTCACAATGAACATTTGATACATGATAAATCTGCCTACAACACGTGTTTCTGCTGCTTTTGTGGATTGAAGATTATGAAAGGAGACATGGCGTGCACTATGATCCCAAGTAATTGTAGCATACTAGCATGTCTCTGATGGTATTGTCTTACTTCTTTAGTTTATCGTATGACTATACAACTAACACCAATATTAATTTACACAAGAGTGTTGACAATGCCTCATTTGATTTGTATATTTGCTATGATGTTTTTTTACCTTGAATCATCTTTTGACTACTATGACCTTGACCATGACATACTAGTACTATTATTAATGTTTATGTTTGTGATATCTTCACCATTCCAAGTATTTGTGTTACCTTGTTATCTAATTATGATCCTTTTATGATTATGTACAACTAGACCTGGCAATCGGGTCGGGCGGGCGGGTTCGGGTCTGAGTATTGCCGGGTTCTGGTTATTTTGGGTCGGGTCATTTCGGGTCTAAAATTTACCGGTTCAAACCAGGTCGGGTTATTACGGGTTTATTGTCGGTTCGGGTCAACTCAATGGGTCGAGTTACGCAATTTTTTCCTGCTTTTTTTGTTAATTTAATTTGCTTTAATTTACGAAATATTTATATTAAGTTTTTTTTCCGCATGGCTATCTATCGTTCAATTTTAATCCCGGTAAAAATAATGTGATCATAATGCGTTAACTCTTAATTTTAACATCTTAGTTCTATTTTATTAAAACTATCTTATAAATTTATACGGTTATACAACTTATACACTTATAACTACGCAATAGAGCTTCGGCATAAGATTTAGGTTTGTACTAGCTTATCTTTTCGTGGCGGCATGTTCTACCCTAATAGAAAAAATAAGTTAATAACCTTAAATTTAGATTTTAATTAGCAGTAGAGTTCTAAGTTGATATAACTTTTGATTCAAAGTGAAAAAAAGAAGAGGATCCCTCTCCCTACGAAGACAAGAAATCTTACATTTCAGAACAAGATTTTGCAGTTCTAATTCAGCCTTTGAGCTTTTTGAACATATATACATGTCTTATTCCACTACAATGGGAAGATGACGAGATGAAGGAGAGAATTGAGAATCAAAGTACCTAGGCGAGGCGAGGCGAGGCGACTGGCGAGGCTGGAGGAGATCAACAGATTGGACGAGGCAAGGTGTCGCCGCCGGCGAGGCGAGGAGAGGCGAGGAGCTGTGCAGCCTGCGTTGAACTTGTGAAAGAATGGAGGCAAGCCGTCGGCGAAGCGAGGTTGGAGGAGGCGAGGTCCCAGGAGCTGCGGATACCCTAAGCAGCTGAACGTGTGAAAGAAAAGAATGGAAAAGAATAAATTTGGGTCATCGGGTTTTAGGGTAGAATTTTAGAATAAATTTTAGAATGAGCGCCTGATTTTTAGGGTAGAATTTTAGAATGAGCGCCTGATTTTTATTTTTATTTCATTTTCCCGCCTTTTTTTTATCCATCGGGTTGACCCAACCCGACCCGTTTTTGACCCAAAAATTTTCCGGGTCATCGGGTTTGATTGAAAATGGGTTTCGGGTTCAACTTTACGGGTTATGACCCAAAAAATTTGGGTCGGATCGGGTCGGGTCATATTTTGCCAAGTCTATGTACAACTATAAGATTATGAGTATGACCCCTATTTGCTTGACTCTCAATGTATGGGGTACTAGGTGTCTCTATTTTCTTCTCGTCTTGCTTCTTATCTCTTTCTCTGTTTCCTACAAATTTGGATTATCTCGTTATAACTTTGTTGAGCATCTTTTATCTTGTTTCCCCGAATGCTCAAGCTTACCCCCTACTTGTGATATGTCTACCTAACAAACTGTTGCACATCTTTGTGTAGACTACTACAACACATCAGCACAAACCAATCAACTTGAAGGATATTGAATCACAACCCTTAACTAATCTAGAAGCAATCAACTATTCTTAACATTGAACAATATGTTCTTGAACAAATGTAGAAGATTTCTACTTTGTATAATATACTTGATCCCTTTAACATGTGGTTTATGTTAAAAAAAGTATGCTATAACTTGTTGTGTAGTAGCGTATCTTCTACTACAATAACTATCTTCGACTTATATGCTTATGGCTTAAAGGAACAAACTATGATTGGATTTCCAATTCCCCCAAATGGTTTTTGATGAGATCACAACATGGAATTGTAGGGCAATAGCAAAAAGAACCTATGGATTGACATTGAATCCTTTTGCAAGATAGAAAGAGTAGAACCATTACCTTTATTTGAAACACGAACATATAGACAACCTAACAAAAGGTTTGGAAAAAAAGCGTGCTTCAACCGATTCTTTTTCTCCCCTACTATTGGCTTTTCGGGAGGATTTTGTGTTATGTGGAAAACATATCAACTGACAAATGAATTACTTGAAATGAAAAGTATAAATTCAAGATTCATCAACTTCAAATACATAAACATGACTACAAATAACAAACTTATTTTAATCCTTGCTTATGCTCCACCAAATGAATCAGTAAAGACTTATGGGGTGAAATAATCTCATTTATCCAAAACAGCTCTCTCCAAGTCCGATGAGAAACCTAAATGAAATAGAAGACCCATCCAAACAAATTGGTAGAATACAAGTAAATATTAATAGATATAATAGACTAATACATGTGAAAAATGAGTGTAAAGTAATGGATATCCCTACCTAGGGGAATGATTTCACTTGGAGAAAAAAAAAAACAGAAATAGACAATATTTACGAAAAGTTGGATAGAACTTTGGTTCATTACCAAATTTTGCAATGGTATTCGAACCTCACAACCAAAAATTATGCATTCACAACTTCAAATCACTGCCCACTTTCCTATTAAATTATAGACATCTACACCATTTAAAAACCAACCGTTGAAATTTGGGAAAGTTTTTGAAAGATGGTTAAACAAGCATGTAGAACAAGAAACCACGGAGCAAGAATGTATGGCCTTATGCATTCACAACATATAAATAGAAGTAGACATTATGCATTCACAATTTCACGAAAAGTTTTTTGAAATATGGTTAAACAAATATGGAGAACAAGAAACCACATATCAAGAGTGTATGACCTTGTTAAGAAAATCTAACTTCTTTGTTACACCCCAGATTTGTAATCCTTTATAAGGATTAGAGTGCTATCTGGTTAACAAGAGATCCTCCTTTTCAGAGTTCAAGTAAGGTCAAAGAACTCTGAAGTTAAGCATGCTAGGACGGGAGTAGTATCAGGATGTGTGACATCTTGGGAAGTCCATGAGTTAACATAAGATGGAGCTTCTAAGGCCTCAGGCCTTACAAATGGTATTAGATCCGACTCTGTGTTATGACTGGACTTGGTTTTAAGGGCGGTTGCTCGACCCAAACGGCGGTCTTTGGGCCTTGACGAGGTCGTCAAGAGTTTAAGTGAGGGTGCTTATAACACCCCAGATTTGTGATCCCTTATAATGATTAAAAGTTCTACCCATGTCTTACATTCTTAGCGACATGCAAATGAGTGGAACAAAATACTTTTGAAAATATGTTCACACAATACACATGGTTGTGGAGGAATTGACTACAATTTATAAGACTCTATGTAACTCTACAAATAGAACTTTAGCATAAAAACAAATAAGGCTAATTGCAAATAACAACAACTGCTGAACTTTCAAAAAATGATGTAACCAACGATCTAAAACAAAGCATATTAAATTCATTGACACAAATGCGAGCTATTTCCATAAAATAACAATAGAAAAAAGAAATAGAAAAATCATTATTGAAATTTGAAGACGGGAAAGAGCTACTATACTTGGAGAACAAAACACCAGGAATGAAATTCGTAATGACTTCATCAAAAGGTTTAAAAGTGCCCTAATAAATGACAACATCCTATGTAAGTATCTTGACCTAATACATACATAAATCTCAGAAGAGGATACTTTAGAAGTAACAAAGCAAGTACCTAGTGTAGAAATCAAGAATGCAACTTTTGCAATTGGACAAGATAATTCACCAAGTCCGGATGGTATGACGGTCAAATTTTACCAGAAATATTGAGATATTGTGGGCCTAAAAGCTTCTTCCTTTTTGGAAAAAATCTTAACAAATTTACTATACCTTCATTACACTTATACCAAACAATGTTCTAAAAGTCGATAGGCGTGAGCTGGGTGGTGTGAGGGGGGGGGGGGGGGGGGGGGGGGTGTGCTAGCGCCTAGACGGGGGCCTAAGCGGATTAAAAATTAATGCCTAATCCATATGATTATTTTACTATGTTCTCTCAAATCCATTAACGTTTGTAAAACTATGTTTGGATGGTGTTTGATATTTCATTATGGGCCTTATTTTACAAAGCATAACCTAAAACTATGTTCTATGCACCCGTCATCTCCTAAGATGTTGTTGGTTCCACAATATTGTAAGCTTCTTCTTGCCTAGGCGGACCTAGGCGGGGTCCCAAGCGGGGATGATTACCTAGCACCCAGGCGAGACCTAGGCGGCCCTAGACGAGGATTTTTAGAACATTGATACCAAAGTGTGACAATTCAAACTCAACACACAATTACCGACCAATTAGTCTATGCACAATATACAAGATCATATACAAGATCTCGATAGAAAGACTAAAAAATACAACAGAAAAACTAATCCATTCCCTTCAGGATGCCTTGTTGTAAACCACACAATCTAAGACAATATACTCAATCTTCCACTCATTCAAATGAAGGAAAGGTATTGCGGGATACATTTCAATCAAACTGGATATGAAAAAGCATATGACCGAATGGAATGAAGATTTATTCTACAAATTCTTAAAAATATTGGATTATGCACTACATACATTAACTGGATCACAGAGTGTATTTCGAATGTGTCGTTCTCAGTATTGGTAAACAATGGACCAACATAAATTTTTCGGCTTGAAAGAGGAATCCATCAAGGCGACCCCCTATCTCCATGTCTTTTTATTCTTGGAGAAGAAATTCTTGCAATAGCTTACAACACGCTTCAGAAAAGCACAAAAAAACCTATAGGATTCGAGTTCACCCGTAATGGAACAAGAATCCTCTTCTTAGCCTTTGCAAACAACATTATGATCTTTTCAAAAGCAAACCACCAAATTTGTACGAAAATAAAATAGATTATTGACGAATATTGTGAATTTTTTGGACAAAAGGTAAATTTTCACAAATATGCATTCCAAGTTACAACAAAAGTATCAAACACGCAGAAACAACTAAATCAAGGAATATGTACTATAACAAACATGAAATCGCTTCAAAAATATATCCGCTACCCAATTAATTATCAATGGAGGGATGAACTCCAACACCTTTGAGGAAGTTATAACGAAGTCAAGGACACAATTGACCAATTGGAAGGCTATCTCACTTTCCAAAGCACAACATTGATTAAGTCTAACTTGGATGCTAGACCAAATTTCCGATGCAAAGTTCATGTTACGAACTAGCACATATAACAAACTTGACAGGATTAGCATATATTTCTTTTGGAATAAAGACAAATCATTTAAGCCCCTGATAAGGTGGAATAAAATATGCCAACCTTTCCACCTAGGTGGCCTTTGCTGAGAAAATCAAGAGACATGAATTTCGCTCTACAATTCAAACTAATATGGAAAATAATTGTGAAATTGAATTGCATATGAATTAGAGTGATCTTCGAAAAATACTTAAAGGGACAACATATTTTACATATGACACAAAGAGGAAACACTATTGGCAATGGTCCAAAATAATGGAAATCCAATAAGAGTTTATAAATGTTTGATCTGACAAGTAGGAGATGGAAAAACAATCAAATTTTAAACGGATAGATGGATGCTCACAAAACCACTGTGTGATGTCATAACTATTACACCAAGAAACAAAATTGATACTCTAGTTGAAGATTTTTAAATGACAACAAAATTGAAATAGAACTAAATTTCACAACATTACCTTTTACCTGATCATATATCCATGTAGGGGTGGACCTATGTGGGCCTAGTGGGGGTTGTAGCCCCCATTGGAATTTTGAAAAAAAAATATTATTTAAAAAAAAACATGTTTTTAAATATTTTCTGAATTTTATTTCTTCAAAAAATATCCAAATAATTTATGTTTTATTTATTTATTTTTATATAGGATTTGTTATTCATAATCCTAAAAATTACTAAGAAAAACACAACTTTACCCAAATTTGCACAAAAAACTTTCAATAAAGATACAATTTTCTCTACATAAATATATATATATATATATATATCCTTTTTTGTGTTAAAATTTTCAAAAATTAGGGTTGATGGATTTGTACATTTTAAAATTATTATTTTTATACAAATTTATTAAAATTACGCAATGAAAGTAGTAAGTAATGATGAAATTTATGCAAATTGTGTACTTTTTCGATCAATTTTTAGTAAAGTTCCATTTGGGGTTTGAGTATATGTTTTGTTGTTTGAAACTGACATTGTTTGTGTAAGGTAGATGATAGACTTAAATAGAATGTATACTTTGAATTAGGATTTTGTGTAAGATAGACAATCGACTTTTTTTCGTTAAAATATTAGTCTCCACTATACTAAATTTATGTGTCCACCCTTGTATCCGCTCTCGAGTACATTTTTTCATGAGGTAAGAATTAGACTGATATAAAGATCGACTTGAAAACCAGCCTGTAGCATCCTTACGGATGAGAACTAGAAGTTTTAAATTAGTCGTGATATCTTCCAGTGAATTAGAGTGGCTAAGGTTTGCAATAAGATCGGCCACTATGTTAATTTCATGAAAGATATGATTAATCTGGGCTATCACACAAGATTGTAACAAAAATAGGATATCAGAGATGATAATCTCGATCTCCCATGGACAAACCCAGATTCCTTTGAGAACATTAACAATTGTTAAGTTATCGCTTTCAATTTCAATATTATCCAGTTTCACTTCTTTTGCTTTTAGGAGGGCATTGTGGAATGCTAAATTCTCTGTTTTTAGTACAGTCGATTTTCCGCATTTATCAGCATGGATTAGAATGGGTTCTACTTTATCATTTCTGAATATGAAACCAAATGATGAATCCCCGTTAATTTTAGTTGATCCATCAAGGTTTATTTTTAATAAATTTATTTGGTGGTTTTTTCCATCTTAAGTTTTTCCATTTTCTCTTATCCGTTTTTCTCTTAATTGTGTTGTTGTTTACAACGGTGCAATCAGCATGCCACACTTGTGTTATATTCCAGTTGAAAATTTGAGTTTTAGTGTATTTTACCAAATCTTTGATAATATCATATTATAGGTTGTCATTAGAAAAGGTTCTCTAGTTTCTCTGGTACCATATGCTCCACCATGTAATAGCCAATTCCGAGAACTGTGTGTCAGTTAACTTATTCCTAATTTCTTCCATAATTTCTTCAATTTTTTTATTTGTGTAATCAATTGTACGGATGTATAGTCCCGGTCTGCATTTATCTTGGAGATTGTTTGCGATGTATGGTTTCATTGTAGGAGAATGTGCTTTGTGTCCTCACTTTGGTAGTTACAAGATATACATCCTGGCGGGACAACAATCCCTTTTTCTTGTAGTATCGTCTTAGTTCGTAGTCCGTTCTTTACTATTTTCCAAAGGAAGTTTCTGACTTTGGGGGTATGTGTCAATTTTCCAAATCCATGACGAATCATATGCATTGTATCATGTATTTTTGGCGATAAGTTCCATAGTAGACTTTGTAGAAAACCAACCATTCTTGATGGGTTCCCAATACATACGGTACGTGATTTGATTAATAGGTAACAGAGTTGCTGTTATCAAAGAGACAATATCGGGCGGAAGAGTCTGGTTAAGCTTTGTTGCGTTCCATTGCTTATTAGTCTAAAAAAATTCCTCAACATGAGCGTTGTGATCGTAACCTGCTGGAATGTTCACAATGTCACATAAGTCTATGTGAGTGTAACACCCCCAACTTATTGTCGGAAATGCCACACGCCAGTGACCTCAGACGTTGATGTCCGATGTCACCCAAGGCTTTAATCGGAACAATTAATCTTAAATAGACATAATAAATAACGAAAGGTTAAACAACGGAATACATTTTTAAATGGAACTCAACCATTTATATTAAAATATCTCTCATCAAACGAGAGGAGTGTTTTTACAACAGAGTGAAATTACAGCGGAAGACTTTAAATTACACGGCGGAAGACTTCAAGAATAAACCTAATACATGACTAGGTTATAAAAATATATTTAAAGTAATACTTAACGACTTTGAAATACCGGCACCGAAATCTACAACTGCAAGTCTCTTCTTCAATGGTTACTTCGGACTTCGGGGACTAACCACTGATGTGCCGTATAGGACGGATGACACCAGCCAACCATGCAAGGAATAAAACCCGGTTGGTTAGTCTAATGAAAGACTATGCAAGGGTGAAAACAGAATGATCCTAGTGATCGTAACCGTTTACTATCATTGTCCCTCGAATAACAACCGAAGGAATGATATATAACCCGGAACTTTCACGGAATGATTAAAGTTTGAATGATCAAGAGAAGACCCCTAAGGATCGAGTCTTAATGGGAACGTATAAAGAGAAGACTCCAAGAGATTGAGTCTTATCGGAAAGCGTATGAAGAGAAGACTCCAAAAGATTGAGTCTTACGGGAAAGTATGACAAATGTTTGGGAACATAATAATAATTTCACACAAGCGTTTAAAAAGACTTGACCATTTGGGTCCACGACCAACCTCACCGCGTAATGTGAATTCAGATTTGGAAGGAAGACTTACTTTAATCGAAGTCCGAGCGGTTTACACGTTGTACTCCTCGCCCGAGGGTATATTAATTATGTGCATAATCGCACTTATCTTGTTTAATTCCAAAACTCATATTCACGTTATAAGCTTTTATCATATAAATATATCATCTCGATACGAGAGATATCTTTGGAATAAATCCCGATTGGTTGGCACCAGCTTAGTGCACCATCCCTATATTCGGATAGGGGTCGGTCATGACCAGGAAAGGGTGGTAGGGCTTGGACATCCTATCCACCACGGTTATAAAGAAACGGCTAGACCTCGCAAGGTACATAGCGTTCCTACGAATACTCGTTCTAACTACAATGTATAAGTTCACACAAAATCCACACCAATACCATCATGGTAATAACAGATATAATAGCGTTGTTTCTAGCAATATATACAACCTATAATAATATCATGTTTTAATTGTATCATTTATCAAATCTGTTCCCAAACGAAAACAATAGTTCACCCCAATTTAATTAACAATTGATAATTAATGGAAACATGGAATGATAAGCAAGAGTGAACTGCCACTTGCCTTAGCCTAGATGAACGATAGAGTGACGACGGGTTTCTGGGTCCGGAACGGGAACGGAAGTCGGATTACAGATTCCTACGAAAAACGACCCCACAACGAAACCCTAGGTTAGATTCGACAACTAAAATGTACGAATCTAAGAAAGGATGAACGAAAACGAAAGGACGAAAGCCCCGACCGAGACCGGCAATCCCAATGCCACGATCGCGATTGCCCAGGCAATCCGCGATCGCGGTGGGCACTGACGCGGTCGTCGAGGACGAGTGTCCGCGAGTGCCAAAGGCAGCGGCCGCGGACGCGGCCGGCCTTGTCACAACCGCGGTCGCGGCAGTTCATGTCCGCGATCGCGGACATGAACTCCGGCGACCCAAAATAACGAGGAACTCACCGGCGGGGACTCCTTGGGGCTCGATTCGTGGCGGCTTCACTTCCGGCCTCCATTGCGCCTCCACTGCAACCACCCTACGAGCATCACCACCTCCAACGAGAGCTCCGACGACAACTTCAAATTTTCCGGTGAAAGCTCGAACTCCGGCGACAAGCACCTTGGGAGAAAGAGATCGGGATTGGAGTGCTCTCAACCCTCCGAATCGACTCCCATTTATAGGCCAAGGAGAGAGAGCAGCCTGAAAAGATCAACGGTGGAGCGAGAGATCGACGGCGACGATGAGCACGTGGCTCGCATGCCCGTCTGTGCACTCTGCACAATTCCGCGGTCGCGGTGGGTTCTGCCGCGGTCGCGGAAAATTCAAAGCCCAGCTCCTCTGGGAGCTATTCTTCCGCGGTCGCGGAATTTCCCTTTTCGCGTCTATTTGCCCGGGAAAAGGTTTGGCATGGGTTTAAAACCCCGGATCTTAAATATTTATACCCAAACAAATATTCTAAGCCTCGATAATACGTCGAATGTATTTTCCAATGCTCTGGGAATTTTACAGAGATCCAACTCGCTACGGAAATTCCGAACTTCTCCAAACACGTCTCGAATAATTGACGAGGGTTTGGGAAATTACCCAAATACCCTTACTAAAAATGAGGGGTATTACATCACTTCCCCCTAAAAAAAAGTTTCGACCCCGAAACGTGGCCGAAAAACTAAAAAAAAATGAGGCGTTACAACACTACCCCCTTAAAAAAGTTTCGACCCCGAAACTAGCATCGCTAAGCTAAAGGGACCGGTTCCACCATAATCTCCTTACCTGATCTTAGTATCCTTAATCATTGCATCAAGTACTAGCTCCTGGAAAATGATTTGTTTCCTCAACCATACTACTATCTCGCACAGCCTACTTCCACGTACTATTCTTGTACTAACTCATGACCATCCTCAAGGTCATAATTATCTTAGGATAATTGTCTCCTAAAATCATCGCACTAGTCTCGCTATACCTTAAGCATGAGACTACACATATTCCTTTTTCCTCTTCCTCTAAACTTTTCTCAAAGTATGTACCTTATCTTCCTTAAGTCGATATCCTTGAATAAATTTGGTTTCCGAAACCTGTACTACCAAAAATCGAACTATTATTCGGTCAAGATTCCACTTACAATATACTGCCTATATTCCTTACTCTTGCTAGAACAGATGTGATCATTCACAAGATTACCATTGTCTCGCTCAGAGTATCCATTACAATCTCTAATATAACCTCATTGTTATGACCTATTCTTCCTAAAGACCTTGATGTCCTTAATTGGGAGAATACAACATATTTCTACTAACTTCCTTTCGACAATCCAATCCTCAAGTACATACATAGAATTCAACTATACCTCAACTTAGTACTTCCCTTTGTCATATATACCTTACTTCTTGTATACACGGCTCACCTACTACATTGGTTACCTTACTTGCATTTGGCCCTTGTGCCATATCTTTGACTCAAAATCTTCACTCCTGTGATCCTACAATCACTCACACCACCGCCTATGTCTGATTACCTCAACATGATTTACTAATCCTCTCCATAGGATTATACTCTCGTCTTACCCAAACGTGTCATATGATCACCTTAATAAACGTGGATCACATTTTCCTCAAGTCCACTTGATATCATCTACCTACTTACTTTATGTCACACTATTGACCTTCAAAACCGTAACAACTTTTACCGGTCGAGTTTGCTATTTACCCAAAAATCCTTAGGCAATCAGTTGTCCTCGTACGATATATTATCCCAAATCAAGCACCATTTTGCTTTACGGATATTTACCATTTATCCAAGATTAACTTAACGTATTCCTTATTCAATCTCTAACTTAACCCTTTAAGGTTCATCAACTCTATTTACTCAAAATACCATATGGATGAACAATACCTTGCCTTCAAAATCCATCACTTCACATTCTAAATCCTTCAATTGGTATATATTCGAGTAATAAATGTTACTTTACTCCTTAAATGCACATACGAAAATTCCCCATGCTACATCCTTTTGTTTATCGATATCCTCCGAATAACTAGGCCTTACATCATAACCTTTCAATTTCAAGTGGGCTTTCTCCCAAAACTATCGATCACAAATTAATTCCCAAAAAGTGCTATATCGACTGCCTTATAGATGTCACACTCTCTAACAATCCACATATCAGACCTTGTAAATCTCCAGATATCATATCTCTATATCCCTAGAAGGTACAATTCACTGATTCAGTTCCTTGGCCCAAATAAGTTTGGCCCTAAAGCTCACTTCCAACTCAAAACCTTTAGTTTCCTCAAAACAATGCCGTGATAAATCCATTAGCACAATTGTGACCAATCACTTGATTTCCCCCCAAAATGTGACATCAAATCGCATTAACAGACATTGATCACTCTACGCCAATCCTTATGTCATTTCTCTTAAGAAAGCCTCATAACGAAACCTCAGATAAACCTTCCAAGACGATACATATGACTTCACACCTTTAGCCTTTCCGAAAGTCTAATCCTCTGGTCCATAATGAACATACTCACTTACAACTTCCATAACCAAAATCCCTTGAGATATTACTCCTATTTCCTTAAGGTATCATCCTGATAATTGACTCATTACCAACCGTATCAGTCACTTCTATCAGAATCCTTTAATAGCTTTATACGATTAATGCTTGCTACCTTACTCCTTAGGCGCACATAGACAATTTTCTCCACTAAATCCTTTAATTTATCAGAATCATCAACATAACCTATCCTTAACTGTAATCTTTCCAATTAAGTGGCCTCCTTCTAACACAGTAACTTCACAACTTAATCTTCTCCAAAGAATTGCACCATAAGCCTTCTAACTGACAACTCACATAAAAATCCAAATATCAAACCTTACAACCTTACAAGTATCATAACTCCTTATCCCCTGATTGTACAACCTACCAATTTCAATCATTTGGTCCACTTAGATTTGGCTCAGCCGCCCTTTTCCTGACTCACATCCCAAAGGTTTGTTTAACTGGCTCAAATAACTTGTCTCTAACTTAAGATCCTTACATTCCTCACACAATTTACTATCCATCCAAGACTTAATCATACCATTTCCTGATAGAATCTCAAAACGAAACTTCGAATAGATCTTCCAAAATAATACCTACGACTTTGTACACTCGGCTTTTCAAAAAGCTGAAACCATTGGTCCTACACTAGTCGTACCCACTTATAAATCTCATAACCATAACTCTGGACTCTAAAGTCTTACTCAATGTCGTAATAGAGGAAACGAGTTCCCTATGAACTATCCCTCTTATACAATCATTCCTTTCTCAACAATCTATCCACATCAATGCCTACAGCATGACCTCATAACTAGGCATTCTGATCTTCATGTAGTTCATTCCTATGAGCTTTTACCAGAATAATTGTTTAGGGTACCCATATGAGGAGAAAAAAAATTCTTAGTCCCATAGAGCATTAACCATATACATTTGTTTCCTTCACCCTAAGAAATTTTGGAAAACTCAGCTTACGAGATAACGCTCGTCCGATCAATGAAGGAAATAATTAATGTCATACCGTTGTGACATTACTCCAATAACAAAGAGAGATTCCTAAGAATGGATCTAGCAATTCGGTAATGGAGTCGCCCTTGGTGTTAACCATGTAGGGAACGAACACCTCGGTTCCATACGTTACCCCTCCTGTGTGAGTCCTGGCAGCCCTTATCCATCCGTGACATCACTGTTTTTGGCACTCACGGGGTCCCGTACAAACGAACAATATGCAAAAGTAACGAATTTAGTAATTTCTGGAACAAGGAAACACTTCTCTATTATTCGAAACATACATAAACAACTGATAGAAAGTCGAATAGACAGATTACTAAACTATGGAGACTATCGACACAAGTCATCGCCCCTTATTCTAAAAAGCCTTACAAAATACTACCACTTGTACAAAGCTTCCTTCCCATCGGGGTGACGTATCACAAAGAGTCACTGCTCTTGACCCGAAGAATCCATAGGCGCCTTGCCTTTATCACGAGTAGCAGACTGCCCCGGAACAGATACTTCCGCCCATGGGTTCTGTCCACTGCCAACTTTTGAGGCCTGATTTGCTTGAGTTGGCCTTAGGCCCTTCTTCCTACAGTATGCCTTCATATGGCCTTCCCTTCCACAATAGTAGCATACCCTCTTTTCCTTTTGACAGCTAAAACGTGTATGCCCAACTTCTCCACAGTTGTGGCATAGAATCCCGCCGCTATTCCAGCCTGAGTCCTTGGCGGAATCGGACGGAGTCGTCTTGATCCTAGTACGACCAGACTTCTCGATCTTGGTGGGAGACGCTGGCCGCTTGAACGAGCCAGCCCTACGGTTATGTTGCCTAATCCTTGCCTTAATCTGTGCCTCCACACTAGCTGCGACTTGAGGTATGGGGGCCGCTTGGGCTTGCGGTAACATCTGGACCGTTAGTACTTCGACCACTAATCCCACTATCTGCCCAATGGTTGTCGCATTTAGCACGATCGGGGCAGGAGGTGGAACTCCCCTTGCAGCTTGGGGGTCCACTTTCCCTGATGAACATCCTGTCGCAGGGTCGGGTCACTACTACGTGATCCAGATCCCGCATCTTCCCCTGGTGGAGTAGCACTTCTCAGCCAAATTCGAGAATCGTTGCTAGGACTTTCGTTAGCTGCTCGGTTGGTGGGTCGGGTGTTCATCATCTGTTGATGAACCATAATGTTAGTTTAGAACTTCTCCAACTGGTACTTGACACTAAGTCAATTACGTTATGATACGATTTATAAGGGTCCAAACTAATAACTCTATATTAGTCTGACTGGCCCATCACCACTAACCGCAGAAATGACTTCTTCTCTGACTTACTAGAAAGGAACTTGATAAGCACTACTTTGTAGGGCTTAAGTAAGAGTCATTAGAGGTTTTATTGGTGCCATTCGGGTAGATTTAGACACATTCATGTGTATGGCGTTTGGAGGCGAAGTTGGTGTATTTGGAGGTGTTTGAGCTATTTTGGAGATCATATGAGACACTGAGGAGGAAACCACCGGTAGTAGACGCCAAGGAGTTATGAAGCATTGGCGATGAGGTGCTGAAGACACGCTTTCGGGAGCTGAAGAGACAAAGGAGGAAGAAATGAGTTCACGACGACCGCCGTGCAACTTACGGCGACCGCCGCCAATTCACATCCAACAACATTGGCTACGATGTAATTACGGCGCCCGCCGTGGAAAGACGGCGCCCGCCGTGATTACGGTGCCCGCCGTGGAGGATGCAGCGCCCGCCGTGCATGTCTGAAGTCCGCCGTGCCGTTTCCTTATTTGCATTATTTTATTACTTTTTATTATTTCGTTTTAGGTTAACTTAGCTTTATTTCCTTTAGTATTTAAGGGTTGAGAAAAGGCTTGTTTGCCTATCTTGGATTCTCTCTCGAACCCTAATTAGTTTTTACGTATTTGCTATGAAGAACTAAGCCTCCTTGGCTTAGTCAGACGCTGAAGCTTTCGTTTTGATTCAGTTGTGAGACTCTCGTTATTAATCTATTGCATGGTTTTTATCTCTTCTCTTGCTTAAGTTGCTTATGATTGATATTGATAATCTCTAGTCTGATCAACTAGGTTTGTTTCTATTGATTGATTGCTAGATCTTGATTGTTACTGGTTGAGCATATCTATTTCATAGTAGCAACTGCATCGTACTAGTAATTGGTTGTGCTAATCTTATGCAGAAGAGAACTGATTTACATTCTAGGATAAAAGCTGGTTGTTTTATGCTAGAATTGTATCCAACTATATTCATATCCGTAAGACTGCTGTTAAACTAAATCTTGATAGTTTCAGGGTTGTTTAATTAGTTAGTGCTAATAGTATCTGGTTGTGCTATTAGTTATATCTGAAAAGGAATTGGAATTTCCATTGCATGAGATTTTTAATGATTATCTATGATCAACTTGTCATACGAATAGTGGATGTTGTTTGACTAAGTGATTTTCCCCATCACTGATTTCATCATATTTTACTTTGTTTACTTTTGCATGCGTAGATTACTTAAACTCACAAAACCCCCCCTTGTGGTTACGTTTGATTGACATACAAATTGCATATTTAGATAGAATTCGCCTCCCTGTGGGTTCGACCTTTACTTACCTAGGACTACGGTTTAGGGTTTGTTTGGATATTTTGCATAACAGTTTTTACACGACGAAAACCTGTTATCAAATTGGCGCCGTTGCCGGGGAGGCAATATTCTATTTAGTGTGTGATTTGTGTGCCAATTTTGGTGTGAACCTATCTTATGGTTCACACCCGTGTTACTAATAATCTACCTCTTGAATTTGATCCAGAGATCGAAAGAACTTTTCATCAGGCTCGCAGGGCTGCGCGTGCATTACTTCAGGAAGCTGATACGATGGCTGACGATCTGCGTGTTACTCTTGAGTCCTTGACGGCTCCTAACTTGGACCAACCAACTCGTGTTGTGCAATTTCCTGCCCTTGGTGATGGGGTTAAATTTGAGCTCAAGACATGAGTAGTCCATTTACTCCCGAAATTCAGTGGAACCCCCCTTGAGGACCCTATTCAGCATTTGGATGAGTTCCTTGAGGTCTGTACCAGCATGCGGCCATCTGATATTACTGAAGATCAGATGAGGTTAAGGGTTTTTTCTTTTTCTCTGAAGGACTCAGCGAAGGACTGGTATCATTCTCTACCCCAGGAAGCATCACTACTTGGGTGAATTTGAAGAAAGTATTCCTTGACAAGTATTTCCCAGCTATCAAGTCCAATCAGCTTAAGAAGAAGATATGCAACATTGAGCAACTGTCTAATGAGTCTCTCTACGACTATTATGAACGCTTCAAGAAACTAGTGAAGAGTTGCCCTTACCATGGTTATGCTAATCATGATCTGATTCTCTATCTGCATGGAGGACTCCGTGAAGATGATCGTCGGATGGTGAATTCTTCATGTGGTGGAAACATTTTGAAGAGGACTTATGAAGAAGCTCTGGAGATATTTACTACACTGGCTGATGACTCCAGACAATACAGTGGGAGAGGTTCCCAAAGCTTGGTGGTTGCAAGTTCTCAATACAAAATTGATCAAGCTGACTTTGATGTGCTGAGAGAGGAGGTGAGACGTTTGAAGCTGAAAGGTACGCCTCAGCAGGCTAAGGCCTGCGAGATTTGTCATGACGACTTGCATCCTACTGATTCGTGTCCTATCCTACAAGAGGAAGTGAATGCAGTAGGAGGATATCAGCAGAGGCCCAGGCATGATCCCTACTCCAATACTTACAATCCTGGTTGGAGGGACCATCCCAATTTCAGATGGAGAGACCCGGAATAGAATCAAGGTCAAGTCCAACATCAGGGTAACCCTCCACAACCTAGGCAACCCTATGTGCCAAGACCGCAAGGGCAGAGTTCGAATCCTTCATCGTCTGTGGAGGATATGATGAAGATGCTGATGCAGAGCAACGTGAACCTTAATGGGAATGTTGCCAAGTTGACCAAGAGCCACATACAGTTCCAGGAAAGTACACAAGCTAGCATTCAGAACCTGGAAAGACAATTTGGTCAAATCTCTCAAGTGGTGAATACACTGGACGCAAAGGATTCTGGTAAACTTCCATCTCAAACGGAAGTGAACCCGAATATTCGGAATGTCAGTGCTGTAACTTTGAGAAGTGGGAAAAAGCTAGAAGAAGATAAGTCTGAAGTCAACGAGGCAGAAAACAAGGATTTGGAGAAGAACAGCGACGGCGACCGCCGTGAAGACCACGGCGCCCGCCGTGGAGATGAATCTGCTCTCGACTTCTCTGATGGAAATTGCGGCGACCGCCGTACTAATTGTGGCGCCCGCCGTGACGGTGATCCAAGTTCCGAAGTTTCTGATGATGTTCACGGAGCCCGCTGCGAAACTTACGACGCCCGCCGTGATAATGAGTAGCCCTCGACTTTTCTGAAGAAAATTGCGACGACCGCCGTACTAATTGCGGCGCCCGCCGCCCCTCTGTAGTCGAAGTTGAGGCTGAGAAAGAGTCTGAAACATCGATTTTTCCTGATTGGAAGCCTGTTCCACCTTTCCCATCTGCTTTGAAGCGTACCAAGCCACTTGCGCAGGACAAGGACATGTTTGAGATGTTCAGAAATGTTGAGGTCAACATTCCTCTCCTCAATTTGATCAAATATGTCCCTCGTTATGCCAAGTTCTTGAAGCAGATGTGCACAACAAAGAGGAACCAAGACAGAAATAGCAAGAAGAAGGTAAAGGTAAGCGAACATGTTTCTGCTGTGTTTCAGAAATGCTTACCCAAGAAGTGTGGTGACCCAGGTATGTTCACCATCCCTGTCACTATTGGAGGTACCAAGTTCAATAAGGCTATGCTAGATTTGGGTGCTTCAATTAATGTTTTACCTTCATCTCTCTGTGAATCCTTACGATTAGGACCCTTACATGCAACCAATATTTCCATTCAGTTAGCTGATCGATCTAGTGTGCATCCTATAGGGATAGTAGAGGATGTATTGGTTATGGTTGGTGATCTTACTTTTCCTGCTGACTTCTATGTGCTCAATATGGAACACGATATGCATGCAGCCCCTATTCTGTTAGGGAGACCTTTCCTGAAAACTGTCAACACTAAGATTAATGTGAGTACTGGTTCTTTAACCATGGAATTTGATGGCCAAACTATGAACTAGAATATCTATGACGCCATGAAATCTCCTTCGGATCATCATTCTTTGTGTGCAATTGATGTACTTGAGCCTGTGGTGCACGATGCTTCTGATGATGAGCACCTAGATGACATACAATCTATCATTGTTGATTCTAGCTTGGATTTTACTCTATCTACTGAGTTGCAGGAAGGTGTCAATGAGTCAGACGCTTACTATAAGCTTCCTCCAGAGCTACCAGGCAAATCGCCTTTACTGCTGACCCCGAGTGAGAAGCTCGTTCCTTCTGTGGTGCAGGTCCCTGAAGTTGAAGCTAAACACCCCCCTTATCGATCAAAGCATGGAAAGACGGCGCCCGCCGCGGAAAGACGACGCCCGCCGTGGAAAGACGGCGCCCGCCGCGATTATGGCGCCAGCCGTGGAGGATGCAGCGCCCGTCGTGCATGTCTGAAGTTCGCCGTGCCGTTTCCTTATTTGCATTATTTTATTACTTTTTATTATTTCGTTTTAGGTTAACTTAGCTTTATTTCCTTTAGTATTTAAGGGTTGAGAAAAGGCTTGTTTGCATATCTTGGATTCTCTCTCGAACCCTAATTAGTTTTTATGTATTTGCTATGAAGAACTAAGCCTCCTTGGCTTAGTCAGACGCTGAAGCTTTCGTTTTGATTCAGTTGTGAGACTCTCGTTCTTAATCTATTGCATGATTTTTATCTCTTCTCTTGCTTAAGTTGCTTATGATTGATATTGATAATCTCTAGTCTGATCAACTAGGTTTGTTTCTATTGATTGATTGCTAGATCTAGATTGTTACTGGTTGAGCATATCTATTTCAGAGTAGCAACTGCATCGTACTAGTAACTGGTTGTGCTAATCTTATGCAGAAGAGAACTGATTTACATTCTAGGATAAAAGCTGGTTGTTTTATGCTAGAATTGTATCCAACTATATTCCTATTCGTAAGGCTGCTGTTAAACTGAATCTTGATAGTTTCAGGGTTGTTTAATTAGTTAGTGCTAATAGTATCTGGTTGTGCTATTAGTTATATCTGAAAAGGAATTGGAATTTCCATTGTATGAGATTTTGAATGATTATCTATGATCAACTTGTCATACGAATAGTGGATGTTGTTTGACTAAGTGCTTTTCCCCATCACTGATTTCATCATATTTTACTTTGTTTACTTTTGCATGCGTAGATTACTTAAACTCACAAAACCCCCCTTTTGGTTACGTTTGGTTGACATAAGAATTGCATATTTAGATAGAATTCGCCTCTCTGTGGGTTCGACCTTTACTTACCTAGGACTACGGTTTAGGGTTTATTTGGATATTTTGCATAGCAGTTTTTACACGACGAAAACCTGTTATCAGAACAACTGTTCATATGAATAGTGCCTAAATAAGTGCGTTGGTACTGTTCAGAGTGGACTTCTGCTTTTGCTGTAGAAGTTGTTTGTCATTTGCTGATGAGATTTGTCTGATTGTATTTTGTCTGATTGTGTTGCCGACATCTTTTGTCTGAAAGATTTTTGATGGGCTTTTGCGAACGGCCTTATGGACTTGCAACCTTACTGGGCGTAAGGGTCTTGTGCGAACTGATCATATGGGTCATAATCAGTTTGCTGGGCTAAATTGGCCGAGCTGGCTTGGTCTTCTTCTTCTTGGACTTTATCAGCCCAAGACTTGGGCTTCTCGTCCGAGATGTCAACAATTGTTACTGAGTTTTGCTTAGTTTTGAGATTCTTGTATTTCTTCCATTCTTGGTAGTCAAGCCAGTCTTGGTCTTGGATTTGTGAGGGTGACGCAGTTGCCACCGGGACTCCTGACGGGTGAATGACAATCTCCTTTGAGGGGGCAGGAGAAGCTTGTGTTCCTTTTGCTTTGAAAATTGCATGGATGTTGTTGAGTGAGTAGGATTCTGGATCAATCTTTTCCCACCATCGAACTTTGAACTTGTGGCAGAGAGAAAGGGGACACGGACAGGGTAATGCTTGCTGGAGTTCATAGATCCAACAGAGTATCCAAGATACACCAGTGCACCTATGGAATTGTATTGGTTTTATGTAGTTTTGGACCGGACAATGTTTGATAAAGAAGTCATAGGATTGCCTAGCTTCTTCTGGGTAGATTTCAGGAGTAGGTCCAAAGTAGTTCCACCAGTCAAAGAACCAGACTGGTAAATTGCTGTTGCATGTTTTTGCGAAGAAAAAGAACCAGGAATGGTTGAATGCTCGGATAAGAAAGGCCTTGGTCCAAGCATCTCTATAGTCATAATAGGAATAGCCTTTCGGCCAGAAAGGGATTGAGAATGCCTTTTGTGTGCTAGGTTCTCCCCAAGATTCTCTGGAGATGACCTTCAGAATTTTGCATTTTGAGAAGACAATGAGGTTGGGGTCATTGTCGTCTCTGGTATGCGAGATTTCGGCAGATTCAGAATCTACCAAAACGAACTCATAGAACTTCTGGGTTTTTGCCGGGTCAGAAGGAAACCATTGGAAGTCTTTGGAGAAGAGATTTTTTATGAAGGGTCCAAAGTCCTTTTGGTCAGGGGGATTGAATTCTTTTGTGAGGCAGATATTTTATAGGGATGATTGCTTGAGGATGTATCTGTGGAAATGCTTGGTGGATTTCTGTTTGTCAGTTTTTTGTGGAGTCCTCGGGTTTAGAGGACTGTTTGTGAGAGCTGGGAATTGGGATAAGGATTGAAATTGGTTTTGCGTTTGGACAACGCTTTTTGCTGGGGACGAGCTTGCTGAAGCATAATCCTGTGGGGTTTGCTTGCGAGGGTTTCCCCTCCCCGCCATTCTTGAGAACCTGTTTTAAACAAGATTAAAAAGGTACATTAGAAAGAATGCAATCCCTAATGATCCTGTCAGCAGTTTGTTGGCGAATGTTGAGGATCCTGATTTCACTGGAGAGAATGATATGTTTAATCTTCTCGGAGTGAAATGATTCTTGAGCAGTTTTGCGAACGGTCTTTTGGGCTTCAAAGACTCGAAAATAGGAGTAGTAGGCCTTTTGTTTGTCTTGGAGGGTTTTGAAATAAGGAAAGGGGGCCATGTGTTTTAAGGTTTTCCCTGCAGAAATTCTCTTGTCAGAAAATCTGGTAAAGAATTGCTTTCTCCTTTGATAAATTCAATTTCAAAATCAAAGACAGATAAAATGGCTTGCCATCGAGCAAAAATTTGTTTTGAGACAATATTCTGGACATCTTTTTGAAGTATATCTTTTGTGGATTTGCAATCAACTCTAAGAAGAAAAGACTTGTTGTATAAATCATCTTGAAATTTGGAAATGCAAGCGACGATGGAAAGGATTTCCTTTTTAATCGTGCTATAGTTTAACTGAGGCCCAGCCCAGCAACCAGAGTAGAATCTAACCAGTTGCTCTTTGCTTTCTGGATTGATCCTTTGTTTAAGAATGCCACCAAAACCAATGTTGGAGGCATCAGTTTCAACAATCATAAAAGCATTGGGCTGAGGAAGGCCTAGGCAAGGAAGAGATTTAATCTTGCTTTTGATGATTTGGACGGCTTTGGTTTGATCAGAACCCCAAGGAGCAGGATTCTTTTTGAGTCTGGAAAATAAGGGAATGCAGAGTTTTCTGAGATCGGGAAAGAAATCAGAAATATAATTGAGGCAACCAAGGAATCTTTGTAATTGAGTTTTGTCTTTGATTTCGTCGGGAAATCTATCTGTGAACTCAATGCTCCTTTGGATAGGTTTGATGGTTTGTTGATGAATGTCATGGCCAAGAAATCTAATCTTGGTCTGAAAGAGTTTTATCTTAGTGGCAGATAAAACTAATCCATTCTTTTTGATGACATGCAGAAAGGTATTGAGATGCTTAGAGTGTTCTTCTAAGGTTAGGGAATAAATGAGGATATCGTCGATGTAGACGATGAGGAAGTCGGAGAAGGGATTCAGAATATCATTCATAATCCTTTGATATTCTGAAGGGGCATTTTTGAGACCAAAGGGCATGACATTCCATTCGTAATGCCCAAATGGTACAGTGAAGGCGGTTTTGTATCTGTCTTCTTCGACAATCTGGATTTGCCAGTAACCGCTCTTCATGTCAAACTTAGAGAAGACTTTTGCTTCGAAAAGTCTGTTGAGGAGGTCTCTCTTATTGGGGATAGGATACCTGATCCATTGTAAGGCTTTGTTGAGGGGTTTGTAGTTGATAACCAGCCTAGGAACGCCTCTTTCTTTTTCGGCTGCGTTCATGACATAGAAAGCCGTGCAACTCCAGGGAGATTGAGATTTTCTAATTAGTTTCTTAACTAACAAGGTCTCAATTTCTTTCTTGCAGGTTTCTAAGAGTTCTTTGTTCATTTGAATAGGCCTAGCTTTGGTTGGGATATCTCTCTCATGAAAGTCTTTTTCATAGGGGAGATAAACATGATGCTTCTTTCTGTCCCAGAAGGCATTGGGGATATCCGCACAGACTTGCTCTTTGAAGAGATTCTCGAAGTCTAGGGCCTTGGTTTGCCAAAGAGGGCCTTGCAGCCTTTCTTCAATCTTTAAAAACCCAATTTCATTAGTTAAATCTCTAATGAGGGTTTTCTTATGCTGAATGCTGTTAAGCTGTCTTTTGATAGAAGAATTTTGAAGGAGATCAAGATCTCTGCTCTTGATTGGGGAAAGGAAGGGGAAGTCTAGGTTTTTTCCTAGAATCTTGGCATGAATGCCGTCTTTATCAACTGAGAAGGGATAAAGCTGGGTTAGGAATGGGGATCCTAGGATGACTTCTTGTTGAAGATCCTTGACAAGGACAAAAGAGTTTAGGAGACACCATCCATTGCTGCAGACGGAGGCTTCAGGAATTTTGTAGTTTAACTGCATTTTAATGCCGCTGGCATTAAAAAGTCTTTCATTGGTCTTGACAAAATACTTGGAATTGACAAGGCCTTCTCTGATACAGTTGAGATCAGCTCCGCTGTCAATGAGGGCGACAATTTTGAAGGTGGAATCTTCAATCTTAATCTTAACAGGACAATACCATTTTTGGCATTCTACTTTGTTAAGAGCTGAAAGAAAGAGATTGTCTTGCTGAAAAGAGGGGTTAAATGATTCATTTTGCGAGATGAGGGGTTTTTTGCTGGTAGAGGAAGAGGTTCTAATTTTAATAGAGTCTTGGCTGGATCTGTTAGATGATCTTATCTCAGAACTACAACTAGATTCATTTTTAGATTCTAGCTTGTTAATTCTGATTTCTATGAGATCATCCATAGAGTCTCTTAGTCTAACATACTCTTGAAGTCCTTTAACTTCTTTCTTGAGAGTATTGACTTCGGATTGAAGGTCTTTGATGGTGACTTTGGAACCTAGAATATTATTACTAGGTTGATCTTCAAAGAGTTTTGAGATGCTGAAGGGTCTATTGAGGGCTGGTCTTTGCTCGTTGAAGATAAGATCCTTAAGTTTCATGAAATAATCATGCTTAGTTTGAGGATCTGGGATCTGATTGATGAGGTCAAAAAGAGCTTCTTCTCTTTCTGCTTTGGTAATAACATTGCAGTAATGCTGAGGTTGATTCTGGTCAGAGCTTGAAGAGTCATAGTTGATCTCATATAATCCTTCATTGTCAGAGGAGGATTCAGTGTCTAGGCAGAGAAGTTCACCAATCTTTTCTTTAAGATCTGGTTCATCTTTGAGAAGCTCGTTGATCTTCTGCTTCATTGGACAACTGTTGGCCTTGTGACCTGGCTTACGACACTTGTAGCAGATAATCTTTTTGCCGTAGCTGGGTCTATTAGGCTTGCTATCTCTGGTGTGGACAGGTTTATCATACCTGTTAGATCTCTGTTTAGAGCGCCTAAAGAATTCTCTTTTAGGTCTATGAGTCTTCTCTTTTCTAGCTCTGGAGGGGGCTTGGATCTTTTCCATGCCAAAGGCTTCACAGAAGTTTCCCATTTCTCTTCTGGATTTACCCTTTTCTCCCCCGTATTTTGCTTGAATTTTTAATTCAGTGCATAATGCTAATCCTTCTTTCTTGATGAATGCTCCAAGCTGCCCATAGGTGATATCCTTCCAAGGGATTTCTTCCTTACCTATGTTTTCTTTAAGCTTGGTAACGATTCTTTTTGCGAAGAGGGATGGTAATCCTGAAACAAATCTTTCTTTCCAAAAAGATTCGTTACAGTCTGGTCTTTTAAGGACATAGGTGATGAAGACGTCCTTGTACCACCTATAATCACTTAGAGTTGGGCATCTAAGTTCTGTTAGGGTGATCTTGTTGGCTTGAAGTTCTTCATGCGGGTTGCCAACGAAATACATACTTATAGCATATATAAGTTGGTTGGTTGTATTTTGATCTATAGAGATCCTTCCCTGATCGTCTTCTGTAGAGACGGTGGCATTTAGGATATCTAATTGTTGTTGTAAGTTCAAGGCATTATCCCACCAGTATTTAAGCTGACCAGTGAAGCCTTGAATTATAAGACATGCTGCTGTCTTATCCGTTTGATCATGGGTTCTATAGGCTGCTTTAGCCATTCCCATTTCTTGGAGAGTATTCATGATTTCTCCTTCTGATTTGCCATCTATGTTCCATTCATAGATGGATGTTCCATTGTAATCCGTGGTCCTGAATTTAGCTCTTTCTTCATACTGAAGATCAGGAGGAGTTGGACGATTGTAGTAATTTCTAGTATCAGTATGTGCTCCAAATCTTTTGGAGTAATGCTGAGATCCGTTTCCCCTTCTCCTGAGTTTATTAACCTCTGGGGATTCAGATCCTAGAAAAGCGATTTTGCTGATGGAGTGGCTCGTCTTGCTAGAGCTACTTATAGAGTCTCCAGAATCCTTCTTAGACTTACTGCTACAGTTGCCTTTATTCTTTAGGCAGTTGATATTTGCAGCTGGAGAGGTGACGCGTTTTGAGGAGGAAGCCTGGATATTATCCATCCTTTGGTTAATGGCTAGGTGGAAGGAATCCATCCTTTGATTGATTCTATCAAGGATAGAAGGAGGGCTAAGGCTGATGTTGCTTAAGAGATTGTTAGGAATACTTTCAGCTTGAAAGTGAGGCCTACTAATATCTCTAGGAAACTTAGGGGAACTCAATCCTTTATCCATACCAAGATGAATCTGATCTATTTGTTCAGAGATGGTATGAAGGATTTGATTGCTATAGTTGTTTTGGGAGTAGATCTTCTTGATATCTCCCAAATTGGTCTGACTATGATCCTGCTCAGGTCTCCCTTTCTTAAAGGGATCAGCACGAATATCTTCATTGTCATGTTTAACAATGATACTCTTGAGCGGAGGATGAACAGAGGTACTGGTTCCTGAGGGAAAAAGATTCCAGGTTCTAGAAATCCTATTTTGCACCTCTAAGGATGGAAGATGGAATGGGTCATCAATGTCTTTTTTAGACAGATAAATAGAGAACCATCTAAAGAAAAGAATATTAGTTTGGAGATTGTTCATCTCTTCATAATATTCCTCTTGGATTCTATCTCTGCAATCTTTGTCTAGTTGCATGAACCATTTTCTCCTTTTATTGTTGCTGGAGCCATAGAAATCTTTTCTAAGATACTCTTTATCAATGGTAAAACCTTCTTTGGTTAAGACATTGATAGTAGAATAGTTATGCATGTTGGTAGAGGTAGGAGAATGGTCACCAACAGATTCTTCCTCATTCTGGGGAATGATTCTAGGAAGAGGATGGGCAAAGTCTATATGATCTCTTCTTAGAGAACTATTTCTGGAGAACTCACTGGTCATGGAGTAGAAGGGGTCACTTATAGAATTCCGAGCAGGGGCAAAGCTAGGTCGGTTGGTTGAGTTTTCTCTGACCGAATTGAACCTGATGAGAATTCTACCATCAGACTCTTCTATGATCTGAGAGATCTCTTGTTGTTCCAGGTTTCTAGGAGGGTTGTCGTTGTCGACCTCTAGGGTTTCAGGAATAGTAATGTCTTTCCACTTGATGGTCTTGGGAGTAAAAGTGCAAGACTTTTCTGCTTCTAATTGAAGAAGAACAGTCTCTCCCTGAGCTAGAGGGGTAATGATGCACTTTGGATCTGTTAAAGAACTCATGAGTTTGAAATGCAGTCTATAAATAACAGCAAAGTTCTTAGTGAACTGTTTGCAGTTGTTATTTAGCATTTTGATGTCTAGGATGACGGTTTGACAAATCCTAGGGTCAGTCAAGTCGACTGAGAAGTTTGGAGAACAATTGAAGAACAAAGGTCCATTGCAGATGTTGGATTGTACTAAAGCAAGAATCGAGATGATATATTTATATGATAAAAGCTTATAACGTGAATATGCGTTTTGGAATTAAACAAGATAAGTGCGATTATGCACATAACTAATATACCCTCGGGCGAGGAGTACAACGTGGAAACCGCTCGGACTTCGATTAAAGTAAGTCCTCCTTCTAAATCTGAATTCGCATTACGCGTTGAGGTTGGTCGTGGACCCAAATGGTCAAGTCTTTTTAAACGCTTGTGTGAAATTATTATTATGTTCCCAAACATTTGTCATACTTTCCCGTAAGACTCAATCTTTTGGAGTCTTCTCTTCATACGCTTTTCGATAAGACTCAATCTCTTGGAGTCTTCTCTTTATACGTTCCCGTTAAGACTCGATCTTTAGGATTCTTCTCTTGATCATTCAAACTTTAATCATTTCGTGAAAGTTCCGGGTTATATATCGTTCCTTCAATTGTTATTCGAGGGACAATGACAGTAAACGGTTACGATCACTAGGACCATTCTGTTTTCACCCTTGCATAGTCTTTCATTAGACTAACCAACCGGGTTTTATTCCTTGCATGGTTGGCTGGTGATAGGGTATTTTCAGTCGTTGTACACTATCAAAGTAATCCTAATATGCAACTAGAGTATAGCATGCAAGTAGGGAATCGTACCCAAGGGAGTAACACGTCAATTTCAATGCAATTGCTAATTTATCAACTTCAAAGGACAAATGGGGGGGGGGGGGGGTTTGGTTTTGTACTAAAACTACTCAATTGCAATAGCATAAAAATCAAGATTAAACAATGGGAGAAAGAGGTTTCACCTAGCAAGTTTCCACACATCAATTAATCAAGTTGTAATTTCGGTTCATCTCATGTTCATCATAATCCTATGGATTTGTCCCAATTCTGATTTTTTGTATATTAACAATCCAACCGGTCTTGCTAATACTTACTAATTGAAAACCTAGAAGACCTCCTAAGTTGATTCAATCAATAGCATAGGGCATAAGAAATAATGGATTGCAAGCAAAGACTCAACACCGCAAGTATGACATGCAAATCAATTTCCTTTTCACAATTGAATTCAATATACCAATTTCATGCAATTGTGGTTGCTACAAGTGATTAGGGATTCCACCGTCTATCCCTATTCTAGCAATTAGAAAACTATAAAATCGAACTAGGATGTCAATCTAGCCAACAATATAGAAATCCGAATTATGCTCAAGGAAATCAATACAAAAATCCAAAGGGACGAACAAGAGATAAAACCTTACAACTGAATTAATCGAGTGCTTCCACGCTAGGCAAAACAAGGGTCTTAGTTCCGGTTCATGTTCTTCACGAAATCCAAAACCATGGAGAAAACTAGAAAAACGTTCTTGAGAAAAACAAAGAAAGAAAAGAGATGGAAAAGATAGATGATGAGAGGAGAGAGAGGGAATGGTGATGGATCCATGAATGTCTGCCAAAAACGTGCTAATCTAACCTAAACTGACAAACAAAACGTCTGAATTGATTAAGGGAAAACAAAACGTCAAGCCAAAAAGGAAATCGGGAAAGTTCAGAAACGCCAGAGACGCGACCGGACGCGATCGCTTCCGCTCGCCGTTTCGCCTCGCCAAAGATCAGAACTTCCTGGAGCAAAAACGCGACCACCGGCGATCGCCGCCGCCCGCCGCCACTCGCGGCCAGTCGCGTCCACCCGCCGCCGCCTGCTCGCGTCAGCCAGCTCCAGCCCAGCCCGCGTCGGCCCGCGGTGGGTCGCCATGGCCCGCGTCAAGCTGCTTCTCCTAGCTTCAATGTCGTCTCTTCATGTCAGCCCGGCTCCTCGAGCGTCTTCTCGCCAAGGAAACCTCGAGCCTCGTCCTCAACATGCAAGTGCTTCCAAATAATCATAATGTAGCTCCGCACCTCAAGCATCGACTTAGCTCCAAAACCGAGCCAAAATCTCCACAAAACTATGCTAATAACTACTAGTTGCGCTATGTAAAATACCGCTTATCAAATCCCCCATACTTAAACCTTGCTCGCCCTCGAGTAAGCTAAAAGAAAACTCACTCCTCCAATCAGCACACAGGTTTCAGGAAGTAAGGAAGAACATGAAACTAGCAATTACAAGACTCAACACTTCGCCTCCAAACAATCAAAAATGAGCAATGCATAAACTCCAATCTATCTCCTTATCGCTCCATGAGTGATCCTACCCGAACTCCTTATAACACCTCTTCTTATGACACCAACGCCAAGCAAGAAAATCCTAAATCACTCACACTCATTTTGCTTAGGCGCCCTTTCGGGTTTTCACCTAACCACTCATTTCATTTTGCTAGATATCTCACATGTTGCTCACATCACTCAAGTCCATTTTTGCACCAACCTAGAGTCGGTCGGACTACCTGTTTTTTACCTGAGCTTTTCAGCTCATCCCAGGATTTTGATTGCCTTTTTCTCATATTTTTGGCTTTTTCTTTTTCAAAATTTTCAAAAATTCATACACATCAGCCATACACAAGTGCACAACACCATAAAACATGTGAATACATTCTCTCCCCCATACTTAAACATGACATTGTCCCCAATGGAATGAAAGACAAGGTAAAAGCACGGGGATAAAGAAAACAGAAGACTCACATACGAGACCGGATGGTCTCCCTCCAATGAAGCACAAGGTGTAGTAGAAGTGGGATGAGCTCAATGATGATCCAATAATGTCCAGCTCATCCAAAACAATGGGTAACAAGGAAGAACGCCGAAATTGAAGATCCACAGAAGAAGAAAAATGAATGGCGAATTCAGCAAATCACCAACTTCCGGAAGGTTGCTAAGCACAAACCCGTGATCGTAGTTTGCAACCTACAATCATAAGCTCTTCTTCGGGGAACACCAATCTCGCATCACTCCAAGACTCATTTTTGCCTCAACCTGGGGTTGAGCGAGTCACCTTCTTATTACCTATGCGGCCCTTGCGGGTTTTCCGCACATACAAGGATTTTTTTTTTTTTTTTTTTTTTTTTTGATTGATAAAGGAAGAAAGACTTACAGCGGTTTTGGCTACAGATTGTAGCTGAACCTGTGCCTCGGGCATCCTTCCCTAACCACAAAAACAACAACCTCAATCTATATCATCGGGTCCTTTAGGAACCCTCTCATTGAGCACCTCCTTCTTGAACCATTCATGGAAAGGTTTAAACCTTAGACCATGCTTCTTGGTGGTTGACTCCTTCGGTGGCTCCTCCATCTTTACCTTCTTGGTTGCCTTCCCCCCATACTTCGATGGATCAGGGGGGTGTTGGAACTCAACTTCCGGGGCCTGCACAAAAGAAGAAGAAAAAAGCTTCTTGCTCGGAGTTAGCACAATGGGGCCAATGCCCAAAAGAGAGTTAGGGGACTCTCCCTTCTCATCCAATAAAGCTGTCCTTTAAGAATCCTCAATCATAGGTTGTAACTCATCCAAAGGGTTAGGAGTCATTACATCAACAAAGTTCAAAGAGGAATCAACAACGGGCTTCATATCATAGATGTTAAATTCAACTTCATCCCCATCAAATTCCATAGTCAATTTCCCACTATTAACATCAATTTTAGTTTGTGATGTTTTCATGAAAGGCCTACCTAACAGCATAGGGGCCGCATCTTTGTCATGCTCCATATCCAACACAAAAAAATCAGCGGGAAATATCAAATCACCAACCATAACAAGTACATCTTCAACCACTCCCTTAGGATACACATTAGACCTATCAGCTAGTTGAATAACAATACCGGTCTCATGCAAAGGTCCTAATCCTAGGGATTCATACAAGGACAAAGGCAAAACATTGATAGATGCACCAAGATCAAGCATAGCATTTTCAATTTTAGTATCACCAATCACACATGGAATGCTAAACCTACCCGGGTCACCACACTTTTTAGGCATTTTCTTTTGAAAAACCGCGGAAACATGCTCACTAATTTTGACCTTTTGTTTTCCTTTCAATTTTTGATTCCTTTTGATAGTGCAAATTTCTTTTAAAAACTTAGCATATCTAGGAATACTTTTAACCAATTTTAGCAAAGGAATGTTTACCTGACACTTGCTAAAGGTCTCATACATCTCATTGTCACTCTCCGGTCTTCTAGTGTCCTTCAACGCCTCAGGGAAAGGCGGGACCGGCTTCTGAGAGCAAAGCGGTGGAAAGCTCGGGCGAACATACTCGTCGACAAGATCTGGGCTCAAACCGCGAGCCACGGCGGGTCCACGCGATCGCCGTTCCTGAGTTGGGAGTTCTGCCGCCAAACCGCGGGTGGACGCGGGTGAGGGCGATCGCCGGGGCTCCTTGGTGGTTTCTGGCGCTGAACCGCGAGTGGACGCGGGTCCACGCGATCGCCGGCGCTCCATGGATTCCTCTTGGCTGCTCACTGGAATGAAACCGCGAGTCACGGCGGGTGACCGCGATCGCCGCCGGTGAGGTTGATTTTTTGGCAACTTTCTGGCGTGAAACGGCGAGTGTCCGCGGGTGAGGGCGATCGCCGGTGTTGTTCCGGTGACACTTCCTCATCAAGCACACAATCTCGGTAGGCCGCCTCGGGTCCTCGTTTCTTGTTCTCACACGGTGCAAAACCGTCTTGCAAATCACCCTGTTCAGCATAAGGGTCCAATAACTTCCCACTCCTCAAGGTAATGGCACTCACATTCGCCTTCGGGTTGACTACCGTTTGTGACGGTAATTTTCCCGATACATGAGCCTCTAGATTACTCACGGATTGAGCAATTTGTGCCACTTGTCTCTCAAGATTCTGAATAGACGACTTTGTCTCAGCATCCTTTTGTATAACCGATTGAGCCAACGACTTGATCATGTCTTCAGCTGACATGGTTTGTCTCGGGTTGTACTGTGGCCTCGGTTGTTGTGGTTGCAAGAGATGAGGGTTCTCAACATTGTGCGTGTTACTCCACCTCAGATTTGGATGATCTCTATAATTTGGTCTTGGTTGCCATCCTCCAACACCATTCACCTCAGCACTTGACTCTTGAAGAGTAGGGCATTGATCATTTGGGTGCCCCACTTCATTGCAAACTCCACAAGGTCGGGCTTGAGATGAAGTGCCATTCAGCATAAAGCACTTCATCATCTCCTTCAACTCATTCACATCAGACTCAATCTTTGATGAAGAAGCACTCACAGCCTTGAGACTCTCTCTCTTGCTAAATTGCCTTGAGCCTTCGGATAGCTCCTGAAACATCTCAAAAGCTTGGGGAGGAGTTTTGTTCAGAATATTACCTCCACAAGCGGCATTCACCATTCTACGCTTGGATTTTACTCTATCTACTGAGTTGTAGGAAGGTGTCAATGAGTCAGACGCTTACTATAAGCTTCCTCCAGAGCTACCAGGCAAATCGCCTTTACTGCTGACCCCGAGTGAGAAGCTCGTTCCTTCTGTGGTGCAGGTCCCTGAAGTTGAAGCTAAACACCCCCCTTATCGATCAAAGCATGGAAAGACGGCGCCCGCCGCGGAAAGACGGCGCCCGCCGTGGAAAGACGGCGCCCGCCGCGGAAAGACGGCGCCCGCCGTGGAAAGACGGCGCCCGCCGCGATTATGGCACCAGTCGTGGAGGATGCAGCGCCCGTCGTGCATGTCTGAAGTTCCCCGCGCCGTTTCCTTATTTGCATTATTTTATTACTTTTTATTATTTCGTTTTAGGTTAACTTAGCTTTATTTCCTTTAGTATTTAAGGGTTGAGAAAAGGCTTGTTTGCATATCTTGGATTCTCTCTCGAACCCTAATTAGTTTTTATGTATTTGCTATGAAGAACTAAGCCTCCTTGGCTTAGTCAGACGCTGAAGCTTTCGTTTTGATTCAGTTGTGAGACTCTCGTTCTTAATCTATTGCATGATTTTTATCTCTTCTCTTGCTTAAGTTGCTTATGATTGATATTGATAATCTCTAGTCTGATCAACTAGGTTTGTTTCTATTGATTGATTGCTAGATCTAGATTGTTACTGGTTGAGCATATCTATTTCAGAGTAGCAACTGCATCGTACTAGTAACTGGTTGTGCTAATCTTATGCAGAAGAGAACTGATTTACATTCTAGGATAAAAGCTGGTTGTTTTATGCTAGAATTGTATCCAACTATATTCCTATCCGTAAGGCTGCTGTTAAACTGAATCTTGATAGTTTCAGGGTTGTTTAATTAGTTAGTGCTAATAGTATCTGGTTGTGCTATTAGTTATATCTGAAAAGGAATTGGAATTTCCATTGTATGAGATTTTGAATGATTATCTATGATCAACTTGTCATACGAATAGTGGATGTTGTTTGACTAAGTGCTTTTCCCCATCACTGATTTCATCATATTTTACTTTGTTTACTTTTGCATGCGTAGATTACTTAAACTCACAAAACCCCCCTTTTGGTTACGTTTGATTGACATAAGAATTGCATATTTAGATAGAATTCGCCTCTCTGTGGGTTCGACCTTTACTTACCTAGGACTACGGTTTAGGGTTTATTTGGATATTTTGCATAGCAGTTTTTACACGACGAAAACCTGTTATCAGAACTCTAGGAGAAATGTCAACCTTTAAATGACATTCCATCTTAGGAGAAATGATATTCCTAATAATGGATCTAAGGAATAAGTAACAACTTGAATCTTGCAGAAGTTTGAAAACCACTTAAATCTTATACTTTCAATTTCATACTTCATACCTTTAAATCTTATATAAAAATAGTTATTTATAAAGTTAGTTTCTCAAACTAGTGATACGATTATCACAAAACTTGTACCAAGACCAAAATCTCACTTTTAAAGTTACAATCTTTAAACTTATTTTGATTGCGTATAACGCGCCTTTTATAAACCAACGATAAATAACTTTTGAAGTTCAAAATAGCTAAATCATTAGTTTAAATTAAATTACAAGAAATAATTAAAACTTTTAAATTTAACACTAAAACTCTCGAAATTTGTTTCAAATAGAAAATACGTTGAAAATAGTTTCGAAATTAATTTTCAAAAATTCTCAAACCTAACAATAGGCCAAGAATTTTAAAATCGTTGCTCTGATACCATAATTGTAACACCCCTAACTTATTGTCGGAAATGTCACACGCCAGTGACCTCAGACGTTGTTGTCCGATGTCACCCAAGGCTTTAATCGGAACAATTAATCTTAAATAGACATAATAAATAACGAAAGGTTAAACAGCGGAAGACATTTTTAAATGGAACTCAACCATTTATATTAAAAGATCTCTCATCAAACGAGAGGAGTGTTTGTACAACAGAGTGAAATTACAGCGGAAGACTTTAAATTACACAGCGGAAGACTTCAAGAATAAACCTAATACATGACTAGGTTATAAAAATACATTTAAAGTAATACTTAACGACTTTGAAATACCGGCATCGAAATCTGCAACTGCAAGTCTCTTCTTCAACGGTTACTTCGGAATTCGGGGACCAACCATTGATGTGCCGTATAGGACGGATGACACCAGCTGATAAGCGGTATTTTACATAGCGCAACTAGTAGTTATTAGCATAGTTTTGTGGAGATTTTGGCTCGGTTTTGGAGCTAAGTCGATGCTTGAGGTGCGGAGCTACATTATGATTATTTGGAAGCACTTGCATGTTGAGGACGAGGCTCGAGGTTTCCTTGGCGAGAAGACGCTCGAGGAGCCGGGCTGACATGAAGAGACGACATTGAAGCTAGGAGAAGCAACTTGACGCGGGCCATGGCGACCCACCGCGGGCCGACGCGGGCTGGGCTGGAGCTGGCTGACGCGAGCAGGCGGCGGCGGGTGGACGCGACTGGCCGCGAGTGGCGGCGGGCGGCGGCGATCGCCGGTGGTCGCGTTTTTGCTCCAGGAAGTTCTGATCTTTGGCGAGGCGAAACGGCAAGCGGAAGCGATCGCGTCCGGTCGCGTCTCTGGCGTTTCTGAACTTTCCCGATTTCCTTTTTGGCTTGACGTTTTGTTTTCCCTTAATCAATTCAGACGTTTTGTTTGTCAGTTTAGGTTAGATTAGCACGTTTTTGGCAGACATTCATGGATCCATCACCATTCCCTCTCTCTCCTCTCATCATCTATCTTTTCCATCTCTTTTCTTTCTTTGTTTTTCTCAAGAACGTTTTTCTAGTTTTCTCCATGGTTTTGGATTTCGTGAAGAACATGAACCGGAACTAAGACCCTTGTTTTGCCTAGCGTGGAAGCACTCGATTAATTCAGTTGTAAGGTTTTATCTCTTGTTCGTCCCTTTGGATTTTTGTATTGATTTCCTTGAGCATAATTCGGATTTCTATATTGTTGGCTAGATTGACATCCTAGTTCGATTTTATAGTTTTCTAATTGCTAGAATAGGGATAGACGGTGGAATCCCTAATCACTTGTAGCAACCACAATTGCATGAAATTGGTATATTGAATTCAATTGTGAAAAGGAAATTGATTTGCATGTCATACTTGCGGTGTTGAGTCTTTGCTTGCAATCCATTATTTCTTATGTCCTATGCTATTGATTGAATCAACTTAGGAGGTCTTCTAGGTTTTCAATTAGTAAGTATTAGCAAGACCGGTTGGATTGTTAATATACAAAAAATCAGAATTGGGACAAATCCATAGGATTATGATGAACATGAGATGAACCGAAATTACAACTTGATTAATTGATGTGTGGAAACTTGCTAGGTGAAACCTCTTTCTCCCATTGTTTAATCTTGATTTTTATGCTATTGCAATTGAGTAGTTTTAGTACAAAACCAAACCCCCCCCCCCCATTTGTCCTTTGAAGTTGATAAATTAGCAATTGCATTGAAATTGACGTGTTACTCCCTTGGGTACGATTCCCTACTTGCATGCTATACTCTAGTTGCATATTAGGATTACTTTGATAGTGTACAACGACTGAAAATACCCTATCAAATTTGGCGCCGTTGCCGGGGAGTTAATATTTGTTCTTTTCTTTGTAATTGTTTGTTTGTCAACCCTTTGGTGTGAACCATTTGTATGGTTCACACCCGTGCTACTGATTCTTTGATTTTTTATTGTGATCCAGAAATTGAGCGGACATTTTTAAGGAACCGAAGAGCAGCCCGTGATTTGTTGAACCAAACTGAGATGGGTGACCGGACGTTGAGACAGCTTACCGCTCCTAACTTGGAGCAACAACCTTTGGCTATCACCATTCCTGAGTTAGCCGAAGGAGTGAATTTTGAGTTGAAGGCAGGATTGATTCATGAGTTGCCTCATTTTCATGGTCTTGCTGGAGAAGACCCGAACAAGCACTTGGCGCAATTTCATGCGGTGTGTTCTAGCATGAAGCCAAGAGGTGTCACTGCCGATGCCATCATGTTGAGAGCATTTGGATTCACCTTGAAGGATGCTGCAAATGATTGGCTATATTACCTTGCTCCGGGAAGTATTACAACATGGGCTGAAATGAAGAAGGCTTTTCTCGAAAAATACTTCCCGGCCACGAAGTTGAATAGCTTGAAGAGAGCCATTGCCACCGTTGAGCAGCAAGGAGGCGAGAGCTTGTACGAGTATTATGAGAGATTCAAGCGGCTATGTGCAAGTTGCCCATATCATGGGTACAATGATCAAGATCTCATCCTCTACTTGTTCAACGGTCTCTCGGATGAGGAGCGTAGAATGGTGAATGCCTCTTGTGGAGGTAATATTCTGAACAAAACTCCTCCCCAAGCTTTTGAGATGTTTCAGGAGCTATCCGAAGGCTCAAGGCAATTTAGCAAGAGAGAGAGTCTCAAGGCTGTGAGTGCTTCTTCATCAAAGATTGAGTCTGATGTGAATGAGTTGAAGGAGATGATGAAGTGCTTTATGCTGAATGGCACTTCATCTCAAGCCCGACCTTGTGGAGTTTGCAATGAAGTGGGGCACCCAAATGATCAATGCCCTACTCTTCAAGAGTCAAGTGCTGAGGTGAATGGTGTTGGAGGATGGCAACCAAGACCAAATTATAGAGATCATCCAAATCTGAGGTGGAGTAACACGCACAATGTTGAGAACCCTCATCTCTTGCAACCACAACAACCGAGGCCATAGTACAACCCGAGACAAACCATGTCAGCTGAAGACATGATCAAGTCGTTGGCTCAATCGGTTATACAAAAGGATGCTGAGACAAAGTCGTCTATTCAGAATCTTGAGAGACAAGTGGCACAAATTGCTCAATCCGTGAGTAATCTAGAGGCTCATGTATCGGGAAAATTACCGTCACAAACGGTAGTCAACCCGAAGGCGAATGTGAGTGCCATTACCTTGAGGAGTGGGAAGTTATTGGACCCTTATGCTGAACAGGGTGATTTGCAAGACGGTTTTGCACCGTGTGAGAACAAGAAACGAGGACCCGAGGCGGCCTACCGAGATTGTGTGCTTGATGAGGAAGTGTCACCGGAACAACACCGGCGATCGCCCTCACCCGCGGACACTCGCCGTTTCACGCCAGAAAGTTGCCCAGAAAATCAACCTCACCGGCGGCGATCGCGGTCACCCGCCGTGACTCGCGGTTTCATTCCAGTGAGCAGCCAAGAGGAATCCATGGAGCGCCGGCGATCGCGTGGACCCGCGTCCACTCGCGGTTCAGCGCCAGAAACCACCAAGGAGCCCCGGCGATCGCCCTCACCCGCGTCCACCCGCGGTTTGGCGGCATAACTCCCAGCTCAGGAACGGCGATCGCGTGGACCCGCCGTGGCTCGCGGTTTGAGCCCAGATCTTGTCGACGAGTATGTTCGCCCGAGCTTTCCACCGCTTTGCTCTCAGAAGCCGGTCCCGCCTTTCCCTGAGGCGTTGAAGGACACTAGAAGACCGGAGAGTGACAATGAGATGTATGAGACCTTTAGCAAGTGTCAGGTAAACATTCCTTTGCTAAAATTGGTTAAAAGTATTCCTAGATATGCTAAGTTTTTAAAAGAAATTTGCACTATCAAAAGGAATCAAAAATTGAAAGGAAAACAAAAGGTCAAAATTAGTGAGCATGTTTCCGCGGTTTTTCAAAAGAAAATGCCTAAAAAGTGTGGTGACCCGGGTAGGTTTAGCATTCCATGTGTGATTGGTGATACTAAAAATGAAAATGCTATGCTTGATCTTGGTGCATCTATCAATGTTTTGCCTTTGTCCTTGTATGAATCCCTAGGATTAGGACCTTTGCATGAGACCGGTATTGTTATTCAACTAGCTGATAGGTCTAATGTGTATCCTAAGGGAGTGGTTGAAGATGTACTTGTTATGGTTGGTGATTTGATATTTCCCGCTGATTTTTTTGTGTTGGATATGGAGCATGACAAAGATGCGGCCCCTATGCTGTTAGGTAGGCCTTTCATGAAAACAGCACAAACTAAAATTGATGTTAATAGTGGGAAATTGACTATGGAATTTGATGGGGATGAAGTTGAATTTAACATCTATGATATGAAGCCCGTTGTTGATTCCTCTTTGAACTTTGTTGATGTAATGACTCCTAACCCTTTGGATGAGTTACAACCTATGATTGAGGATTCTTAAATGACAGCTTTATTGGATGAGAAGGGAGAGTCCCCTAACTCTCTTTTGGGCATTGGCCCCATTGTGCTAACTCCGAGCAAGAAGCTTTTTTCTTCTTCTTTTGTGCAGGCCCCGGAAGTTGAGTTCCAACACCCCCTTGATCCATCGAAGTATGGGGGGAAGGCAACCAAGAAGGTAAAGATGGAGGAGCCACCGAAGGAGTCAACCACCAAGAAGCATGGTCTAAGGTTTAAACCTTTCCATGAATGGTTCAAGAAGGAGGTGCTCAATGAGAGGGTTCCTAAAGGACCCGATGATATAGATTGAGGTTGTTGTTTTTGTGGTTAGGGAAGGATGCCCGAGGCACAGGTTCAGCTACAATCTGTAGCCAAAACCGTTGTAAGTCTTTCTTCCTTTATCAAAAAAAAAAAAAAAAAAAAAAAATAATCCTTGGATGTGCGGAAAACCCGCAAGGGCCGCATAGGTAATAAGAAGGTGACTCGCTCAACCCCAGGTTGAGGCAAAAATGAGTCTTGGAGTGATGCGAGATTGGTGTTCCCCGAAGAAGAGCTTGTGATTGTAGGTTGCAAACTACGATCACGGGTTTGTGCTTAGCAACCTTCCGGAAGTTGGTGATTTGTTGAATTCGCCATTCATTTTTCTTCTTCTGTGGATCTTCAATTTCGGCGTTCTTCCTTGTTACCCATTGTTTTGGATGAGCTGGACATTATTGGATCATCATTGAGCTCATCCCACTTCTACTACACCTTGTGCTTCATTGGAGGGAGACCATCCGGTCTCGTATGTGAGTCTTCTGTTTTCTTTATCCCCGTGCTTTTACCTTGTCTTTCATTCCATTGGGGACAATGTCATGTTTAAGTATGGGGGAGAGAATGTATTCACATGTTTTATGGTGTTGTGCACTTGTGTATGGCTGATGTGTATGAATTTTTGAAAAATTTGAAAAAGAAAAAGCCAAAAATATGAGAAAAAGGCAATCAAAATCCTGGGATGAGCTGAAAAGCTCAGGTAAAAAGCAGGTAGTCCGACCGACTCTAGGTTGGTGCAAAAATGGACTTGAGTGATGTGAGCAACATGTGAGATATCTAGCAAAATGAAATGAGTGGTTAGGTGAAAACCCGAAAGGGCGCCTAAGCAAAATGAGTGTGAGTGATTTAGGATTTTCTTGCTTGGCGTTGGTGTCATAAGAAGAGGTGTTATAAGGAGTTCGGGTAGGATCACTCATGGAGCGATAAGGAGATAGATTGGAGTTTATGCATTGCTCATTTTTGATTGTTTGGAGGCGAAGTGTTGAGTCTTGTAATTGCTAGTTTCATGTTCTTCCTTACTTCCTGAAACCTGTGTGCTGATTGGAGGAGTGAGTTTTCTTTTAGCTTACTCGAGGGCGAGCAAGGTTTAAGTATGGGGGATTTGATAAGCGGTATTTTACATAGCGCAACTAGTAGTTATTAGCATAGTTTTGTGGAGATTTTGGCTCGGTTTTGGAGCTAAGTCGATGCTTGAGGTGCGGAGCTACATTATGATTATTTGGAAGCACTTGCATGTTGAGGACGAGGCTCGAGGTTTCCTTGGCGAGAAGACGCTCGAGGAGCCGGGCTGACATGAAGAGACGACATTGAAGCTAGGAGAAGCAGCTTGACGCGGGCCATGGCGACCCACCGCGGGCCGACGCGGGCTGGGCTGGAGCTGGCTGACGCGAGCAGGCGGCGGCGGGTGGACGCGACTGGCCGCGAGTGGCGGCGGGCGGCGGCGATCGCCGGTGGTCGCGTTTTTGCTCCAGGAAGTTCTGATCTTTGGCGAGGCGAAACGGCGAGCGGAAGCGATCGCGTCCGGTCGCGTCTCTGGCGTTTCTGAACTTTCCCGATTTCCTTTTTGGCTTGACGTTTTGTTTTCCCTTAATCAATTCAGACGTTTTGTTTGTCAGTTTAGGTTAGATTAGCACGTTTTTGGCAGACATTCATGGATCCATCACCATTCCCTCTCTCTCCTCTCATCATCTATCTTTTCCATCTCTTTTCTTTCTTTGTTTTTCTCAAGAACGTTTTTCTAGTTTTCTCCATGGTTTTGGATTTCGTGAAGAACATGAACCGGAACTAAGACCCTTGTTTTGCCTAGCGTGGAAGCACTCGATTAATTCAGTTGTAAGGTTTTATCTCTTGTTCGTCCCTTTGGATTTTTGTATTGATTTCCTTGAGCATAATTCGGATTTCTATATTGTTGGCTAGATTGACATCCTAGTTCGATTTTATAGTTTTCTAATTGCTAGAATAGGGATAGACGGTGGAATCCCTAATCACTTGTAGCAACCACAATTGCATGAAATTGGTATATTGAATTCAATTGTGAAAAGGAAATTGATTTGCATGTCATACTTGCGGTGTTGAGTCTTTGCTTGCAATCCATTATTTCTTATGCCCTACGCTATTGATTGAATCAACTTAGGAGGTCTTCTAGGTTTTCAATTAGTAAGTATTAGCAAGACCGGTTGGATTGTTAATATACAAAAAATCAGAATTGGGACAAATCCATAGGATTATGATGAACATGAGATGAACCGAAATTACAACTTGATTAATTGATGTGTGGAAACTTGTTAAGTGAAACCTCTTTCTCCCATTGTTTAATCTTGATTTTTATGCTATTGCAATTGAGTAGTTTTAGTACAAAACCAACCCCCCCCCCCCCCCATTTGTCCTTTGAAGTTGATAAATTAGCAATTGCATTGAAATTGACGTGTTACTCCCTTGGGTACGATTCCCTACTTGCATGCTATACTCTAGTTGCATATTAGGATTACTTTGATAGTGTACAACGACTGAAAATACCCTATCACCAGCCAACCATGCAAGGAATAAAACCCGGTTGGTTAGTCTAATGAAAGACTATGCAAGGGTGAAAACAGAATGGTCCTAGTGATCGTAACCGTTTACTGTCATTGTCCCTCGAATAACAATTGAAGGAACGATATATAACCCGGAACTTTCACGAAATGATTAAAGTTTGAATGATCAAGAGAAGAATCCTAAAGATCGAGTCTTAACGGGAACGTATAAAGAGAAGACTCCAAGAGATTGAGTCTTATCGAAAAGCGTATGAAGAGAAGACTCCAAAAGATTGAGTCTTACGGGAAAGTATGACAAATGTTTGGGAACATAATAATAATTTCACACAAGCGTTTAAAAAGACTTGACCATTTGGGTCCACGACCAACCTCAACGCGTAATGCGAATTCAGATTTAGAAGGAGGACTTACTTTAATCGAAGTCCGAGCGGTTTCCACGTTGTACTCCTCGCCCGAGGGTATATTAATTATGTGCATAATCGCACTTATCTTGTTTAATTCCAAAACGCATATTCACGTTATAAGCTTTTATCATATAAATATATCATCTCGATACGAGAGATATCTTGGGAATAAATCCCGATTGGTTGGCACCAGCTTAGTGCACCACCCCTATATTCGGATAGGGGCCGGTCATGACCATGGAAGGGTGTTAGGGCTTGGACATCCTATCCACCACGGTTATAAAGAAACGGCTAGACCTCGCAAGGTACATAGCGTTCCTACGAATACTCGTTCTAACTACAATGTATAAGTTCACACAAAATCCACACCAATACCATCATGGTAATAACAGATATAATAGCGTTGTTTCTAGCAATATATACAACCTATAATAATATCATGTTTTAATCGTATCATTTATAAAATTTGTTCCCAAACGAAAACAATCGTTCATCCCAATTTAATTAACAATTAATAACAATTGATAATTAATGGAAACATGGAATGATAAGCAAGAGCGAACCGCCACTTGCCTTAGCCTAGACGAACGATAGAGCGACGACGGGTTTCTGGCTCTAGAACGGGAACAGGAGTCGGATTACAGATTCCTACGGAAAAATGACCCCACAACGAAACCCTAGGTTAGATTCGACAACTAAAATGTACGAATGTAAGAAAGGACGAACGAAAACGAAAGGACGAAAGCCTCGACCGAGACCGGCAATCCCAATGCCATGATCGCGATTGCCCAGGCAATCCGCGATCGCGGTGGGCACTGTCGCGGTCGCGGTCGTCGAGGACGAGTGTCCGTGAGTGACAAAGGCAGTGGCCGCGGACGCGGCCGGCCTTGTCATAGCCGCGGTCGCGGCAGTTCATGTCCGCGATCGTTGACATGAACTCCGGCAACCCAAAATAACGAGGAACTCACCGACGGGGACTCCTTGGGGCTCGATTCATGGTGGCTTCACTTCCGGCCTCCTTTGGGCCTCCACTGCAACCACCCTACGAGCATCACCACCTCCAACGAGAGCTCCGGCGACAACTTCAAATTTTCCGGCGAATGCTCGAACTCCGGCGACAAGCACCTTGGGAGAAAGAGATCGGGATTAGAGTGCTCTCAACCCTCCGAATCGACTCCCATTTAGAGGCCAAGGAGAGAGAGCATCCTGACAAGATCAACGGTGGAGCGAGAGATCGACAGCGACGTCGAGCATGTGGCTCGCATCCCCGTCTGTGCACTCTGCACAATTCCGCGGTCGTGGTGGGTTCTGCCGCGGTCGCGGAAAATTCAAAGCCCAGCTCCTCTGGGAGCTATTATTCCGCGATCGCAGAAATTCTTCCGCGGTTGCGGAATTGCCCTTTTCGCATCTATTTGCCCGAGAAAAGGTTTGGCATGGGTTTAAAATCCCGGATCTTAAATATTTGTAGCCAAACAAATATTCTAAGCCTCAATAATACGTCGAATGTATTTTCAAATGCTTTGGGAATTTTACAGAGATCCAACTCGCTACGGAAATTCCGAACTTCGCCAAACGCGTCTCGAATAATTGATGAGGGTTTGGGAAATTATCCAAATATCCTTACTAAAAATGAGGGGTATTACAGTGAGAACCCATTTGTCCTTCCAAAATTTGATTGTTTTTCCATCCCCAACTTGCCAGATCAATCCCTTCTGAAAGTCCTTTTTGATGTCTATCATTTGCGACCATTGTCATGAGCAGTTCCCTTTTTTTTTGTCATAGTTTAGTATATGTTTTCCCTTTAGGTACTTTTCTGATATTATTTTCACCCAATAGTTAGTGGGTTCTGCAATTATTTTCTAGATTAATTTATATTGCAACGCGTAGTTCATGTCTCTAGATTTTCTCAGTCCTAGTCCACCGAGATGGGTAGGTTGGAATATTTTGTTCCAACCAATAAGAGGCTTGAAAGAGGTGTCTTTGTTCCAGAAGAATGATATGTTGATTTTGTCTAGTTCCTTATGTGTGCTTGCTGGGAGCATAAAACTTTGCATCAGAAAGTTGGGCTTTGCTACCATATTAGATTTGATCAATGTTGTTCGACCTGCTTGGGACAGAGAATTAGCTTTCCATTTGGTCAATTGAATGTTTGATTTTGTTATAACTTCCTCAAAAGTTCTGGAGTTCACTCTTCCATTAATGATAGGCATCCAAGGTACTTTTCAAGAGAGGTCATGTTTGTTATTGTTAGTATGCCTTGGATCTGTTGCTTATGCAAATTTGGAACTTTCTTGGTAACTTAAAATGCCGATTTATGGAAATTGACCTTTTGTCCAGAGATTTGACAATAGTCGTCAAAAATTTGTTTTATTTCCTTGTAGTTTTGATGATTCACTTTTGAGAAAATCATAATGTCATCAGCAAAGGCCAAAAAAGGGATTCTTGTTCCATTTTGAGTAATTTGGAAGCCTAAAGTTTTTTTTGTTCTTCAGAAGCTTGTTGTAATTTCCTGGCGAGGAACTCTGCTCCAAGAATGAAGAGGAAAGGAAAATAAATTACCTTAGGAATATTACTACCAATGACCTCGGATTGCATATTCAAAATCACCCAATGCTTATAGTATTGATCGCAAAATAATAATTTAAAATGAACAATAACATATATATATATATATAGAGAGAGAGAGAGAGAAATCAAGATTGTATTATAAATGACGTTGCAAAAAAAATAGCAACCCAATAATGCATATCAAAATATCAGCGGAAATTTTAAATATTCAAAACACAAACAAGATCTAAACCTTGTTCAAAATAATCAAATGACAAAGGAAATGCAGCTGCCTTCAACGTCTTCGTTCAATGGCTTCGATCTGGGAAGTTGTACCTGATGTGCCGTATAGGACGGATGAGATCAGCCAACCATGCAAGGAAAAATAAAGGTTGGTTAGTCTAATGAAAGACTAAACAATGGCTCAAACAAAATGGTTTTGGTGATTGTATCTGCTTACTATCATTGTCTCTCGAATAAAAGCCGATAGACGATACATAACCCAAATACTCTCACTGAAATTAAGAATAGGAATGCAACAAGAGAAGACTCCAAAGGAAGTGAGTCTCATAGGAATACTTATGTTTGTTTGGGAATATTATATTTCACACAAAGTTTGAAAACCGACCTTGATTATTTGGGTCCACGACCAACCTCACCGCATAATGCGAATCCAGATTGGAAAGAGAACTTACTTTAAAACAAGAGTCCGGGTGGGTTCCATGTTGTACTTCTCGTCCGAGGGTATATTAATTATGTGCAACAAGGCACTTATCTTATTTAATTTCAAAACATGCATTAACGTTAAAGCTTTTAATTTCCACAATAGATCTCGCAATGAGATATAGGATGAGAATAAATCCCAAATATTGGCACTAGCTAAGTGCATCACCACCTATATTCAGATAGGGGTAGGTCATGACCAAAAGCGTTAGGGCATTTATCCTCCTAACACAAAGTTATAAAGAAACGATTAAACCTCGCAAGGAAATACCGTTCCTACGAATACTCGTGCTAAACTAGCATTTATATATCCACACCAATGCACAACAAATCCACAACAATTATATCTAGCACCCTATAATAATAATACGGAAATTTCGCCTGGTGCCCTTCAGTTTTGGTCTTTTTCGCGAAATCCCCACAGGTTTTGACATTTTTGTCTGGTAACCCTGAGCTTTTGACCCATTTCGCCATATACCCTTCTGTTATCAACCGTTAAAAACACTGTTAAATTTATTTAGAAAAAAAATAAAAGAAAAGAATTAAAAGGGGTAATAGACTTATATCGTCTTCTTCCTCAGTTCGTGACACAACCATTAACGAGGGCCAGACGACGACGGCGCGGGCTAGACGACGGCACGAAGGGCTGGGTTGGACTGGATGAGGGCACAAAAGGATTGGGCTGCGCAAAGGGAAGGGGCTGGATGGGCTGCGCGAAGGGAAGGGGCTGCCACCGACGATTTGAAGCTTCAAGGTTGGACGACGGTGCGACGAGGCTGGACGACGGTGCGGCTGGATGACCACCGACGGTTTGAGGTACGAATCTCTCCACTTCTGAAATTCCCTTTTCGTTTGGATTTGTGCTGACTGATTTAGGGATTTGAATTTGTTAAATCCATTAACCTAATTCTGAGTTATATCCTTTGCTAGGATGCAATTTACCAAATAGTCAAAGTTAGACAAAATGTTGAAAGGATTAGTCTGAACAGAATGCAATTCACCAAATAGTCAAAGTTAGACAAAATGTTGAAAGGATTAGTTTAGAAGGTCGTTGAATTGAATTGCACACAAACTGTTTGAGTTTTTGCCTCAATGACCGTAAATGAAACTGTGTCTGAACAGAATGCAATTAGGTTAATTCTGAGTTATATCCTTTGCTAGTAGTAAAGGTAGATATAGCTTCAAGATGAGTAATTTATTTCTGCAAACATCAAAGAAGTCATTTTTGTATTTTGCATTAATCTTGACATGCTCAAGTTTTCGCCATGCTAACAATGTGAAAGACACTTTGTTCTTTGGCCTGTACAACTCATACCAACTAGCTAAACATTAAGAGAATGAGAATTTGACCTCCGTTATGGTTATACTTGCGAACTTGAACACCCTTGTTTATTAATATGCTCTATTTTTATTATTAGATAGTGATCTGTTTTAGTATATTATACTTGTTTTCATGTATTAACATTTAAGCCTATTAGCTCAATGGTAGAGCAACGTGCTTTCAAGTACATGGATGTGGGTTCGAGTCCCACATAGGCTAATTTATATCTTGACACTATCGTGATTAGTTGTTCTGCAATCTTATACTCAGAAGGAGCCAATGAAGTCAGTTTCCTTCAAGGCTCTTCATCATAATTTTGATCACTGAATGCAAGCCTCTTATCAGATTTACTGCTGAGAATTTTGCAATGAAAAGTGCAGAGTGATTGTTAATTTTTGTGAATCTTGGCATGTCATTGCTGCAAAATTCTCGTGTGAGTTGTTGAACACAAACCTCAGTGGCTCAGTCATTAACATATTAAGCTATCCATCTTGGCATGTTTCTCCATTTGATTCAATTTTCTGTAGTAGCCTATACAGGAGTCGAACCCATATCTTATGCATAGGCACATGCTCTACCATTTGAGCTAATAGGCTTTATAATTAACCTTCCATTTATAGTCATAACATAGTGTAATTTCATCCTCATTATAAATCATCATAATGTACTTAGTAAATGTCATCTGAAGAGATGAATTCTTTTGCAATGTTTACCAATTATAAAGATGACTACTTGAAGAAGAACATGTGAGAACAAAAAATGATCAAGGTATAAGGGATTTGATCATAGCAAGGATAAGGGATTTGATCAAGGTATGGTGATTGAAAGGAATGATAAAGAACTAAAGCATGAATTGGTTCACAAAACACAAACAAAATGAATAGTATTCAAGTCAAGGAGAGAATTATGTGTATACTTCTCATGCTTTAGTTTATCTTACACTTACCAATCATATATGCAAGATGTATGTTAAGTAGAGGGAGTTTCATAGACTGATAAACCATTAGACACGGAAGCTATATATGATAATCATGGGAACTCAAAGTTCAGACATTAACGACTCAATTATTTGGCCCACAGAACAAGATAGAAAGGCTAAAATTGAAGCTCTCCATTAATCTTCTCTTGTTTCTTTTATAAAGTACTTAGCAAATATGTCAGCTGAACTCTAACCTTCCTAAAGTCAAAATGAAAAATATAGTTTTAGACAACTATGACAGATTCAGACATAAACATGTCCTGTATCACTAGTTTTCTTGAAGTTTCACTTTTAACTAGACATCTACTTCATACTAGTAGCACAGACTCGGATCAACAAAGCAGCCATATGTGAAAAGAGAGAGAACTGAGAAGTACATGTCATGACTCACGAAACATTATATGAGATGCTAATTAGTTACTCTTGTAGAAAATAAGTTCTCAAATATTCTATGAGTATAGTGGCAGTTCAGTTGATTTGTACCAGTAGTTCTTTCTGAGAAATATAGGGTCTCTTCCTTTCATCATGAGAAAATTGTACATGCCTCTTCTTCTGTTGAGAATTCAACCATTCTCTGTATATTCCACGGTGACTCCATAACTCTTCCATGTCTTCAGGAGATGCTCGAGAATCCCAATATATTTGGCTACCATCTTTTTCCCACACATTAAAGAAATAATTCAGTACATGAAGAACTTTTTGCAGCTAAAAAAAGTTCTAATAATATGCTTAGTTGAATAACCTGTGAAATCATGGGAGAGATGCTATTACCTTGTGTTTTTGAGGAATGTGCAGGTCGACCATGAACTTGATCTGTCACAAGATCCTTTTCAGCCGAAGCAGAAGCAGAACTTTGATCCTTCAAGGGAACATTCTCAGTTTTGTTTATGTTCAATCATTCAAAAAGTGCAAAAAAAACTTATAACCTTTGCAGTCAGTATTAGTAGCTAATTGGTCCATAACGAAAAATGACACTGATCATATATATGATGCAGAGGACATCAAGAAAGATAAATCATAAACACCTAGATTGGAGGCTTTCTTTGACTGATAGATAACGCTTCCAATATGGCAAAGTGGACTTGTGTGTAGCCTTATTTGGTCCACCTTTAAAAGCTCTAACAACAAACTCTTCACTTCTTTTACTGTAGATAGAAAATCAATTTTACAGAATGAAGTTTCACTTACTTGTTTCCAAAACATACGTGATTTGAGAATTTTTAGCAACTATCTCAACCCACAACATATTGATCTCAGCTACATAATTCAACATTTATGGGGTCTGAAAACATGGACAATTACCAGAAAGAGCCAGATCTAGCATATTGGGTCCAATAATAGAAAACAGTGTTAAATCACAAGCCTAAGATGCAAAATCCCAGACACCGGACACACCATATTTCCATTCAAACAAAGCTGAATGTAAATAACAAGAAATTGGGGCAAAAAACCCTACTTATACAGTTACATTTTCAGCTGATTAACAGTGTAAAATAGACCTAGAGGGATGAAATTTAAACACCAAAATTTATAAATGGAGTAACGAATTTCGTACCCGGAATCCCCATTGTCGGTCGTCGTCCAAGCTTTCGTCCTCGTCTAGCCAGGAGAAGAGAGCAACCTTTGTGATCGCCACCGAGACACGAGTCGCCCAGCTTCGTGGTCGCCGCCAATTCGTTGTCGCCGGCGTCCAACTGCCCAGCTTCAAGGTCGCTCGCCGGCGTCGTCCCGGAGTGCGGGTGAAGGTGAATTTTCTGGTTTCAGAGAGTCGGGGAAAGAGGAAGGGAGAATCAAAGTTTTTTTTCCTTTTTTTTATTAAGTTAACGTTGATTTAACGAGAATACTAACGGAGGGTATTTTGCGGAAAAAAAGCAAAAGCTCAGGGTTATCACGCGAAATTGTCAAAACTTGAGGGGATTTCGCGAAAAAGTCAAAATTCAGGGTTATCAGGCGAAATTTCCGATAATAATATCAATATATATAAGGGTCGTAGCTAGCATGATATACAACTTAATAATAAGATTCAATTAACACACCATTCACACAAGTTCCCAAACGATAAAAAGAATTATTTATCCCGGCTTAATAGAACAACCGATTCATTGTCAATTAAGATGAAAATGGAATAAATATGCAAGAGCGAACCGCCACTTTCCTTGAATCACAAAGAATTTGAACGACGACAGAATGAACCATAGATGTCTTAGATTAATGTTCTCCTGAGCAGATACTTGACCATTTGTTTATGAAACAGATAAGTAAAATGCATAGTGCATTCCCTGTAAACAGCATTTCAAAATCTCATTCTGCTTATTCAATACGCAGCGCAGGAGTATATTCAATTAATTAACTTGGTCAATTAATTAACTTGGTTTCCTGATTTTCTCTTTTATTCCACAATTAGAAACCATGTTCGTACTACACATGGAAAAAGAATTAGTTTAATCACAAGCAAGGGTGAATTAAGGGGAGTAGTGCTGAAATGACACTTACTTGACTCTCAATTACTAGAACTATGACTAACAGAGGGATTACCGCCATATCTTGCACATATAACAACACTCCTTGAGAAAGATTATAAGGAAAGGTTTAATCAAACCACTAGGACCATGGCGTTATACAGGAAAAAGGGCCGCGAACTAAAATAATGTGAAATGTAATAAAAACAACAAGCTCCAACCTAAATAATGTGTATACTAATGCTGTTATGAGATTTAACATACAGAATCATACTACTACAAATTTTCTTTAGTTTAAAGGCAATCATACCAGATTTCTTTTTTAGGAGGAAAAGATCATACCGGAGTCCCATGCCAAAGGCATATTAGTCACCATTATAGCTTAGTATCTTAGGTTACATGATGAAAATAAAGAGGAAAGAGATAGCTTAGTCACCATTTTATCTTAGTAGCCTGGATCACAAATGGACTTACAATATCCTCAATTAGCATTCCTACACCATGGCATTAGTTTGTTTTACGACAATAGAAAGCACTGCACAAGACAAATGTACAGTCTTAGAATGAGGATTTTAGTTTGTTTATAAAGATATTACCTACAGGATGAAAATAAAGTACAAGCCCATTTCCAAATCGATCAAAATAGATAAAGATAATATAGGAGATCAGAAGAAGAAAATCACCCCTGCTAAAGTATTTACCACTAGAAGTAATGAAAATAACTCATTCACATAGTCAACAAACTCACCTTACTGTCCTTACTAGACCTCCAGACCGTAGAAGTCGAAATACACCACATAGCCTCTGCAGAGCAACAAGTCAATGAGCCTAAACATTCTGCAGAGCAAGAAGTAGACTATCTAAGCATCCAAGAGGAAGAAACTGCATGTGTAAAAGACTTCTAATGTCAATTTCGTCACTAAGGTCACATATCTACTTTTTAACAGTCCACAAAATATTTTTACTTTCACATATTTGAGACAGAATGAACCATAGTTGGCTTAGATTAATGTTCTCCTGAGCATATACTTGACCATTTGTTTATGAAACAGATAAATAAGATGCATAGTGCATTCCCTGTAAACAGCATTTCATCTACATATTCATTTGGTCAGGTTTTCTGTGATTCCAACTCAATATAGCAAGTTTGACGCATCCGCAAATACCAAAAGATTGAGACTCAAGGACTTGATAATGCATTGGGATACAACAAGATCAGTTCCATAGGGATAGCTAACTACACATTCTATCCTACTGGGCAGTTTTTGCATATGAATGAGGTCTGACTATACTTCACTAAATTTGCAGCTAATCATTATGTTCCTTTGATCCCAGGACATCACAAATGCTGGACAACTAAGGAGTTTCTTCGCATCTCCCATAAGTATCTTCTCATCACCTATAAGTTTCTGCGCATCACCAATTCCCTAAAATATTACTGATCTAGATGCAACATTTTGCAGCTTAAAAGTTACAAATATATGCAATACAGCCTGACCAATTTAGTCATAATATATAAGTCCGGAACAAGAGTGCAGGTATAAGCTATGTCACATATCCTTCGAGACTTCAAATCGGCTACCGTTTTACACTTTTAGCCCTTTCCTTGATTGACAAATGCTGCATTTATTATTGTTAGGCCGCAGAATGTCATAAAAAGAGATAGGAAGTAGACATTAACATGTGGATCTTTGACATCATGGTAAAAGAGAGAAGCAGTATGGAAAACATCATCACACCCAGCAATGCCAGAATCAAAGGACACATCTTCTAATACATTGGCCTTGAATAAATGGAGCCTCTCTTCAGCTCCATCAAGTGCAAGCAAGAGCCCACATTTCTTAGGATCATCTTCAAAGGAAAATAGATAATCGATAAATTACATGTTTCTAAAATAAGGAGCATTCAAATCTCGAATTTCACAAGGGAGAAAAGGAAATGGAAAAAACCTAGACAAATACATCTCGCCGATAAATCTGCAATGAAACCCTAGAAACCGAAAATGGGCAAATTTACCACAAGCAGCGACGGTAACCATAAATCGTGCGTAAAAGGAGTTGTAAATCATGGACATATGTAAAGTCGAGAAACTAACCGGAATCGCGAACGGGGGCCTTGACGGTATAGCCACGTTGAAGAGGAGTCTTGACGAGCCACGACGCAATGAAGCCCAAATCGTCGGTAACGCACACGACTTCTCCCGTTCCACTCATTCTCTCTCGCTGTCGTGCTCTGCCTGGGGTGACCGCCAATCTGCTCCATGTCCGGCAGGTGGAGGTGGTGGAGTAAGGTGGAGACTGTGAAGTTTTTGAGGTTGTGGAATATCGGAGAAGGGTAGGGTTGTGGATAAACAGACAGCCTCACATGGGTTAGGGAACTCTTTTTTTTTTCCTTTTTTTTTTTTGAAAGGCAAATGGGTTAGGGAACTTCAGTTGTCTTAATGTAACTCATTCACTTTAACTCCTCCACTTTAATATCATTGACTATTTTGAGATAGGTGAATGGGAAACGAAATCTTGCTAATCTAACTCCTCCACGTTATTACATCATTTTAAAATATAGATACAAACAAATCATTGTAATTACTTTGTATTTTATACTCACACTTATGTTAAATTTAATATAGATACAAACAAATCATTGTAAATGCTTTGTATTTTATACTCACACTTATGTTAAGAAATATAGACTATCTTCAATTATAAAATACATTCGCTTATAAAAATCATGAAGTCTCTACAAACTAAAATAAATTAAACAAAAAAAATTAAATTTTACTTACGAAATCAAATGTGGTACACCGTACACGCAACTTAAAACGTCACTATTTACATTATTGTCGTAACAGGTCACCAAACACACAAAAAACATTACAAGCTGCATCTTAAATACTAAAAACACTTGAAAAAACTAATGAAAATATAATTTTAAAAATAACAAATACATTGTCCAACCAAAATAAATTATATATAATATAAAAAAAACTTGCTCTAATTCATGATGTCTTAATACAGGCTTACAAACTTATATATAACATAAAATTAGACCGTACAAGTTCTTTCTAATCTACTTTAGTACTACAAACGCTTAAGCAAAACTCAAATTAAAATAACACCATTTAACCTATGCGCAAATTGATAAACCAATATTAATGGTTCATAAATATACGTATATATATGAGACTAATTAGTATACAATTCATCTTAACAAACAAACAAAACATCTCATTTTATAAATCTATCTATTTATATAAAACAGACTAAGGGTGCAATTAATGCCTAATAAGTATGAGAAATAATCACTTATTTTTTTCTTAATCTTTCATTACAATCTATATCTTCTAATATAGCTCAATGGTTAAAAACACTCTCATAATACAAAAAGGCCTAAGGTTCAACCCCCCTTCTTAACAACTTCGCTTTATTATTTCTTTCATCATGTTTTATTAGATAAAGATCAATTAAATACAAAATTTAAAATTAGTAAACATAAACCAAACAGCAAAAACAATTAAAAGTTGAATAAAGCCCAGATTCATATTAATAATTTTTATTTTTTGAATATAAAAATAACATTGCAAAAGAAATGTCAAATAGGATCCTGTTTTTTGGTGTGTATTATCATTCACTTTGTCCGACATATTCTGTCATTCCACGTCATTTATGTATTGAGTTTCTTTGTCACTTAAAAAAAACATAAAAAATAATAACACATGTGAATATCAAAATAGATTTAATAGCCCATCATTCAATTTAAATAAAAAAAACATGATACAAAACTAATAAAGACATACGAAGTTTACAAGATCACAATGGAATAAGTTTAACATTTATGGAGAAGTTACATCGGTCAACTATCTAAATTGCACAATTAATATCCACGCTTATAAACCGGATTTTGTTATTCATATGTTTTGCATGATTATGTTATGTAATGTACAAAAGTGCAAACTTACTATTTGTGGTGCATTGTGAATTTTGGTCATTTATAGAATCAAAACAAAAATTATTATGAACGAGAATAATGATATAGTGTTCAAGAACAATTGTTAATTAGTGTAGCTCCTAAAGACTAATTTACTTTCTTTATAAGGACTTAAGAAACTCTATTACGCCAAAAATGGAAACAAAAACATATTATAATTTTTAATATTGTTAAAATATACACAAGATAATTGCTACTAAATATTTGTGACGACGTCTTTCGTAAAAAAAACTCACTGCTTCCATCTGACCATCCTTGAAGCTATAAAATTTTGTATTACTTTTAAAGAAAAAAATAATGTTAAATAAAAAACTCTATTTCAGAATTTCCATTTTTAATTCATATATATCAAAACTAAACATTCTTTAATATAGAACTTCAAATTTCAATGTTCTTCCCTTGATCTATTTTGGCTAAATTTAATTTCAAAGATTATTTTTATACTACGTTAACATTTAGTAATTCTTAAACTAATATTAATTTTTTAAAAATAAAAAATTATATCGATGTAAAAAAGTCAATCTCGTGCGTAGCACGGACATGAATGTCTAGTTATGAATAAATATACTTGAATGGTGAAATTTAAATACGATAAAACTAAAATATTGTTATTAATGCATTGCCCATTGGCATGAAACATCATCGACATTTAAAAAATCTCATGTAAATTACACAATTCTAGGTGATAAATGTAATTAAGATTTTTTCTCCATTCATGCACTTATTTTGGCATAATCACGATAATAAAGGTAAAATTATTAAGTTTATAGGTTGCCTATCTCCTAATTTTAAGTATTTATGATTCAATTGGTTGGTGACAATAAATATCCTTAATATAAAAGATTTATTAGGTGATACAAAAAAATGGATTTATGTCAATATTTTCGGTTTTTGGGAGCTATAAACTTATTTCATGAAATTACTCTATATTAATTATTCTTAATTGAAATTAAAAAAGGATAAAACCATATCATACATATATTATTTTATAGTTTTAAAAGAGACGTTATGTCTATAAATTCAATTAATAATTGGTTATATAATAACTTCTAATCACTAATATTGATTTGGTCGATTAATTTTTTTATTTAATATTTTTCAATTTCTTGAAAAGATACAAAAATCTTCTAGTGATGGTATTTTGATTGTTTTTCATGCTTAATAGAAATATAAATTAAACTATGTTGAAAATTTAATGTGAAGATATAAGAATTATACAACCACATGAAAATGAGGACTTTTTAATCGATTAATATATAGTAATTGTATATAATTGTGAATCAAAAACTTTTTATCTTATATAGAAGATTATAGATTATTAATATAATTGTTAATATATAAAATTATCACTTTAGTACTTTTTGGATTTGAGAAATTGTTTAAATTGTGAGCTAGTCCTCTCCGGCTCTCTACGCTCTCTACGCCGCTCGACCGCTAGTCCTCTCCGGCTCCCCTCCGGCGTGATACAGGCGACCCCCTCGTCGCCGGCGACCCTCACCCCGTCCCTGGATCCCACCCTCGTAGATCCAGCCCTGTTTCGTCCCTTCTAGCGTCTAACCTAGAACCCGTCTGCCTGCCCGTTCTTCCCTGCAACCGCTAGCCTCTCCCCCTCCTTCTTGTCAGAGTCGTCCATCCCTGTAACCCCACTTCTGGGCCCGTCCTTCCTCCGCCTAGGGCCTTTCCATCGGCGCATGACTGAACCTCCAGCCCCTTCCCCTTGCGCCTGCCCTAACCCTAGCCTGTCTCTCACCCTCTGGCGGTTCCCCCTTTGCTCCGGCGGAGGCGTGGTTACCGGTCCATGTGTTTTCTTATTAGTTAATTAATTTTGATTTCGTTGGGTGTGTATTTTCTTCGTGGTTCGCTCTATTTTGGTTTACTTCTGGGTGTCACTTGGTTGGTTTTTGGGGTGTAGCCTGGATAGTATTCTCGATTCGGGGGTTTCTTTGTAGTGGAAGTGATTTGCTTGTCATCATTGTGGACTGTTCTTGGGTACCTGCTTTTGTGTATTGGGATTGGCTTCGTTTTTGTTAATCCATTCTATCTGATCTCTTGATTCTTGCTTCAGTATCTTTGTGCATTAACTGATTCCTGCCTTATTTTATTTTATTTATTGGCTTCTTGCTGGTGTGTGGGTTTAGCTTTGTTTTGTTAATCCATTCTATTTGTTCTCTTGATTCTTGCATCGGTATCTTTGTGCATTAACTGATTCTTGCCTTATTTTATTTTTATTTAGTGGCTCCTTGCTGGTGTGTGAGTGTTTTGCCTCGTGTTGTGGTTGAGTTTAGTTTGGATAAGGCAGGAATTCAACCACCAACTCGTCCAGAACTCGGTCGAGTTCTGGGCCGAGTTCTTCACTGTTGCTCCGCTTCCGCGAACTCGTCGTCTTCGTCTTCTTGGTGGGGTCGATTAGGACGAGGCCCCACCTAAGCCTTCATAGGTCACGAGGAGGACCCATTTAGGACTAGATGAACCCGTATCACTTGCGTAAGCCCGTGAGACTAAGGAGTGTGTGGCTCGTTCCATGGCTCTGGCGCGGGCTCTTGTCATCGGACCAGCCAAGCGCAACTTCATTGCGTCCTCTTCGTCCTCTTCATCATGCGCCGTCATCAAGGGAGTTATGGAGCTATCACTTATGGTCGGAGTTATTCGCTCTAGTGATCGTGTGATGGCAGTCAAAGTAGTTGTTGGAGGTACCGTCTTATTTGTCATCAGCGCTTATGCCTCTCATGCAGGGCTCAACGGGGAGGAGAGGAGAGTTTTCTGGGAAGAGCTAGATGGGTTGATTAGAAGCATCCCCCAGTCTGAGCATTTTGTGGTTGAGGGTGATTTCAACGGGCAAATTGGTCGGGACAGCGACGGGTATGAGAGGGCTCATGGAGGTTTTGGTTTCGGTGTCAGGAACGCTAATGGTGTGGACTTGTTAGAGTTTTCTACGACTTTCGGTTGTGTAATCTCGAACTCTTGGTTCAGGAAACATGAGGATCATCTAGTCATTTTCCGTAGTGCTACCAACAAGACTCAGATTGATTACTTTCTTGTCCGGGCGATGGACAAGAGTAGATGTCGGGATTGCAAGGTTATTCCTTTTGAGGGTTTGACGACACAACATAATTTATTGCTATTGGATTTTGAGGTGCCTGGTTGCAAGAAACTGATAAAACCTTTGCTCCACCCCCGAATCAGGTGGTGGCGTTTGTCAGATACTACGGGACCCCTCCTTAGGGAAAGGGTTTGTGAGTAAGCAGAGCTAAGAGCGGCGTGGAAAGTCAGGGCTAGTGCAGATGAGATGTGGAGTAGGATGTCAGACTATATTAGGGAATCGGCATGCAGGGTGTTCGGAAAGTCTAAAGGAAGGGGAGGTTACAGAAAGGGAGCAGAGTGGTGGAATGAGGAAGTCCAAAGTAAGGTAAGTGTCAAACATAAAGCCTACAAGGAGTGGAGATCCAGTGTCACTGTGGAGGAGAGAGCCCAGCGTCTAGCAGTTTATAGGGTGGCCAACAGAGAAGCCAAAAGAGCTGTGGCAAAGGCCAAAGATAAGGCTTTTGAGCATGTTTATAATGCCTTGGATGAGAATGGTGGTGAGAAAGTTTTGTATTGTCTGGCTAAGGTTAGAGCGGGAGAGCGTACGGACTTGGATAGAGTGCGTTGCATTAAGGTTGAGGATGGACAAGTTTTGTTAGAGGATGTGAAGATCAAGGATAGGTGGCAGAGGTATTTTGCCGGATTACTGAACGAGGGTTTCTCATATCCTACAAGTACTCTTAACTTCAAGATTCCAACCGATAGTACCCTATGTCGCCGTATTTCCCAAGGAGAAGTTAAGGTTGCTTTGCAGAGGATGCAGAACAAACGGTCTGTAGGTCTAGATGAGATTCCGGTGGAGATCTGGAAGTGTTTGGGGACTAAGGGCTTGGAATGGCTCTCCGCATTATTCAATGTGATACTTAAGACTTCAAAGATGTCGGCTGAGTGGCGGCGCAGTAGATTGGTGCCAGTCTACAAGAACAAGGGAGATGTGCAACTTTGTGGCAACTACATGGGGATCAAACTCCTTAGCCACACTATGAAGATTTGGGAAAAGGTTATCGACAGGAGGTTGAGAGAGTTAGTCAGCATCTCGGAGAACCAATTTGGCTTTATGCCCGGCAGGTCGACGACGGAAGCTATCCATCTGATGAGACGCCTTATAGAGCTTTATAGAGAGAGGAAAAAGAATATGCACATGATTTTATTGATTTGGAAAAGGCATATGATAGAGTGCCTAGAGACCTTCTATGGGATTGCTTGGAGGCTAAAGGGATTTCAGGAACATTTATTAGGATTTTGAAGGATATGTACGAGGACACAGAGACCAGTGTCTGCACACCAGGGGGTGATTCTGCTTACTTCCAGGTGAAAGTGGGGTTGCACCAAGGGTCGGCGTTAAGCCCTTTTTCTATTCACGATTATGATGGATGTTTTGACGAGCGACTTGCAGAGGGAGGTCCCTTGGTGTATGCTTTTCGCTGATGATATTGTTTTGGTTGATGAATTCAGAGCAAGGGTTAACACAAGACTGGAGGAGTGGAGGAATGCTTTGGAGACAAAGGGATTCAAGCTTAGTCGAGCGAAAACAGAGTATGTAGAGTTCAGTTTTGGTCCAATGGCAGAGGAGGAGTCTGACGTGATGTTGGGGGAGCATATTGTTCAGAAGAGAGAGAGTTTCAGGTACCTCGGCTCGGTCATGCAGAGTAACGGAGGTATTGACGTGGATTTACAACATAGAATTCAATCGGGTTGGCTTAGATGGAGAAGGACATCTGGAGTGTTGTGTGACAAGAAGGTCCCTCTCAAGCTAAAAGGAAAAAAAAATTCGACAGTGATCCGACCAGCCCTTTTGTATGGTGCAGAATGTTGGCCGATAACTAAGGCGCAGGAGCAGAGGTTGATGGTAGCAGAGATGAGGATGGTACGCTGAATGTGTGGCTACACGAGGCTAGATAGAATCTGAAACGAAGTTATCCGGGGAAAAGTTAGAGTGGCTACTATTCAGGATAAATTGCGACAATCTAGACTACGTTGGTTTGGGCACGTGCAGATGAGGCCTACTAATGCGCATGTGCGCAAATGTGAGGAGTTAGCGGCAGTACAGTTTCGTCGGGGCAGAGGGAGACCTAAGAAGAATTGGATGGAGGTCATTAGAAAAGACCTCGCCTTTTTGTCTCTCACGACGTCTATGGCTCAGGACAGGTCCTTTTGGAGGGATATGATTCGCATTACAGAGGGTTAGTCGGACAGGGGATCCATATGGTGCTCTGAATCTCTTCTACATATTTTTCTCTTTTTCTCTATTTCTCCATTTCGGTTCCCTTTATACTCATTTTTCCACTCTCGCTCTTTTTAGTGGGTCGTTCGAGGATACATCCACCCACCTAGTCTCGGGGTTCGGATGGAACCATCTTGACTCCCCCAGACATCCGTCGCAGACAGGTCAATCCACTAGGTTGTTGTTGTTGTTTAAATTATGAGCTAAATAAATAAGACATGAAAAAAAACTAATTCATCTTTAAAAGTTAGCATTAATAAAGAATTTTATTTCAAAAAATATAACATTTCCAAATCCTTTTACGTAAACCATTTCTTTTTTTTAAAAATCGTTTCTTCTACTCACAAAAACCTCAAAATCTCCATTGTTGTATGCTTTGCTTAATGAAATTCAAGATCAATCGATTTTTGGCATGTTTGATGTCGGCAACAAGCGAGAGAGTTAGAGAAGAAGAACATAGTCGAACCTGGTAAGATGAGTTTCTATGTTGCTTTTGTTTTTAATAGTTTTCTCATATTTTTGTCATAGAACTTTAGGGTTCATATTTTTATTTTTTCGGTGTAGGATATGAAGATTTTTGTGTTCATAGTTTTGAATTTTCCGCTTCAATATGTAAAAGAATTAATCTAGAATTTCTATTTCCATAGATCTAAATGGCATACAAGAGATGAAAACGATGAAGATTGAAAGGAAGGGGTAAAATTGAGGTTAGGTTGGGTGTGTGGTACAAACTTGTGTTGAAGCCCTAATTTCTATTTAGCCGAGTCGCTCATGAACAGTTCCCAAAATGAGTTTCTCCCATTTTGACCCTTTTTTCATCGGTGTGGTATCAGTCTAGATTTGTGTTCTTCTCTGAATTTGATAGACCAAGTGTTGTGCATGGGATTTGTTTTGGGATTACACCTTCCTCATGGATATTGGGAGAAAAGTTGGAGGGCTGGGTTATGTTGGTGATGACAGCGTTGCACAGCTGTTGGGGATCGGGATTGGTTGTGCACTTTCATCAACGGTAGTGAGAGAGATTCTACACTGAGGAGATGTGTGGTCAGTTTAACAGGCGCCTTGTTGCGTCTATTAACTGACTGTATTAGGCGATTCGAGTTGATGTTGTCTTGGCGTGAACACGATAATAGTTTCATTTTTTGTTTCTAAATTTGTGTACATGTTCTGACGGGGTTTATGAGCATGGAAAAGGGTTATGATTGTGTATGGTTTGTTGTTGTATTAACAAATTTATAACAATGAATGTGTGTTAAAGGACCGAAACCCATTAAAAAACCCACATAGCCCCTACTGTGTGTGTAGCATTGTAAAATACAAAGAAGTTTTTGTCAACTATGGAGGCCAAGCAATTCTTGGCCTTGATCAAGCTTTATTTCTCATATCTACATCACAACTAATCTTGAACTACATGGATTGTATATTTGTTTGTTTCTAGTCAACTATGGTTCTGCTATTTTATATTTGTTAAAGGCTAAATAACCTCATAAACTCACTTTGACATAATGAATTACTATTTAGAAGAATACTGCAATGCTGAAGTCCACACGACAGCATTTGACAGTTGTTCTTGTTTCTGTGGCAATGCAAGGGGTGGTTAAAGGATTCACTTACATGGAAACTTCTGTATAAGGTACTGCCGTACTGGTTAGGAGGCTTATTCTTCTTTTTTGCACTCATCTTTTCCCTTATAGAACTCTATACATTGTAGTTCATTTGAGCAGGCTTTTATTCAAGATTATATGCTTTCTAAAGTGCTATTTCTCCTCTTCGAAACTTCTCTTTCAAAAGGTTGTTAGATTTCTTCACTTATGCTGTATCATAATTTTTCCATGGATGTATGATTTTTTATTAGTGATATGCAATTGTGGCTGCCAAAGTGCCAATTTTCTAGATCAGAATAAAGTGTCTATGATTTTCTATAAATTAATGTGTGCATAACAGCTATCATACTTTTGTTAGTATTTTGTGCTTCTATTTTTCCTAGACTAAATGCAATCCAGTTTTGACTTGTCAAAAGGTGCAAAATTGTTCTAGATTTCATAATTCTGATGTACATCATCGTACTATTGTTCTACATGCCATACTTCTCCTCATATGTAATTTGGCTAATATTAGTATTGCCATCGCCCATGTTATTCATTTCATTTATGAGTTACTACTCTTTTCAACTTTGTTTCATTTCTATTTCTAAATGAAAGAGGAAATGAAGAAATGTTGTCCTGGTAGTATTTGAGGAATTTCTTGAGTTTGAACCATTGTTAGCTTATCGAATCCTAGCGACTGTTTGAATATAGCAATGCTTAGAAATGAATTAAGAGTATAAGAAGATGAAAAATTATGGGTGTAAAGAGGTTAGGAAAAGAACATGTAGAAGAGAGTAGATGTTATAGCAACCATTTCTATCCCAAATTTAAAAAGGTCGGAAGGCATATAATTATTAGTTTAAGGATGCTTTTTCTTTTCCACCCATTTGAAGATCATAGTTTGTAGCTTGAATTTTTTTTTAAAATAGTTAAAGAACTCACTTTCATGTAGATATAGAAATCCATTTACATGTCCCAAATGGTTGTTTGACCTTGTTGACCATCTAATATGAGATCTCCTTGCTTGTGTGTTTAGTAAGAAAGTGTTAAGTGTATGTAACTGTAATAGCAACTATAAATAAAGGCAGAAGCGCTTTAAAAAGTTTGTGACTTATCGAAAATGGTAGTTTTTTTACATGCCAAAGAATGTGGGGTGTTCTTTGTGTGTTCGGTGTGGGATGATTCCATTTTCCACTCCATTTGCTTCCCTAGATTGAATCTTCCTACGTATAGAGTGTGGAAGAAGGATTTCTTTTGGTGTGGTTGGTATTGTAAGGAATCCCTATGTTGCTTATGTGGTTTAATATTCTCGTATTTTCTTGCTACGTGTTTTCAGGTTTAGGTGAAAGAGATATTGGTAACTATTGGTAGATTTATTAGGGTTTCTTCATTGCTGCAGTGATTTAATGCAATTTAGTTCACGGTAGGTGAAAGGCTAGGGAAACGTTAGTACCTAAAATTTGATGGAATTGTAACTGATATTTTGTTAGACATGTATGCAGGGAGTAAATGTGCTTTGTATGGAAAGAGATGAGTTTTTGTAAATTAGATCGGGACCTTTTCTTGAAATGGTATTGTGTAGCTTTGTGTGGAAAGAGATTAGTTTTTATAAATTAGATTTAATTAAATTTATGTAAATTAGATTTTATGGAATAGGGACGTTTGTACACCAGAAGGAGGTGAAAGGGTGACAAATTCATATATGGCATATTAATTGGCATGAATATAAACATAATTTATGTAACTTTGTTAATTGGCTGATTTTTGTACACTGGAAAGAGGTGAAAGGGTGAGGTATTCATGGTATATTAATTGGTTGGATTATAAACGTCATTTATGTAGCTTTGTTGGCTGATTTGTGTAAGAGACTAATCGCAGCCTTTAACTTTGTTAATTGGCTGATTTTTGTACACTAGAAGGAGGTGAAAGGGTGAGGAATTCATGTTATATTAATTGGTTGTATTATAAACGTCATTTCTATAGCTTTGTTGGCTGATTTGTGTATGAGAGTAATTGCAGTCTTTGGGCCCATTTAACATATTATAGAAGGCCTTTGGGTTCATTTAAGCATAAAATTGATTTTGTTTTTAAAAGTTAACATTCAATGATCTAGAATGCTAATTTTTAAATATAGATAGATTACTTTGCAAGTAATAATTTATATTTAATATCAAACAAATAAATATATTTCAAAGATGAAGAGATGAGTAGGACTCAAGTGCATAATGGTCTTAGGGTATTAAGTGAGGAGTAATTATGGCCATAAGATCTAAGAGATTGATGGACAAGATTGAAGTGACAAAATTGTAAATATTATAGTTTTTATAATGCTTTTTGAAAAAGAAAAAAAAAATATTTTCTTTCAAAAAAAATTTTAAATTATGTTTAAAAAAAAAATTGTTATTTTTTCAAAAATTATTTTTTTCGTATTATTTTTGAATCATATTTTATTTAATTGTATTGTATATCAAGTGCATCTATAATGAATTCAAAGTGCATATATGACCTCAGGCTCTTGCTTCTCTCTAAAAACCCCCCAAAACCAAAGGATTTAACCTTAACTGAAGAACCAAACTTCTTTCAACAACAAAGGGACTAACTCCCTCAACAAAAACAAACAAGAACATTGCTGCTGCAACAACAACACATCAATAACAACAACATAAATTGGACTCACTCCGGAAAAGTGCATACAATACCTCGATACCCTGTAGATATTGGAATACTTCATTTGGTGGTGTCTACCTCTCCTTCTACACCAGATCTGAAAAGATCTTCCCATATATGAAAACAAGGGGAAAAACTCCCACAATTTGAAAACAAAGGGGAGAACTACCTCTCCCTCTACATCATGGCAATGGGCGAAGGCGGCCACAAGCCGTCGACGCAGGTTCGCCGCCGACCAGACACTTCATTCAATTCTGATCCCTCTCTCGAACAATCTTCCATTATCATTACTATATAATCTATTATCAATTAATCCCCAGAGGGAGGTTTACTCCCTCTTCAACAAACAATCAACAACAACAAATGGGTAATCCCCTCTAGCGAGACAATAAACAATCAAAACACCGGGCATCTCCCACCTCTCTCTTTTTTTTTTAGAGAGAGACAACGAGAAGAACACAACCGGCAACCTCCCGACTGGCGACTGCTACCACCACCGGGTAACCCCCGGTACCACTAATAACCCCTTTCTCTGGACAATCCCCAACATCAACGGGCAACCCCCGACCACTTCTAGATAACCCCCGTCTCCCATCACTACCGGGTAACCCCGACACCACATCAACAATAATATCAAAATACTCCTCTACCAGCACCAAATTTGACCTGATTTGGGCTCCATCACAGATATGGTGATGTTGGTCCCCTTTGGGAGTGCACCAACTCCAAACCATTACTATCTTCTCAACCTTCGTCAAGACCAAATTGATGGATTTAATCACATGAATTTCACCCTTGTTAACCTTTTTTATTTCTATCTTGATCAAGCATGGGTGGCAAAATTCTCGCGGCAATTGTGGAATAAATCTTGGGTTCTGGCTGAGTCGCCGGTCGTGGTCGTGTCTGTGGCTGAATGAAGACCCCTCTCGAACGAGGGCAACGTCATGGTTGAGGCTCCTGAAGATCCTTCATCTAGGTGAAGGCAACGTCAAGGTAGCCCGTTCAGCACTTCCGCAGGTGTTCCTGTTTGACCATTTCCCGGTGGCACCCTTGAGTCTTGTTGACTCCTTGCCTGCCTTAGATTTTTGTGTTCTCTTTTGCTTCGTTGTAATTTATGTGCTTGTCTTTGGTTCTTACTGTTCGGTTTGTACCGACGCCGATTTTATCGGCCTCTCGAGCTACCCGATGTGGTTATGTTGGGTACCTTGAATTTTTTCCTCATAAAAAAAAAGTGCATATATGACCCTTGTTCTAGTAGCACTGTCTGTTGATTTGTGCTTGACTCACTTCTCTCCCTAGTTCGTTTGGCTCGATTTTGCTTGTTGTATTTTCCTTTGTTTGTTTTGTTGTTCTTAACCGGTTTTCCGATTGCCGATTTATCGGCCTCTCGAGTTTTCCGACGTTGTTGTCGGTACTCAAATTTTTACCTTATCAAAAAAAAACATATATAAGCACATTTTTAATGCTCAATAGAGTGCATTTTTAATATGAAAGTGCATGCTGTAATATGTAAATGTGCATGTTTAACATTTATATCAAAAGTGCACATTTTAGCTAGTGTATGTTGATTATATTAAAAGTGCATATGTTAGTATGTTAAAGTACATATTTATCATGTTAAAGTGCATACTTAATATGCTAAAAAGTACATATGTAATTATGTTAAAGCGGATGTTCAATATTTCAATTTAAGTGCATGTGTAAGTATATTAAAGTGTATGTTTAGTAATCAAAAATTAAGTACATATGTAAATATATTAAACTGCATGAGTAGTATGTTAAAGTGTATGATTAAAGTGCTAAAGTGCATGGTAATATTTTTTTTAGGACAACATTCATGAAAAAGATTTAAAAAAATTGGAAAAAAAATATTTTTTGGGAAAAAAATAATTTTCGGGAAAAACTCTAAATACAAAAATTAAATTTTTTTTTTTTCAAAATAAATTTTAAAAAATATATATAATTAAAAAAGTTTGTTATATTTACATGTTTGTCAGTATTTTAATTCTAACTCTCCATTTCTACAATCTAATGGCTAAGATTAATCCTCATTTTACACCCTAAACACTCTCCTCATTAGGGATGTTCATCGGGTTCGATTTTCGATTTTTTGGACCGAACCGACTGAACCAAACCCGAATCGATTATATTCGGTTCGGTTTTCGATTCGTATAAAATTAATATTCGGTCCGGGTTCGGTTTGGTCAAAATCGATTATTTTTTAAAATAATTAAATAAACCTAGATTTCTAGATAAATTACTCCAACCTTATTCGGTTCCGTCCAGTTCGGTCTAGTTCGGTCCAAGTTCGGTTCGGTCTAATTCGGTTTTCTGCACTAAAACCTACTTCAATAACCTAAATTAACATAATTTCAAAATATTCAGTTTATTCGGGCCAAAACCGAACCGAATAAAACCGAACCCGAACCGAGTATGTTCGGTTCAGTTTTCGGTTCACAAAATTCCAAAATTCGGTTTCGATTCAGTTTTGTTCGATTAGGTTCGGTTTTGGCCCGATGAACAACCCTACTCCTCATATGATCCTCACTCTTAAACAAATGTGAATTCAATAAATTGTAATTTTTATATTTAAATTTAATATATATTTTATAAAATGTTCAAAAGATAAATAAATAAATAAATAAAACAATTAAGACCCAAATACGTTAATATTTGTCTTCTACTTTCAAAATAAAAATTTCTTTTTTCAGTAGCAAGTATTTTGCAAGTAATATATATATTTCATATCAAGCAAATATATATTTTAAAGATAAAGAGATTAAACAAATGTAAATTCAATAAATTATAATATTAATATTCAAATATAATATCTTTTATAAAATGATCTAAAAATAAATAAATGCCAAAAGTAAAAATAATTTAAGATCCCAAATACATTAATATGTGTCTTCTACTTTCAAATTTTTTTTTAAATTTCGACATTTTATATATGTATTCTATTGTACAACAAAATAAAATTACTCCTTATTTGAAGTACGTAACATATATATATACTTTAGCAAAATTTATAGTGAACTATCAAGATGAACCAATTTTTTTTAAATAAATTAAATATTCTAATCAATACAAGTCACAATTATAAACTAAACTACACAATCATCAATATGTAAAAAATAAAACTAAGCTTCCAACTATAACAAATCGTTAATAAAATAGATTCTAAATCTTAAAACAAATACACAGAGGACCAGTTAAGAAACAAACAAATAATAAACACTAATGAAAACTTATTCTAAGTATATTACAAAAAAAAACGTTTTGTCGCGTTCAAAACTTGAGTTTAACCTTCTAGTGAATATAGAAAATAAGATTATCAAAGTATAAACGCTAGCATTTATGGCATCTTTTTATAATACCATCAAGTAAGAAATAAGTACAAAACATTAGCACACTTATGCACAACTATTGAAGTTATGATCCTAATTCCCAAGTTATGTTATATTTACAAGGTGAAACATTTCCTATGCTTCGTTTGACAAATTTATTATACATATACTAAAGTTAAACCTCACTTAGCTACATGACAATCCTTACTTAAGCCATGTCATCACATGCCATATGTCACTCCATTATTTTCTTTCACTTCATTTTAACTTATTTAGTTAAACATAAGATATTTTCAATTTTTAGTATGATTCTAGATAATCCTACTCAATTTTTTCGGTATACATATGATCTTGATTTCCTATAAAACTTTTTATGTCAAATTTTTAGTGTGATTATGATTTTCAAAAATTACTTTTTATTTAATAAAATAAGGATATATATAATTTTCTCTATTTCTCTACCTACTTAAATATAATATTTATATTATCATAATAAAAAATTATCTTTATAAAACTAAGTAATTATTGACTAAGGGCTCATTCGACACTGCTGATTTCACGTTGAAGTTGGCTTATTATTGGGGATCAACTCAAATGGCTTAAGTGGAAGTGAAATGGGCGTTCGGTACCGACGAAGCTGAATGGAGCTTATCTGGGCTGAATTCATCTTAAATCAGGGCCAAAAAAGAAGTTGAATATTCCAACTTACGAGGTTGATTGAAGAGGCTTATCTGATTTTCATTTCCATATTTCCCTTCAACCCCGATATCTTCCATCTCGTTTAACCCCGATATCTGCCATTGGAGAATTTTGTTCATCAGCTCATCCTCACGCTCGATCCATCGACCCTTCACCCTGATATCTTCCTCAGCAGGATCTACAATGTGTTCTTCATCCTCGCTGCTCTAGGTACCTTCTTCATATCCTTCTCCATCTCGTCCGACCATCGTTCTTCGAGTTTAGTTCGACCTCGACATGAGGCTAGCGTTTTAGATCTGGGTTTGTGGTAGCTTCGAGTTTAGGGTGTAATGGCTCCTTAGAGTTTAGGGTTGTATGGATCCTTCGAGTTTAGGGTTGTATGGCTCATTCAGAATTTAGGGCTATTTAGCATCTTCGAATTTAAGGTTCTTGCAACATATTATGGTTCGTTCCTTCAATTTTAGGGTTCAGGAACTGAACTGCATTGTTCTCTTGTGCGTACAATGATATGGATTCAGCTGAGGATGATGAATTGTTGTCTTGTGCGGTATGTTACAAGATTTGTGGTGCTTATGCTTCTGAATAACTTCTCACTTGTGCTTATGCTTATGCTTCTGAACTACATTGATACAAGATTTGTGGTGCTTATGCCCGGGTAATGCTCTTTGTTACTTCTCAACTGCATTGTTAGAAGTAGTTTGATGAGAAGTCCATGAAAGGAGAAAATATGAATAATTTTGCATGTGAAATCTTGTACTTTTGAAAGTAATCAAGTTATTTGGAGAATTTTTTGCTTGTGTTATGTCTGTGGTGTTGTGTTTCAGGTTTTGGCTTGAATTTCTTGAATAAGCAAGAGCTTCCTACTGTGTGGTTGACTTCCTCTTGTAGCAAGAGTTAACCAAAATACCCATCTAAATAAAACCCAGAAGTTGGTTTCTAATTCTTTTCTTGCAATCATAAATAAAGAATTAATGATAAAGTAACAAAGAAGAAGCAGCTTACTGAGAGAGTTTAATTTATTTACATCATGAGTTAACCAGCTTGGAATTGGTTACCACCACTCGTTCTTGGATGTTGCAGTCTGCCAAAGACACTATAGATCACTAGCTGCCTAGATTCTCATTTGAGAACTTGAATTGATACACGTTTGGAGTAGAGCATTAATCCAGCTGCCTAGATTCTCAATACTAGATATCGACAATAGATCACTAACTGAGCTAATTAAAGGTGAACATTGTCTTCATCAGCATGGTCTTTGCTTATTAATTACACTGCATTCATTCTTTAACTTGCAATCACATCTTCGTAACCAGCTTATACATCACTTTACAACCTTGGTATAGGAAATCTGTTAAACAATGAAGCATATTTCTTAAGCTTATTATTGACTGAGATAACACACATTTGTCTCTTGTTTAGTTTATTTTAAAATTGTCTTGATTAACCTTTAAGAGGTGCACAATGGAGGGTTACAAATGGAAGTTTTTTTTTGAAGGGGAGAGTTTTTATTGAGTGTTATTGTACTTAGCATTTGCAAACATGTTTGTTTCAATGCCATATATGTACAATAACACTCAATACAGGACATACATATTGTCATTCTAACCACCTTCATATTTTACATTTACATATATATATGTTTCAAGTACTTACTCGAACCATTATTGTTTGATGACTACTATGTACAACACCTTTTATTGTAGTTGATAGCTTCTGGGTTTCATTCAGATGGGTATATAAACAAGCTAGCTTCCTCAAAGTTCTTGGAAGAGTTAAGGATTATTGTAGTTGACACTTGATGGTATTAAGTCTGTTAAGATATACTAGAACTAGGAAAAAGTTGACACTTGATGGTATTTCTTATACAAAGCTTCACATATCTATATGTTGCCTGCTGTTACTTGTTTTATTAATAGTTATTTGCTATTTTGGTTCCAAGTGCTGGCTGTTGTTAAAAGTGAAGTCTCAGCTTGCACATCGCATCAATTTTCCTGATTTCTCTGGTGGGAATGCTTAACAACACTTGTCTTTGTGTTTGTATGTAGAGTCACCTCCTTGTGAATTTAGCAAGAAAAAGAAAAATTGGTGGTCTTTAAGGCACACACACTAGGCATCTGGTGGTCTTCTTGAAAAGTGTTAGCTTGACTTAGAAAAGTGTTATGATTGAATTTCGTTTTATTTACTTATTTATCTCGGCCTCTCTAGTACAATGCTTTAACTTTCAAGCCTGAAATAGTGAAATATTTCCAAGTTGAAAATAGCAAGATTCACTTGAATCTCAATTTTGCTTGACAAAAATACACATCTTTGGTCATTTTTCTTGGCACATATTTTCTTACAGAACTCATTTCATCCTTTTTTAAACTGACACACTTGACTTGGAAATCAATGGAATAGGATTGTTAGAATCTGGAATTCTAAACTCATTTACACTCCCCGTTTATAACACAACCAAGAACAAATACCTACGGATATGAAACAGATTAGATTGCACCATGATTATCTCTTATGAATCATTTGCTGCTTTGTTGGTACTTTTTGTTTTGTCATTATTGTGATTATTCTATTCTCTTGCTTTCTATTATTTTCATACATTGATTTTTATACCTTTAATGCATTATATTGCTTCTATTCAACTACACATAGTAGCCAACAATGTCTAGTCAGGGAGACAATGGAGATTACCAAAGCCACCCTAGGCTTTAATCGGGACGATTATGCGTAAATAAATAAACGTTAAGTAATAACAGAGTAAATAGCGGAAGACTTTTGAAACAAATACTTAACCTTTATTAAATCTTTTCTCGTAAATTGAGGAGATAAGTTTTACAATTCGAAATTACAATACATCGGAAGACTTTTAAATAAATCCTAAATACATGACTAATTTATCTACGTATTACTTTTATTTAAGAAGATTAAATCAATACTAGACAACTATGATAAATAATATTATTGTAACTCACAATCTTCAACTGCAGGTATTCGTCTTCAATTTGTTATTTCAAGGTTGTCTGAGACCAATCACTGATTTGCCGTATAGGACGGATGATATTAGCCAACCATGCAAGGAAAGAGAAATGTTGGTTAGTCTAATGAAAGACTAAACAAGGGCTCAAACAGAGTGATTTTTGTGATTGTATCCAATTATTATCATTGTCTCTCGAATAATAGCCGGTAGACGATACATAACTCAGACACTCTTACTGAAACGATAGAAATAGATATGCGTCAAGAGAAGACTCCAAAGAAATTGAGTCTTATAGGAATTATATACGTTTGTTTGGGAACATTACAATTATCACACAAAATTTTTAAAATGACTTTTTTGAATAATCGAGTCCTTAATCAAACTAACAACATATGTGTTGTGCAAAATCATATTGGTAAGATGACTTTCATAGATAGAAGTCTGAGCGGGTTTCACGTTGTACTTCTTTCCCAAATGTATATTAATTATGTGTAAAATGACACTTATTTTATTTGATTTCAAAACTTGCATTAACGTTAAGGCTTTTAATTCCACAACCGATCTCGCAATGAGATATAGAATGGGACGAATCCCGAATATTGACACTAGCTAAGTGTAAGAACACTACCATAATTTTTAACTAATCTAGATTAATGTACTTAATCAATATTAATAAAAAACAAAATTAAAATCAACAATCGGGCAAGAACACTACCAAACGTTCGTCGGTGGTACTGGCCGGAAATTGGGCAAATTCGGCCTCGCTGGAGCACCACCGGTGCTGGGACTAGAGGGCTTATGAAGAGGACTCCTTGGTGGATCTAAGGGTGGCACCAATTGCAAAAACGAAGCTTCGTGGTGGTTGAATTTCTCTAATGAACAATCGTAATCGAGATTAGGGTTCGTGAGCTTTTGGCTTTGAAATTGGATGAAACTATTCCATGGTTGAAGGAGTATTTATAGGGGTTGGATTGCCTGAAGGAAATCTACACAATCGTGCAAAGTTTGGGCCAAAATGTTTTCGAATCGGATCAAATTTTGCCAAAAAACGTAATGACGCGTCTGTGGTTATTTCTTGTCTTTCAGGAAGAAATTTGATCTTGTTTTGGGGCTATTCTTCCCGATTTTAAGAGGTTATTACTTGTCTTGATCTTGTCCTAAAAGCCCAAGCTTCAATTGTAAGAATCGAGCCCGAAGCGTGGACGAATTTCGACGTGTCTTTCCAAATTCGAATATATGGGTTGCTCGACCTTAAACAATGAAATTCTTTCCATTGGGGCGTTATAAATCCCGATTTTATGGTAATAATACATGTCATGATCTTGTCTAACAAGCCCATGGGTTAATTGCAAGGAATGGGCCAAAATTTGGAGCAAAAACTCCATTGATGGAGCTTGGAGACACGGCTGGAGCAAGGAGGAAGAAGGTATTACTGTTCACCATTCACCCCTCCCCCCATAAATTTGGTCAACTTATTTCACTTTTCAAAAATTACGAAATTTATCCAAAATTATTTATTTAATTATTCTAAGTTTACATAATTATTTTAACCCAAATTTATGAATGATGAAATTTTAGATTAAGTTAATTCTAAGATTTAAGTTACATTTTATCATATTTTAACCTAATCTCACTTAACATGTTGTTCTCCTTAATTTAATACTTTATGTTAACTTGATAACTTTATATAAATTAATATTAACATAAGTTAAAATAATTTAAATATTTCATGACTTAAAAAGGTAACCTACTTAGGTTAAGAATTATTTTATCCTCTCATGAAAAACATAATAACTCTTATAACCTTTATTATTATATTTAAAAATTCGAATACTACATTCATGGTTATACTTATTTATTTCCACACCATGCTATTATAACCCATTTGATAATCTGTACAAAAATTATCTTCTCCTAACTTTTAACTTAAGTTAATGAAAATTTAAATTACTCATCTAAAAGAAATAAAATAAATTTCATATTTTTATTATTGTCAAAATAAATTTACCATATTACCCTTCTAATTTAAGTAAGATATTACAATACTACCCCCTTAAAAATAGTTTCGACCTCGAAACTAGCGCTAACAAGGTAGTGAACAAGCACTCATGTCCTAATACGTTACGTCATCCTTTATGAGTCTAGTCAGTCCTTATCAACACATGACATGTATTGTTTTTGGCACTTCAGGATTCTCGTATGAACGCATAACTCGAAATAGTAACAAATTTAGTAATTTCCTAAACAAGAAAATACTTCTTTATTATTCGAAACTTTGAATTAAACCAACGGAATGAATGGGCGAATGAACAAATCAAACAACTACGGAGACTATAGACACACACGTCATAGCTTCTAATCTAAGAAAGGCTTAACAAAAATTATAACTAGTCGTCCAGGGTGTCACTCCCGTCGGACTAACACATCACAAAGAGTCATTGCCCATGACTCGAAGATTCGATAGGCGCCTTGCCTTTATTTTAAGCAACAAATTGACCAGAAGCGGACACTTCCGGCATTGGGTTCTGCCTACTGCCATCACTTGATGCCTAGTATGGTTGTGCCAACCCTTGGCCTTTCCGTCGACAATAAGTTTGCATGTGTCCTTCTTTCCCGCAATTATGGCATACCCGCTTCTCTTTCTAGCAATTTAAATTCTTATGCCCTGCTTCACCACAGTTGTGGCATTGAATTGCACCACTACTCCAACCTAAGCCTTTGGTGGAGTTAGACTAAGTCATCTCGGTCCTTAGAACGACCAGACTTCTCGAACTTGGTAGGCGATGTCGGCCGCTTAAATGCATTAAAACTTTCGATTATGTTGCCCACCTTTAGCCTTATTCTTTTCCTTCAGCTTCCGGGTGGATTCTTCCAGCGTAATCTCTATTTTGTAGGCTGTATCCACATACTGTTCCAAAGTAGAGCAATCGTGATGCACCATTAGAGGTTTGATTTCTGGGCTCATCCATCCATGGAAGTACCAGATCTTCTGTTTTCCAGAATGCACTTCAGAACCAGCATAATGTAGCAAATGATTGAACTTTTCCGTCGGCTCAGCCACCTTCAATCCCTCAGTCTCTGGGTAGAGGAATTCTTTTAGCTTCTCTTCTCTCATAGCACGAGAGAAGAATTGATTAGTGAGTTTTGCCTTGAACATTGCCCAACTCAGATTCGGGTGGTCATCCAATCCAGTTCCTTCCCACCACCCACTTGCTTCGTCTTTCAAATGCAACGAATCTATGTGCACTTGTTCAACCTTGGTGCAGACCACGTTCCGAAACAGTCACTCCATATGGGAGAACCAATAGACAACCTTGACTGGTTTCCCAGTTCCATCATAGCTATCCGGACACATCGAATTAATTATCTTTAACGCTCGATTATAGTTCCCTTCATTTCTCTCGGGAATCACTGGAGGTGCAGGGTCTTTATGTCCCCTAATATCAACTGCAACCTAAGGAACATGAACTGTTTTAGCTTGCGGTATTCCCTGGTTTGTCATTATCTTGACAACCTGCCTCACTATATGCCCTATGACCATAGATGTAATATCCCACTTAAATTAGAAGGGTAAAATGATAATTTAAAATTGATGAAAATAAAAATTATGAATTTTATTTTATTTCTTTTAGAGGAATAATTTAAATTTTCACGAACTTAGGTTCAAAGGTTGAGTTATGATAATTTTGTACAAATTATCAAATGGGTAATAATAGTATGGTGTTGAAATAAATAAATAAGTATAATTATGGGTGAAATTTTAGAATTTTAAATAATAATAAAGGTCATAAGAATTAATTTGTTGTCCATAAAGGGATAAAATAATAATTATCCTAAGTATGTTATTTATTTAAGCTAAGAATGGTCTAAATTATGATTAACTTTATGTTAATTTTAATTTAGATAAAACTTATCAAATTTGACCTAGAATATTTAAATCAAGTTTAACATTTTTTTGTTAAGGATATAAGTATGGTCAAATTCATAAGAAAAATAACATAAGCTTATTTTAACCTAAGTTAAATTTTTCTACACTTTAATTTTGGGTTAAAATAATATTATAAACTTAGAATAATAAAATAAATAAATTTGGGTATTTTTTTATAATTTTTAAAAGTTATAATAAGGGGATTTTTACCATAACTTAAGAAAGTTGGGCAAAACTGTGCAAATATGCCAAATAAGGGGGGTGTAATTAAGCCAAACATTCATCTTCCTCCTTCAGCCATTACGTGAGCTTTTTAAGCTCTTCCATGACGATTTTTGGAGCTCAATTGGATCCGATTAGGCATATTAACTATTGGGAATTGAAGACTACTTCATCCTCCACGTAATTTCTCCATCAATTAGATTGAATGTCATCTAAAATAGTGAAATTTCAGCCACAAAACTCACGCGTCGTCTAGGTGGCCGAATTGAACAAATCCAAAATTGGATCAATTCGTCTTCAACTGGAGGGATTAATGAGATGGGTTTTGTTAATGGCATTTCCACCTACAAAATCCGAATAAATATCGCTCCAATTTCCTCCCCAAGTCATTCAATTTCGAAGTCCAGTCTCAAGAACCCTAATTCCGAACCGGTTGTTCTTGGCCAAAATTCGAGCAATTGAGAGCTTTAATCTTGCAATTTGGGGTACCTATAGCTTTGTCTAGTTGTCCTATTCAAAAGCCCTAAGGTCCTGCCGCCAATAAGCCATCGTCAAGCCTCCAATTTGGAAGATCTCCGCCGCCTGCCACCAACAACGCCGAGTTGGGTATTTTTTCGGATTTTTGTCCGATTTTCACTCCTTTTATTTTTAATTGATTATTATTTGGCTTAATTAAGATTGATTAAATTAATCTTAATTACTGAATGATAAGTTGGAAATAATTTTATTTTAATAAAATTAATTAAAATTACTTTGGGTATTATCTTAGACTATGAATGGTTAAAATATTTACTTTTCATTTGGATAATACCTTGGAGTAAAATTTCTGGACTTATAAATCAATTATGAGATTTATTTATTCGTGAAAATATTATTTAGAATGACGACCAGTTGATTTTTAATCGTATAAATAATGGTTTTACCGATAAGCCTTGAAAATTGAATTAATTAGAGATAAATTAATTCAATTTAAATCTTCAGACATATACCCTTCAAAATTCAGTATTAAATAAATTATCTAATTATAATTTATTGTGTGTGTGATTTGGGTACGTCTCGGATTTGCTTCTGAAACCGAAATAGAGCAGAGATTCAAGTTGCTACTCGGAAACAATCATCCTCGTGATACCGTTCATCTCTTTGTGATTCAAGGCAAGTGGCGGTTCGCTCTTGCTAATTTTATCCATCTTTTTCTTAATTGACAATTAATCTATTATTTTAATTAAGTTGGTATAAATATTCTTAATTTCTCGTTTGAGAACTTGTGTGTTAAAATATTGTGTAAAATAAACCTTTTTAATAGGTTGTATGTATGCTAGTTATAACTCGTATATATATATATATATATATATATATATATATATATATATATATATATTATAGGGTGCTAGATAATAATTGATGTGTATTGTTGTGCTTTGGTATGGATAATAATTGCTAGTTAGCACGAGTATTCATAGGAACGCTATTACTTTGTGAGGTTTAGCTGTTTCTTTATAACTTGGTATTAGGAGGATAATTGCACTAATACTTTTGGTCATGACCTACCCTTATTTATATAAGTGGTGGTGCAGTTAGCTAGTGTCGAAATTTGGGATTTGTCCATGTTATATATCTCATTGCGAGATTGGTGTGGATTAAAAGCTTTAATGTAAATGCGCGTTTTGAAATTAAATAAGACAAAGGCCGTTTTGCACATAATTAATATACCCTCGGGCAAGAAGTATAACGTGGAACCTGCCAGTCTCTTGTCTAAAGTAATCCCCTTTTATAATCTGGATTCGCATTACGCGGTGAGGTTGGTCGATGTCCCAAATATTCAACGAGATGTTTTTAAAACTTTGTGTGGTAATATAACGTTCCCAAACAAATTCATGTAATTTATCATAAGACTCAATTCATTGGAGTCTTGTCTTTAAGCATACCTCTTCATTCTTTTCGGTAGAAGTCTATAGTCATATACCGTTTACCGAGTTTTATTCGGGAAACAAGGGTAGTGATTATATACGACTACGAGAACCAATCTGTTTTCACCCTTGCATAGTCTTTCACTAGACTAACCAACCTTCTCTTTTTCTTGCATGGTTGGCTGGTGTCATCCGTCCTATACAACACATCAAAGGTTGGTTCCCGACGATTGAAGTAACCAATCGAAGAAAAGGCTTACAGTTGAAGGTTGCGTTTTAAGAAGTAATATTTCAAAAGTGTGTATGTTTTGAATAAAAGTAATACTTAGTCATGTATTTAGGATTTGTTTAAAAGTCTTCCGTTGTAATTTAACTATGTTGTATTACTATCCTTCTCGTTTTACGAGAGGAATTTTAATAAAATATTGAGTTTCATTTAAAAGTCTTCCACTATTCACTCTGTCATTATTTAACATTTATTTATTTATCTAAGCTTAATTGTTCCGATTAAAGCATATGGTGACTTTGGACATTAACGTCTGAGGTCACTGGCGTGTGACACTACCAACATAAATCGGGGGTGTTACAATAACACCCAACACGATCGGGGCAAGAGGTTCCCCCGCAACTTGAGGGTCCACCTGTCCCTCACGAACATCTTCCCGCAGGGGCGGGTTATTGCTGTGCGAGCCAGATCCCACGTCATCCCCTTGTTGAGCAGTACTCCTTAGCTGAATCCGAGAACCATCGTTGGGACCTTCATCAACCGCTCGGTTGGTGGATCGGGTGTTCACCATCTGTTAATGAACCATAACGTTAATTTAAAATTTGCAACTTGTATCATATGATACTTAAATCAACTACGTTATGATACAAATTTTATGGGACCAAACTAATAGTTCATATTAGATTGACTGACCCACTACCATTATTCTTAAAACAATCTTATTCTCATACTTGAGAATAAGACAAATAGGAGAAATGTCAACCTCCGAATGACATTAAACTTAAGAATGGAAGATATCCTTATGAATGGAACTAAAGAATAAGTATCTGAATCGAAGCTTGCAGAAGTTTGAAAATCACTTATTATCAAAACTTATACTTTCAAACCTTATGTATTTAACTTAATAAAATAATTACCTAGATAGTAAATTTCTTAACTAATGACATTATTATTTCTTTAGAAACCTTTACTAAACCAAAAATCATAATTTTAAACTTAATTCTAACCCTTAAAACGCCATTTTATAAAACGACTATAAAAATTAATATTAGTATTTTAACAACTAAACTATTACTTCTTAAGATTTTCCTGCTGCCTGAAAATGAGTCACCAACCCTATGTAGAGCTAGGTTGGGTAAAGGCTAACCGCCGAACCCACAAGCCGAACTCTCAAGGAAAGACGCCGCCCCCACACTAAAAACTAAGCATATGGATGACATCCTATTTTTTTTTATCTAAATCCTACCATTGAAGAGTTGATGTTCAAGAAAAAAAATAGAGGAGGTAGTTCATCGGATGTTCGTCGACTGAAGGCGGCTCACCGGATAGGACGGCCAGACAGCAAGGCAGGGGAAGGCTGACGTCGAGGAAGAACTCACGACGCTCTCCTCTGCTGTGGAGTTCAAATGTGCAATGGTCGAACCACAAATTTGGGGAAAAATGTATAGTGCATTGCACATGATACCCCTCAAAAATATTTAATAAGGGCAAATTTGTAATATATATGTAAAACTAAGTCTGGATAAGTCATCGATATCGAACAAACATATATGCTTCAGACCCTTACATTCAGCTTCAACCACTAACACAATTCAGCCCATAATTTAAATTCTTACATTCAGTCTCAGTCCATACTTCAGCCTCAGTCTAAATAAACTTCAACCATACCGAACATACCGTATGGTCACATGCCCCCAAATTAAGTCACGTCATCTATGACATTTTTCGTTTCTGTAATGTACCACGTCATGTAATATATCGATATTTTTTGTATTTCAATTTTAAAAATATGCTTCGTAATTAATTTGTGTTATATTATCATTGTATATACATGATTGAAAATATTTTTTTTAATCAACGATATATTTATACCATGAATTTTTTTATCTTACTATCAACATATATAAAATAGAATAATTAATACTACTTATTAATATTTTATATATAATACATATTACGATTTTACATATTAATATTTTATATATAATACATATTACAGTAAATTTGCGCTAGTTAATTTATTTATAAAGGTTAACAAACCGGACAAATTAGAAAATTAAAGGAAATGTCCGAAAACAGTCCAATTCAGTTTTTCAGTTTAAGACGATGTGCATACGCATACATATTACATACTACAGCACTCTTAGCTAAAATTATCCGGATAAACCTACGTTCGTTCTTAAACCCTAGCAAGAATTCATCTATGGCGGTTCACCTTCTCTACTCATTTTCTCATCCTCTTCCCTTAACTCCCTCCAAACCACATAACTTCGCATTCCCAATTTCCCACCCTAAATTCAAACCGATCATACCCGATTTCCCAATTACAGCAGCAGCAGCAGCAGCAGCAACGGTGAGCAACAATGGAGGCTCTTCCACGACCCCACGACGCGGCCGGAAGAAATCCTCCGCCACAAAACCCTCTTCACCCAAAAAGACGGTTCAAGAGTCGGAAAACGGGTCAATGGGGACCCGAACAGGCTCCAAGAGTCCTCAATTGTCTGGGAAACAGACCGATTCGGGTCTTCCCGAAGACAAATCGGAGTCGGAGCTGGAGGCGGAAGATTTCGACGACGGAATGGAAGGTGTGCCCTATCCGGACCCGCCATTGATATGCTGTTTCGGCGCGGCGCAGAAGGAGTTCGTGCCGACGGTTAGGGTTTCGGAGGTCCAGATGCATCCGGATATGTACTCCCAGTGGAAGATGTTGCAATGGAAGCCGCCGGAGTTCGCGCGCGCTCCCGGCGGGCCGCCGTCAAACGTAGCTATCTCCCACGTCCGGCTGGGCGGGCGTGCGGCGTTCCTGGGGAAAGTTGGGGACGACGAGTTCGGGGAAGAGCTGGTTCACATGATGAACAAGGAGAAGGTTCAAACCAGGGGAGTGAAATTGGATCCAAATGTGAAGTCTGCTTGCACTAAAATGAGGATCAAGTTTGACGAGAATGGTAGAATGAGGAGCGAGGTGGTGAAGGAGGCCGCAGAGGATTCTTTGCTTAGCTCGGAGCTGAATTTGTTTGTGCTGAAAGAGGTATTTGATTCTTCAATGCTAGAACTCGGTTTCAGTTATACATTTGTAACTTCATACCATGTTGCTCATTCTGAGATGATGATTCAGTGCTGTTTTGTCGCTGGTTAAGTTGAACACTGGCATTTGGTGAATCTAATCGGGGTTTGGAGGTATCCAGCTGGAACTCGACTCGATAGACCATTGACCGTGTTTTTATTGCATTTATGAGTCCAGAGAGTGATACATTGGAGAGGTGATAATTGAGTATGAGAACTTGATAGTTTGTCTCCATACCACTTTCTTACACTTGCAGCTAATAGAATTGTCTTATTTAGGAGAGAGCCGTTGTAGAAGCATTGATGGTTGGATTGCTTTGACTACATGAACTTGAACTAATTAGCTTCTTAGATATAGAGTGAAGCTTCAAGTTTTGATGCCTACTGGTAATTATATCTTTGCAGGCTAGGATCTTCCACTTCAACTCCGAGGTCCTGACATCACCCATAATGAGTTCCACCCTCTTCAAAGCAATTAAGCTATCTAAGAAATTTGGTGGGCTTGTATTCTTCGATCTGAACCTCCCCTTGCCTCTGTGGAAATCACATGAAGAGACGAGGGAGCTGATCAAAAGAGCCTGGGATGAAGCGGACATGGTCGAGGTGTCAAGGCAAGAGCTAGAGTTTCTGCTGGACGAAGATCATTATGAGAGGCTGAGAAACTACAGGCCACAGTACTACTCCAATAACTACGAGCAGAGCAAGAATAGGAGAGATTGTTACCATTATACCCGTGAAGAGATATCTCCGTTGTGGCACGATGGACTCAAGTTGTTGTTTGTCACAGACGGAACTCTCAGGATTCATTACTACTCCCCTTCTTTTGACGGCGTTGTTGTGGGGACGGAGGATGTGCTCATAACCCCGTTTACTTGTGATAGGACGGGCTCCGGGGATGCCGTTGTGGCTGGAATTATGAGGAAGCTGACCACTCACCCTGAGATGTACGAGGATCAGGACGTGCTCGAGAGGCAGCTCAGGTTTGCTGTGGCAGCTGGGATTATATCACAGTGGACAATTGGCGCGGTAAGAGGATTCCCTACAGAGAGTGCCACTCAGAACCTTAAAGAGCAGGTTTACGTGCCTTCTATGTGGTAGTGATGAGGTTCCCTTTTGGTTGACGGCCTTGGGTGCTGAGTGCTTCTTCCTCTTGGATCAGCATCACTCACTTGTGAATGCAAATCATATTTCGTTTCTGCCTCTTGTTCTGGGTCTGTTTGTTCCTATCAATTTGCTTAAGTGGTTGGCTTTACTGATGATTAAGCTGACAGGAAATAGAAATATAGAATGCATTCATCATCTTCAGCTGAGTCCATCGGGTTGACATGTAGTAGTAACCCAACCCGACTCACATATGAGCCGGCCCGAGTTGACAGGTTAGGCATTTTATGAATCTCAATCATGAGAAGCGTTGTGATTTGATTCTGCCAATTAGAAGCACAAAGCCACTCAGTTCCCAATTAGATTTGAAGCATTGTGGAATGTTCAAGGCCTTGCAAATGAGCCTTTTAAGGACACAAAAAAGTATGGTAATTCTGTTTAGGAGGATACAAAGTGATCACATCCTAACACATTCAAGAATCAAGTTTATAACCTGAATCGTAACTGAGAGTAGAAGAATTGGTAAGTTACACAACAACCATCTGCAAAAGAGGGGTAATTATGCTCACAAATTACCTATACAATGAAAATTACCTGTTTTCGAGGCTTGTTCCCATAACACCATCCATGAGGACTTCAACATTTTCAAATTGTTGGTTGATTTCTCCGTTGTGTGATACATTGATCATTAAATTGTTAATTTTTAACAAAAATAGTGCGCGTGACTACGTGAGTGATGTATTGCTAACGAACCTCCAAACGAATCACTGATTTTTGAACGAAAAATTGCACATGTGTGGTGTTTATTGTAACCAAATTCGAACAATCTCTACTTTTAGATGATCTTGTGTAAAATATTTTTAGTTAGTGGATGATTTTGTATAATTTATTAATTATTATTAATCCTTGAATAATCAACATTAGCTAATTGGCAGTGCGTTCAATTTGGCTGGACCCCGGATGGGTTTAAGTTAAAAAGAATTTCATGTACTTTGGAAGAGTTGGCTCATTGAAGGTTTACTACCACCACGTCAAATTCTTTGCTCCCTAATTGTACATCCTTTAGGTTTTACTTACTTATTTTATATTTTAAACCTTAAATTAAGATTAATAATTAAGGTTTAAGATTTATAGTTGTAGATTTAGGGTTTATAGTTTAAGGTTTAGGATTTTAGGATATATGGTTCTAAGGTTTAGAATTTAGGATATATGGTTTATATTTTATAATTTAGGGTTTAGGGTTTAGAATATAAAATAAACAAGTTTAATTTAAAGAGAGCATAAAAGAGGTGTACCACCACCCAAGAAGAAAAAGACCCACAACTTTCAACCCCCAACCCTCTCTTTTGATATATCGTTATTTAGGGTGTGTTTGGATTACGCATTATATGACATTATAATGTCAAAAACTGTATTATAATATCGTTTTTGGCATTATATAGTCAGATATGCGTAATCCAAACACACCCTTAAATCACCAAATACTAGATTCTAATCAATAATTTTGACAATAAAAAAATATTCTAACCAATAATTTAAAAATAATATGTAATCAATAAAAACTCCGTTTTGACAGGCCATTGACATTTATGAATTACATATGGAACTGAAAATGATGCAGTCATTTAATATAAAAATTGACTAGTTCAATGCCCGTGCCAAGCATGGGATTGAATTTATTGAGTGTTTTTAAAAATATGAATGTGAATTTTCGAAGTCGAATAAGCTTCGTGGAACTAATGTTTTTCATAAATCAATATTTATAAAAAAATGTCATACTATAAGAGAGACAACAATAGCAAAAAATGTCATCATAGTTTATAAGCCAAATTTAGACATATATTCAATTATGTTAGTAAATTTTTGGAAAATGAAATTCTTAACCTAATATTTATTACATATTGTTAATAACATTCGAGTGCATATTTGTAAAAGAAGTAACTTAATATATTAAATTCATAGATTTATATAATCTAAACAACAAAATTGATTTAAATAAAAGAAGAAAAAAGTATTTTGTTAATACATACAACTTAAAATATTTTTTTTGTAATAATAAAAATTATAGATTCAGGTTGGATGTATAATTAATTGATTTAATAAAAATAAAATAAAATAGAGTTGAAATAGTGTTACAATGATGACATTTTCTTATAAATACTTGTTGTTCCAAAATAATTTTTTTAAAAGAGTATATCTATAATATAACGGATCCATTAAGGTTTGAAGATGTTGCATCGTCTAGAGGTCCATATGTAGACCAATG